>JAFFSR010000339.1:2937500-3537500 GCA_017163975.1 Anastatus disparis | reverse complement strand
ATCGTGCCTATATCTATTCTTTGTCTGCCCATACCCAGCACCAATCTATTGAGAAATACTACAAGGTAAGAATATATAATTATTCAATTATCTCTTTATTTCAAGAATCAACTTTATCCTTTAATAATATTCAATCGTGAGAGCGATATCGTTCAATTGAATATTGGTGGAGTTTTTCTACCACTAGATTCATACATCTTTATCTTTATGACATACATTTTATAAATAAATTCAATATTTCAAACGAACATAATATGTGTATACATATATATATATATATATATACATAATATGTATATAAATATATATATATATATATATATATATATATATATATATATATATTCTATGCAATTAATAAATATAATTAAATAACATAAACACATTTATTTAGTCCTGGTGCAAGCCAGGACTTAACAATTCATAGCATTTTCCATATTTTTTTTGGTTCTTCAGCTTTTACGTATGAAAATACAATTAATCAAATAAGTTAATATAATAGCAATTCTAACTTTATTTAAAGCAGATAAAAAGTGTTGAGAGAATTTTAATTTTCAATAATGGGTCTGACTGAGGAAAATAAATTAATTGTTAAAGGACAAGGATTGTATAGTGGAATTAATTCGATGTTAACTGATAATCATGTATTAGAATTTAATAATACTTTAAAACGGTGCACCTCATTTAATATGCAATCAACTTTACTTATTCAAAAACCGCAATATTTTAATTCAGTACCTATTGATTTCCAATTTATACAATTATTATTTTCTGGAAATTTCAAAAGTGGTCACTGGATTTGTATGTATTATAATAATAAAATAATTCATATATATGACAGCTTCAATCTTAAATATTTACAAGATGAGCATAAAATCTATATAAACAAATTATTTCTGAATAAATCAGAATTAAGCATAGTTTTCAAAACAGTACAATCACAAACAAATAATTATGATTACCCCGTTTTTGCAATTGCTTTTGCTGTTTTAATACTTTACAATTCACGTCCATGTCGGTTAAAATACGATATTCCCCAAATGCGATTACATTTATTGAAAATTTTTGAAACACAGCAAATAACAATGTTTCCAATTTATCATAATTATAATAATGCAACTATCAATTACAATAATCCACCGGACATGATAAGAAGAAGTTTTTGTCATGAACCTTGTTTGAATAAAATACCATTAAATTTAGATAACGCTAAGATTGAACTTCTTGAAAAAAAATTACAAATGCAGTTATTAGCAGAAAAAAAAAGTAATGCAAATGTATTGCAACCCAAAAGATTCTAATCTTTAAATAATTCCAATGAAAATTGACAATGAATCTTCAGAAAAACATTTTTTAAGACAAAATAATTATTTAATGGATTTTGATGATATTAGCATAAATTATAACGATGATAAAATTAGAGATAATAAGATTGAATCAAATCAAGGAAGTAAAGAATTAAAAGAAATAGATAACAAGGAATCTTCATGTATAACAAAATTGATTAAGAAAAAGGTGACAGAAAAATCGAGTGAATATCGAAAAAATGCAATAAAACAGAAAATTACAAAAATGCAGGAAAAAAAATAAAAAATTAGAACAAAAACGTGTCAATGATGCTTTACGAAAGAAAAAAGCTTATTTAAAAATGAAAATGGAACAACCAAATAAATATAAAGAAATGTTAGAAAATACTAAGAAAACGAAATTAGAATTCAAGAGAATGAATAGTAATGATCCATTAGAACAAATACGTTCTGATAAGGCTTCACGTAAGAAAAAAGATTATATGAAATTAAAAGATCCTAAACCAAATAAATATATAGAAAAGTTGAAAAATACTAAGAAAATCAAAATGGAATCCAAGAAAAAAAAAGTAATGATGAATTGGAACAAATATGTGCGCGTGAGGTTTCGAGTAAGTAAGAAGCTTATATAAAATTAAAAGATTTTGAACCAACTAAATATATAGAAAAGTTAAAAAATACTAAGAAAACCAAAATAGAATCCAAAGAAAAAAAAAGTAATGATGAATCGGAACAAATATGTGCGAGTGAGTTTTCGAGTAAGTAAGAAGCTTATATAAAATCAAAATATTATGAACCAAATAAATATATAGAAAAGTTAAAAATTAATAAGAGATCCAAGATGGAATCAAAGGAAAAAAAAGTAATGGTGAATTGGAACAAATAAGTGCAAGTGAGGCTTCACGAAAGAAAGAAGCTTATATAAAATTAAAAAAAGAAAAATCACATAAATATGAAAAAATATAAGAGGAGAATAGAATAGCAAAAGTAAAATCAATTCAAAATATAAGTACTGATGAATTAAAACAGCTACGTGAAAAAGAAGCATTACGCAAAAGAAAAACTTATAGAAAATTAAAAAATGAACATTATGTTGAATATGATAAAATGGAAATAATTGAAAAAATTGACAATCAACAATTGGAAATTTCAGATGTTATTGACAAAACGCAAATGGATAATGATATTTACCCATTTCAACATTTTAATTATAATATTGGAATGCATAAACCAACAGATAAGAGAAAGCGAAAATATAAATATGATTCTTATCAATTGAAAACGTTACTTATAAATTGTAAACAATTAAAAATTAAGACATTAATTATTATATTGAAAATAACAATAATAATATTTGTAATAACAATGATAATGTCATGATAAACAAAAAAAATGATAAAATTAAGGACATAATGGGAAAAAAATTAAAGAAATTGAATGAAAAAGTTCTAGCAGAACGAAGTAATTCGAAACTGCTAGGTTCTATTGCAAATATGTATTTTAATGAAAACGTTATATCTGAAAATTACATTTGCTCTATGACACATATATGTGTTTATTGTGATGCAAAGCATTTTGCTTTCGAATATAGTAAAATTAAAGATTTCTTCAATTGTTATCATAAAGGTAAGGTGGAATTGTTAGACAATCCTCCTTACCCAGAACGATTAAATCTTTTAGCGACCGAACGTACAAAAGAAAGTATTGATTTTCGACGAAATGTAAGATTATACAATAATGCTTTAGCGTTCGCAAGTTCTGGTGCTAATTTTGATAAATTGACAGGTAAAGGACCATAAATTATGAAAATATGTGGACAAATTTATCATAATGTGTAAGCTTTGCATCCTAATAAAGATGAAGCACGTAAATATGGATAATTATATGTTTTAGATAATGAAATTGCAACGATTGAACGTAATAAATTCAATACAAATTTAGTATTATTAAAAGAATTAGATAATTTGATAAGAAACATTAACCCTTATGCAAAAGCCTATAAAATGATGCATGAAGTAGAAAAAGAAGAACTACAATGATGTCCGAAAATCAATTATTCTCCAAGAACAGTTACAATGTCTATTGTCCGCAATAACAATTTGGATAAGAATAGATATAATGTACCTACCTGTAATGAAGTCGCGATAGTATATGTTGGAAAAGATGATCTTCCTCCTATCGAACGTGATATTATCATTTACTCTAAGTATAAACTACCAATTAGTATACCAACAATTAGCAAACATACAGATCCTATGACATATCTGCTAATTTATTCTAATGGTGGTTATGGATGGATGCCAAATATAAAAAGTAAATTTGGAAAAACTGATATTTCAAATTTGCAATTTTATAATTATAGATTTAGTATTAGAAATGAATTTAATCCATACCTTAAATTGGGGAAAATATCGCATCAGGCAATCATTGATGCATTTGTAAAAGTTGAAACCTCTAGATTACATTTTATACGAAAAAATCAAAATATATTAAGAAGTGATTGTTACAAAGGAGTAATGGACTATTTACATAACAAAAAAGAATTAGAATCGTCAAAAATTGGAAAAATGGTCATATTATTATCAAATTTTACAGGCAGTCCACGATTTATGAAACAAAATTACATGGACTCCATGACACTTGTGAATTATCATAATAAATTTGACCTTTTTTAACTATAACGTGTAATCCACATTGGAAAGAAATAATTAAAAACTTGGAGAATCATGAAAATTTAATAGATGGGTTGTATATTGTAACAAAAGTATTTCATTAAAAAGTGGAAGAATTTAAGGATTTAGTAATTAAAAGAGGAATATTTGGAAAATGTGTTGCGTATAGTTACGTAATTGAATTTCAAAAACGAGGATTACCACATATGCATATGTTATTATTCTTAAATAAAAATGATAAAATCAACACTCCCGAAAAAGTTGATAAAATAATAAGTGCAGAAATTTCAAATAAAGATATTTATCTGAAATTATATAGTATTGTCAAACAATTTATGATACACGGTCACTGTGGTATGCAAAATATAAATTGTCCATGCATGGATAAAAATACGAAACAATGTACAAAAAGTTTCCCAAAAAAATTTAATGATTCAACAGTATTTAAATCCAATGGCTATCCATTATTCAAACGTAAAAATGATGACGTCAAAATAATTGTCGAAAATAAATTTACAAAAAGAATTGCAGACAATTGATTTGTTGTTCCTTATAATCCTTACTTATTATTGAAATTTAATGCACACATGAACGTAGAAGTTTGTTTCACTGTACACTGCATTAAATATTTATTCAAATACTTTTATAAAGGTCATGATTGTGCATACATTAAAATACATCAAGTAAGTGTGGATTTTCAATCAAAAAATATAAACACTTTTCAAAATGACAATTGTGAAAATGTTGAACATGAATGTGACAAAACTCGACAATACATTAATACACGATATTTATGTCCATCTCGAGTAATGTACAGATTATGAAAATATTCTTTACATGTTATTTCACATACTATAAAGCGTCTAAGCGTTCATGAAGAAAATCAACAAAATGTATTTTCCAGAGAAGGAAAAGAAGAAACGATCATGCAGAAAAATGTGGGAACAACATTAACAGCAAATGTCGAATTAAATCGAGAAGATTTAGAAGCTCGAGATTACTTGTATACAGAAATACCGCATTTTTATACATTTGACGAAAAACTAAAAAAGTGGAATAAAAGAAAAAAAATAAGGAAACCAATACTTAGTAGAATGTATTCGGTAAATCTAAAAGATAGAGAACGCTACTTTATTAAATTATTACTATTACATGTTAAAGGCGCCACATCTTTTGAAGATTTACGTACTATTGATAATGTAATATATACTTCGTTTTATGAAGCAGCTGAAGTTAAACAATTAATTGATGTAGATGACGAATAAGACCGATGTTTAGAGGAAGCATCATTAACCGAATTCCCTCATGCTCTTTGTGAATTATTCGCTTTTATTTGCATTTTTCATAATCCCATAAATGCATGAGATTTATACGAAAAATATAAAGATAAGTTTTATCATCCTAAATACGAAAAAGATATAGGCGAAATATTTGCATTGAATGTTATTGAAAATAATTTACATATCAATGGATTTTCTTTAAATGATTTTAATTTACCTAACATAAGTACATACATGGAAGATAATGATGATAAAACAATTTTAAATTATAATGATGATATTCTAAATTGATTGGAAACAAAAATCATTGATTCTACTATAAAAAGTTTGAATCAAAATAAACAAAAATGTATTTTTATTGATGGACCAGGTGAAACGGGAAAAAGTTATTCACTTAACGTTTTAATAGCTTATTTTAAATATCATAATATACGTTACTTATGTGTTGCTTGGACAGGTATAGCAGCAAATTCATTGATTGATGGAAAAACAGCGCATACAACATTTAAACTACCGTTGAATATAACAGATTGCACAACATGTAATGATAAGCTTAACTCTGCAGAAGGAAAAAAATTAAAGTAAACACAAATAATTATTTGGGATGAAATATCTATGACTTCCAAATTTGCTTTTGAGGCAGTTGATCGTCTTTTTCAAGATTTATACGATGTACAACACCAACCTTCTGGTGGTAAAACTATAATTGTATCAGGAGATTTTAGGCAAACATTACCAATTGTTCGACATGGAAGTCGCTTTAATATTATAGGAAATTCGGTTAAATTTAGTTTATTATGGCAAAATTTTATGCGTACGACATTAAGTTAGAATCTGCGAGTTTCAGATAATGATAATAATTTCAAACAATGGTTATTAGATATCGGAGAAGGAAAATGTCGTAATCTTTTTGAAGATCATAATGAACTAAGTGCTATACCAGAAAATCTTATCATTAGAGAACATTTTGTCGAAGAAATATTTGCAAATAAAATAAAAATAAATAGTGAAAATCTAATAGATAAAGTTATTTTGGCTCCTAAAAATAATGATGTTATTCAAATCAATAACGACGTTTTGAATATAATAGAAGAAGACTATGTTGAATATTTAAGTATTGATACAGCCGAAGATCATAACTATGAAAATTTAGATGTTATATTACCTACAGAATTTTTAAATACGTTAATTCCTAATGGACTTCCACCACATAAATTACATTTAAAAGTAGGAGCTATTATAATTCTTTTGAGAAATTTGAATGTAAATGAGGGACTTTGTATCGGGACAAGGTTAATAGTAAAAAACCTACTAAGATATTCTATCCGAGCTGAATTGGCAAGTGGAAAAAAAAGGTAAATTAGTTTTCATTCCAAGAATAATTTTAACTCTATCTAAAGAAGATATCCCTTTTAACATGCAAAGAAAACATGCCATCACCCGTTTTCATTCATGGACAATTATATGTTGCTCTTTAAAGGACAAAGCATAAAAATAATTTAAAATTATTTTTAAGCAAAAGGGCAATAGTCAACGGAGAAAATAAGAATGATCAAGACATAATTTATACAAAAAAACATTGTATATAAAGAAACATAAATAATATTGTAAATATTTATATAATAAAGATATTATGATATCTAATATAATAATATTTGATATAATATTCAAAATCATGATGCATTTTAGAAAGCACTGATAAATTTACTGTACACGGAAATGCGCAGTAATATAGATTGCATTTAAAAATTCACAGTACAATCAGCTGCATATGGGGATGCGCTGTTGAATCGGCTGCATATGCACAGAAAGAAATTTGGCAATAAAGAATTACCATATTTTGTTCGTGTACGATTTCGGAAATAATCGAAATAATATATTTCGGATTCGGTAGAGCGTTTTTCTAAAAATTGTAATATACTATTACAAGAAGTTTTGAAATACCGTATACATTAAATCCTGTATTACAAGGGACATTGAAGTAAAAAATTATCACTTATTTTATTTACAAATTCAAAAATAGTAATGTTAGTTATAATTACTTCAAGTATTTCAAAAGATATTAAAATCTCCTAATGCCAAATTTCTTTCTGTGTGGGGATGCGCTGTTAAATCGGCTGCATATGGGAATGCGCTGTTGAATCGGCTGCATAAGGGAATGCGCTGTTGAATCGGGTGCATATGGGGATGCGCTGTTGAATCGGCTGCATATGGGGATGCGCTTTTGTACTGGCTGCAGATAAAGATACACAGTCAAATAAACTGCTTAATAATTATTACTAAATATTGTGCAAATGAGCATCTAGAGTGAAGCCTGTTATAAAAAAATTTAAAAAATAACAGGCTTGGGTAAAATGCTTTATTAGAGTAAAAATAAAAATACAAGAAATGACGAAAATGCAAGAAGTTGTGAAAAAAGCAGAAGAGCAAAATAGAGTAAGAAAAAGAACAAAGAAAAAACAAAAAGCGACGGCAAGCGAAAAAGACAGCAAGAGACAGAAAGAAAGAGAATGCATGGGAGAACAAAAAGAAGCGTAAGAGAGCAAGACGTGGGAATGCGAGAAAAAGCATGAGAAAGCGTGAGAAAACGTAAGAAATCGAGAGAGAATGTAAGAGAGCAAGAGAGGGATAGATAGACCTAGTTTGGTACTTATAATAAATGCTTATAAGAATTTAGTTACTTATTTACACTTTAAAAATATAATCGATTCATCTAGTCATATATGTAAAAAATACAAAAATTAAAGCAACAAAAACATACAAAATATTGTCATAAAGCAAAAAATGCCGACTTGACATATATCACATGCAAAAAAACCATATGAATGACTAAATAAATTATTAATTGAGCCCCTAAATTAAATAAAAAATGAGACCCGAAAAAAAGACTGAAAAAATAAAGCCCCAAAAATTAGGATAAAAATATAGCAACTATGAAAAAATAAGGCCCTAAAGATAAGGCAAAAAATTATGATATCTTCGAATTATTAATGCTTTACTATCTTTTATCAAATGATTCTTAAAAATGTAAGGCACAAAAAAATAGAAGGCTCAAGAAAATATAATGCTCAAAAAATATAAAAAAGAAAAAATTATTGGACCCAAAAAAATATGAGGCTTAAAAAAATGTCTAAGTCCAAAAAAAATATAAGGCTCAAGAAAATATAAGGCCCAAAAAAATATTAGGCCCAAAAAAAAAGCCCAAGAAAATATAATGCTCAAAAAATATAGAGAAGAAAAAATTATTTGGCCCAAAAAAATATAAGGCTAAAAAAAATATAATACTCAAAAAATATAGAAAAAAAAAAATTATTGGGCCCAAAAAAATATAAAGCTAGAAAAAATACAATGTTCAAAAAATATAGAGAGGAAAAAATTATTGGGCCCAAAAAAATGTAAGGCCCAAAAAAATATATAGCTCAAAAAATATAGAGAAGAAAAAATTATTGGGCATAAAAAATATAAGGCCCAAAAAAAGTATAAGTTCAACAAAAATATAAGGCTTGAGAAAATATAAGGCCCAAAAAATATTAGGCTTAAAAAAAAGGCCCAAAAAAATATAATGTTCAAAAAATATAGAGAAGAAAAAATTATTGGGCCCAAAAAAACATAAAGCCCAAAAAAATATAAGGCTAAAAAAATATAAGGCTAAAAAAATATAATGCTCAAAAAATATAGAGAAGAAAAAAATATTGGGCTCAAAAAAATGTATAGCCCAAAAAAATATATGGCTCAAAAAATATAGAGAAGAAAAAATTATTGGGCCCAAAAAATATAAGGCTAAAAAAAATTGCTACTTTTTTGAAAAAAGATTAGACACATTTGAAAAGAACGGAGAACCGGAGAACCGGAGATCCGGAGAAAAACGTGGTTTCACTTTAATATAATATAGGATATCTTTAATTGATAAGAATCATATTTATGTTTTCGGTTTTTTTCATCTATTAGTTTATTTATTGTAGTATCATTATTAACATGTTTATTGCCATCAATTTCTATTTGTTTACACCTTGTGCGTAATTCTTTCAATTGGTAGCAATCATTTTTTACTTGTCTTTTCTTAATAATATCGGGATTTTCAAATATTTGATTTTTAATTTGTACCATTCTCTCATATTCATCATATTGTTCACTAATAATTTGTCAATGAGTATCTTTTTTGCGTAATTTTTCTTTTTCATGCAATTTTTTCAATTTATTAGTATCTCTATTTTCTATTGATTTTATTTTTTATATCTTAATATTTTCAATTTTTTTTATATTCATTTAGTTGTTTTTCTTTCATTATTATGCAAGCTTTTTTCTTACGTGTAGCTTCATTTGTACGTATTTGTTTCATTTTATCAGTACCCTTTTTTATCTTTGATTTCATTTTTGTTATTTTAGTATTTTTTAATTTTTCTTTATATTTATTGGGTTGTTTTTCTTTAATTTTATATAATCTACTTTTTTACGTAAAGCTTCATTCGCACGTATTTGTACCAATTAATCAATACTCATTTTTTCCTTGAATTTCAATTTTGTTATCTTAGTATTTTTTAATTTTTTTTCATATTATTTTGTTTTTTTTTCTTTAATTTTTATATAAGCTACTTTCTTACGTGAAGCCTCATTTGCACGTATTTGTTCCAATTTATCAATAGTCATTTTTTCCTTGAATTTCAAAGTATTTTCAAATTTTTCTTTATATTTTTCTGGTTGTTTTTCTTCAATTTTTATAAAAGCTTCTTTCTTACGTAAGGACTCATTCGCACGTATTTGTTCTAATTTATCAGTACTCATTGTTTCCTTGAATTTCACTTTTCTTGTCTTAGTATTTTTTAATGTCTGTTTATATTTATTTGGTTGTCCTTTTTTCATTTTTATATAAGCTTTTTTCTTACGTAAAGTTTCTTGAACACGTCTTAGTTCTAATTTATCATTACTTTTTTTTCTTGCATTTTCATAATAATGTCTTTTTCTGAAATTTTTTTATATTTATGTGATTGTTCTGCTACCATTTTCCTATTAGGAGGAGGTCGAGTATATCTGTCCTTTTCTAAACAAAAAATTGATTTTTTCACAAAAATTAATGATTATAGCAAAAAATAAGAAGAAAGCCCCATGTCGTATAATAAAAAGCAAGATTCTTTTTTATGAGAAAAAATTATTTTTATCGCTTCGTTTTTAAGGAAACATTGAAAAACTGAATTGTCCATCCTAACCTCTATTTTTTAAGTTTTTCAAGGTGTTTTTCGAAACGAATCGATAAAAATAATTTCTCCTCATCAAAGAAAATCTTGCTTTTTATTATACGAGATGGGGCTATCTCTTTATTTTTTGCTACAATTGTTAGTTTTTGCAAAAAAATTAATTCTTTGATTAGAAAAGGACAGAGATATATGACCTGCTCTTAACGGGATGTCGGAGCTGCAGCAATTGAGTTTTGCTTTTTTTATTTTATCAATATCTTTTTCAATTCATAAATTAAACAAATATAATGACTTGTCCGCACTAAAGCTATATTAATACAATCATTTTTGTAAAAATAAAAAATCATTTGGACTTGTTATTTTTTTATGAGCTTGTATTGGAAATTAGATATCAAACTCGATAAACCTAACCATAAAATACGATATATTGAAAGTTTTTATTATAACTTTGTATGTATGATATTTTGGTGTATTTCTTGAGTTGTCCGCACTAGAGTTTAATCTTACAAATATTTACTTTGTAACAAAAAAACTCGATTAAACGCATCGTTTATTCATAAGTTAGGATTGGAAATATTATTAGAAGGCGGGCAGCTTCGTCACGCTCTCAAGTCCTGTTACAAATAAAGCTTATTTTTTATCTATTTCTTTTGATTCTTTTTTTTCTTTATTTAATTTAATCTTAGCTGTGCTAATTTTATTATCGTTATAATTTAAGTGGATATCATCGATTCCCATTATATCAGTATTTGGTTTTTAAAAATTTGTATACGAAATGACATCGTCAATTTTCATCAAAATTCTTTTATGATTCGAATTCTTTTGTTTACGATACATTTCCATGATCTTTTTTTGTTCTGCCAATAAATGCATTTGTGAGTTTTTTTCTAATAGTTCAAGCTCGGTGAAATCTAAATTCAATGGTATTTAATTTAGACGTTACTCGTGACAAAAACTCCTCCTTATCATGTCCGGTGGATTATCGTAATTAATATTTGCATTATTATAATTTTGCGAAAATGGAAACATTCTTATTTGTTGCGTCCTAAAAATTCTTGATAAACGTAATCTCATTGGAGAAACATCATATTTCAAATAACATGGACCTAAATTATCAAGTATTGCAATAGCAAAAACAATTGCAAAAACGCCACAATCATAATTATCTGTTTGTGATTGTACTGTTTCGAATACTATGCTCAATTCTGATTTGTTTGGAAATAATCTGTTTATATAAATCTCATGCTCATCTAGTAGATATTTAAAATTTAAACTGTCATATATATGAATTACCTTATTATTATAATACACACAAATCCGGTGACACTTTACCAAATTTCCGGAAAATAATAACTGTATAGATTCTCCATTAATCGGTACTGATTTAATATGTTGTGCTCTTTGAATTGGTAAAGTTAATTGCATGTTGAATGAGGTGTACCGGTTTGAAATATTATTGGATTCTAATATATGAATATCAGTTAACATGAAAGCAATGCCACTATACAATCCCTGTCCTTTAACAATCAATTTATCTTTCTCAGTCAAAACTATTATTGAAAATTAAAATTCTTTTAAGAATTTTAATTCATTTTCAATGAACTTTCTCCAAAGATATTCACAAAATGATTGTTTTTATATTAACTAATTTAATTTACTGCCTTTTTACTTTAAAAGCTGAAAAATAAAAGAAATTATGAAAAATGCTATGAATTAATTGTTCTATGATAAATCGATCATAATAATAATTGTAAAAATAATATAACGATAAAAAATGGTTATTTTCAGCAATTATACATTCATACATATATATATATATATATATATATATATATATATATATATATATATATATTAGTTATATACGTAACTTGGGAGTACGAAGGAAGAATACAGGCGAGACTAAAGTGTTTGTCGCTCGAGTAGCCGTCCGTCGAGGGCGCGCGAAGCGCGCCCGAGACTGACTGCTGCTCAAGCGACAAGCACTTTAGTCAAGCCTGGATTCAGAATCCTTCGTACTCCCAAGTTACGTAGATAAGTTTATGTCGTTGGTAGGCCGTATAAGGAACTATAAAAATAATTTTTTAAAATTAATGATATGTTTTATTAAAAAAAAGTAAATAATGTCATTATTTACTTATTTATTTTACTTATTAACTGTTTAACTTTGAAAATTTGTTTAAACAAAACATTCTGTAAAGTTAAGATTTTATATGAATTTGTATGAGCATTGACATATCTAACGACATTCTTTTGTTTTCACTAACCTACATATCGATGTCACTCGCGTCATATACGGCCATGCTGTGCGATATCTCGATCTGTCAATACTCCCTTAGGGAGTATTGACAGAGAGAATATCGTCGAAATATTAGCATGAACGTATGCAATGCCTATACAAATTTAGCGTGGTCTATAGGTATTCCGCCGAATACGGCCTACGACGACATAAATATATATATATATATATATATATATATATATATATATATATATATATATATATATATAAGACATTTCACACAAACTGGGAGAGCAAAAAAATAAAAATCGCTAAAACTCTGAGAATATATTCTGTTTGTTACCCAAAATGTGTAAAAAAATTTTCAAGGATTTAGATTGGAAGAATCAAGAGCCATAGATCCTTAAAATTTGGAAATTTTTCAAAATTTTTGGAAAAGTACCAACTTTATGATTTTTTTTATGAAAATCCTGATGTTGTAAAGAGAAATTCATAAGAATACTTTTTCTTGTAAATGAAGAGGAGAGTTAGCATGATTTTTTACAGACCTAAATTTCAAAGTTTTCTATTGGTTCTTACATGTATTACATGGTAATTGGAATTACTCATTGTTTGCCACTTCAGGAATTGCTTTTCGAGGGCTTATTTTCTTCTATTTTTTATTAACTTCAGAATAAATTTTCGATCGTGTAAGAAAGAGCCACCAATAAGGAGTTATGACAGTTTGAAATATATATTTTAATGTATCATTCATTTTTTATATTAAATATAAATGTATATTTTCATCTATGATTAATTTTTATATTGAAAATAAATTATACACGAAAATATATATTTTAAATTTTCATAACTCCTTATTGTTGACTCTGACTTACATGATAAAAAATTCATTTTAAAGTTCATGTAAAATAGAAAAAAATAAGCTCGCGAAAAGAAATTTCTGAAGTGGCGCACCATGAGTAATTTCAATTATCATGTAATACATATAAGAACCAATAGAAAACTTCAAAATTCAAGTTCTGTAAAGAATCATGCTAACTCTGCTCTTCATTTACAACAAGAAGTATTCTCATAAATCCCTCTTTAAAATATCAAGATTTTCAGAAAAAAAAATGATTAAGTTGGGACTTTTCTAAAAATTTTGAAAAATTCCCAAATTTTAAGGATCTATAGCTCTTGATCCTTCTAATCTAAATCCTTGAAAATTTATTTAGATCTTTTGGATAACAAAAAGAATATATTCTTAGAGTTTCAGAGATTTTTATTTTCCTGCTTTTCCAGTTGGTGTGAAATGTCCATTGTTGCCAGTAATATTATGTTTATCCTCAAAAAATTTCATTTTATTCTGTTTCGTAAATTTTAAGATCAACTACAATATTAACATTTCCCCATAAGAACCAATGTTATGTAATTATTCTAATTTCTCATTAACGAGATAACGAATCTTCATGAAATTTTATATGTGCATTTTAGACATAAAAACAAACAATTTTGCGTAGTTTCGACCAAATCTGTTTTGTCATACTAAAGCGAAGGTACCTCCTTAATAATAATTTTTTAAACTTTTTATTCATAGTTTAAAATAATATTAAATATATGGTTATCATTTTAATAAGTTTTATAAAATATTATGTAAATTTTATAAGTATATATTATTTAAGGAGATGTAAAATGGACAGTACACTTGCGCCGATAAATATTGACTATATTTTCATAGTGTTTCAAAATTTTGAATAAAGAGATGCATTAACATATAATATGTATCACGAAGATTATTCAGTTAAATTTTTAAATAAATCTATTTATCAGTTATTGAGGAGTTTGGGTTCCAATATTATTTACTAATATTTTTCTATTTGGAATCAGAAATCTAAATATCTTGAGAACTAATGATTAGAATAATTTGAAAATTTAAATAAATAATCATCATGGTATATACTACACTTTGAAAAATTTTCTGGTAACTATACCAGTTTCCTGTAAATAATTACATGTTTTAGCGATGTGAAGTTACATTTTTATGTAACTTTACATCGCTGAGCGTAGGTCCTACTATGATCGCGGTATTTTCCCCGTGCTTAGCAGTGTAATGTTACAGTCAATATCAACATAGCTGTCCGGTAAAAATACATGACATACGTGAACTTTCGCGGTAATAGAAACACATTTCAAACACCATAAGAAATATTTTATTCTTATTAATTGATGTTTAACATAAAGTTATTAAATAATCTTTTCAAATTTCATAGTGTCATGAGTAATAAACGTTCAACGTATATTTTTTATTAAATTATATTGAATGTATATTAGAAACGATGGATTATGTAATTTTACCGGTTTTCATGTGTATTTAACACGCTCAGCAAGGGTCCCGATACTTACCATGCTCAGCGATGTAAAGTTCCAAAAAATTTTTTACTGTGAACAGTTTAATATATTCCTTTCATGGAAATTCAGAAATAGAATGGAAAGACATCAGTTAATTTTGATATCTTCTCATAGTGAAATACAGTACCGGGCAATAATTCTGAGCAGGTTATCAAATTTTTGCTCCGAAGTGTATTTCATAAAAATTATGTTCAAACGATATTAAAAAAAATATTTTTATATCATGTAATGATAATTTTTCAAATGAGGTAATTTGATGTATTTTAAAAATTCATATGTTTCTCTTATTAAAAATATTATTGCTTTAATGAAATGAATTTTAATATATTTAATTGTTAACAATATTTATATAAATGACAATTCATTTCAATACAAACACGTATACAAATGAAAATGTAATTAAGGTAAATATAATTTTAATATATTAAAATGTAATTTTAATATATTTAATTGTTAACAATTTTTATATAAATGACAAATTATTTAAATACTAACATGTGTACAAATGAAAATGTAATTAAGGTTAAATGTATGTTATTTATAAAAAATTGTTAACAAGTAACTTTTTGAATAATATATTTTCATGAAAACTAATTTAAATACTTTATTCTCTGAATGATAATTGAATAAAATTTTAATTTAATAAATTTAGTCATACAATTATAAATATATAATATTTATATAACTGTTCATCAAATAAAATGATTATTTTTTTAATATATATTTAAAAAAAATAATTATTACAATAGATTGTAGTTAAATAAAAATGTTTATTTTAATAATTATAGCGTTGAAATTTATTCTGATGAAAATGTTATTTGATTGACATTTACAGTATTATTTTAACTATGTTTGAAAGGTTACTTGCCATCAATGAAAAAATATTTAATTATTTAAATTAATAATTTTTATTTAAATTTTTCTTTATTCTTAAGAAAATATTTTTTGATTTGTCTAAACAAATTTTTAATCATTTATTCCCATAGTAAAAAGAAAGAGGTCTTAAAAGTATCAAGGCCACTTTCTTTTCACTCTCTTATCGGGTTCTGGGAATTGAACAGTATAACCATTGACGGAGATCGTCGCAGTCTCCACTCTCTCTACTTTTCTGCATTGAGAGTGGGAACTCATGATTTTCAATGCACTGGACAAGGGAGTGCGGGAAGGAGAAAGAGAGCTATCTCTTTTTTTCTTGCATCTTCTTCCACTACCAGTTGCTTGGATTGAAGTTAGCCTGACGGTGCGAGCGTTAACGACGGGCCTAGCTTGAAGAGAGACGCGCGCGACCAGGCTGGTCGCGCGCAAGGGCAGTACATGTGTGCTGCCGCCCGCGGGGCTGCAGCCACTCCCTGTTGAAAATCATTACGTCTTTCCAGTACGTCTTTGAAAGATGTCTTTGAAGACGTCTTTGAAGACGTCTTTGGTCGTGTCTTAGATGGGAACAAAATAAGACGTCATTTTTTTAATGTTCCGGAAATATAGTAACCAAATAACGTCTTTTTTCTAAGTAAAATAATTTCAAAGACTTATTTTTCCAATAAATACTCATAGTGAAAGACGTAAATTTTCAAAAAAAAATTCTTTTTTTAAAACGAATGACGTCCTCCCTGTTGAAAATAATGACGTCTTTCTGAGACGCCTTTGAAAGACATCTTTGAAAGACGTCTTTGAAGACGTCTTTGGTCGTGTCTTAGATTGGAACCAAAAAAACGTCATTTTTCCAATGTTTAGAAAAGTTATTCAACAAATGACGTCTTTTTATTATTTCAAAGACGTAATTTTTTTAATAAAAATGACGTCTTTTCTTACAAATTTTTATTTTAAAAATACTTCTTTGAAATTATAAAAAGACGTAATTTGTTAAATAGCCTTTCTAAACATTGGAAGAATGACGTCTTTTTTGTTCTAATTTAAGACACAACCAAAGACGTCTTCAAAAACGTCATTTTCTCCAAATTTAGGAAAAAATAACGTCATTTTTTATGAATTATGTCATTGAAAAATGACTTTACATGATAATCATTTTCCATTTAAAGGAAAAAACAAAAACGAGGTTAACCTCGTGGTTTCAACTCTTTGAAAAACGAAGAGCATTTGCGATTGAACTGAGAGCGTTCTGGCCTTATATATCTGCGTCTTTGAAATTTGTATGAGGGATCGCAAAACTTGAAAATCGCCACCTGGTGAGTTAAAATTAAACTGACGCAAGCAACTATCAATTCGATTGTAAGTCACTAGGTGGCGATTTTCAAGTTTTGCGATCCCTTATACAAATTTCAAAGACGCAGATATATAAGGCCAAAATGATTTCAGCTTAATCGCAAATGCTCTTCGTTTTTCGAAGAGTTGAAACTACGAGGTTTACCTCGATTTTGTTTTTTCTTTTAAATGGAAAATGATTATCATGTAAAGTAATTTTTCAATGACATAATTCCTGAAAAATGACGTTTTTTCTCCTAAATTCTTCTTTCTAAATTCTTCCTAAAGTCTTTAGTTGTGTCTGAAATTGGAACAAAAAAGATGTCATTTTTCCAATGTTTAGAAAAGCTATTTAACAAATAACGTCATTTCACATTTTCAAAGACGTATTTTTTTTTTATAAAAATACGTCTTTTTATTATTTTAAAGACGTATTTTTAAAATAAAAATTCGTAAAAAAAGACGTCATTTTTATTAAAAAAATTACGTCTTTGAAATAATAAAAAGACGTCATTTGTTGAATAACTTTTCTAAACATTAGAAAAATGACGTCTTTTTTGGTTCCAATCTAAGACACGACCAAAGACGTCTTCAAACACGTCTTTCAAAGATGTCTTTCAAAGGCGTCTAAGAAAGACGTCATTATTTTCAACAGGGAGGACGTCATTCGTTTTATAAAAAGAATTTTTTTGTTGAAAATTTACGTCTTTCACTATGAGTATTTATTGGGAAAATAAGTCTTCGAAATTACTTTACTTAGAAAAAAGACGTTATTTGGTTACTATTGTAATGGGGGAATTCGTTCCCTATCCCCCAGTCACTATTATTTTAACTCTACAGTATCACCTCTGAATAAATAGCAATTTACTTATTATTTTTTTTTTTTAATTTTACTCTGAGTAGAAAATCTGTATTTATTAGCAATCAACTCTCTCGGGTGAATTCTAATCGGGTCTTCGTAGGGAACAATGACGAAACCACCGATGCAAACCAGCAATAAATCAGTAATATATATTTTATAACAATACAATGTTAATAAACACTTAAATAACACTGTTAAGTAAAATACAAAAGAAGTAATTTTCACTCTATATTTATTAAAGTAAATTTAACATACTTTTACCCGACAATTTCTCGAAAATTGTGTAAGTGTAGAAGAAAAGTAGTGTGATTGAACTCTGGCTCGACTTAATAAATTCTCAGATTAATTATAATTAAATAAAATCCAATTAAACCCGTGAAATTAATTTAAGTTAATAATGGCGGCTAAAACCAACGTTAATTACGACGAGCAAAACGGCGACGCGCACTGACTCTAAATTGTTCAATGATTTAATATTTAAGATGGAGGACTCACCTTAATATACAAAGCGTTACTCTCCAAGAAAAAACAAACTCCAATGATTTAACTCCAATTCAAAATCTCCTGTCCTCGTATTAAATAAATTTCTTAGCTCTCTCGAAAATATCCAAATTGGCAAAAACAGCAAGGCAGCGAAATGGCAAAATGGCAAAATAGCAAAATGGCTAAATGGCAGCGTAAATCCTCTATGAACTTTTAACCAACTAAAATGGAGTCAAGACTCAAGAAAATGTGGCTCAACGAGCAATACCCAACAAAGAAAAACCGATCAAGTGTATTATCCAAGATCCAATAGAGAAGTGTGTCGATGGCGCGTCTTCTCTCGAGCTCCTTCCTCTTCATCCCTTCTTCAATCAATTACGTCATAAATAGGATAATGGTTGATTGGTTATTAATCCTTTCCATAATTGTTATTTGTTAATTACAAAGGATGTTAACTTTTAACCAATCAACACCTTTCCTTTTGGCGGCTTCTTTTATGTTAGCGCCCTCTATTTCTGGCGCGCTCTATTTAAATTTTTATTCGGAAGACTCCATATACTTAGTTTTAATAATTATACCTATAATTGTAACGCTATCTCTCTCCAACGCTCGATTTCTTTATCTTCTATCACTCTCGCTCTCGACCTCACGTATCTTCATATAACATACTGACATAGATTAATATTTTTACAATTGCCCATGTATATACTCCCTCTACTACCATTTCTATCTTTACTCATATATATACGAGCCTGCTACTGTTATTTGTACAATTACCCATGTATATACGAGCCTGCTATACAAGCTATAGCTGGCTCCCCTTTTTCGATGATCCTTTACTTTTCATACGCATGACTCGATTTCTGCCGCGAGTCGGTCATTTACCGACATTTTCCCTTTACTCTCGAGCACGTGTTACAAATGTTCCGCGTCGTTTCCCGGTTTTGCTCGTCATCGCGTACCGCGAGTGTATTGTGCGCATGTACCTATACACCGGGTGTGTGTGTGTGCGTGTGTCAGTGTACAAGTGACAGTGCTGCGGCGTGCACGTCATCATCGAGAACATAAGATGGCGACGCACAAGAACACTGCCACAGGTTATTTTCTTTTCTAAACATGTGTTCTTTTCGTTGATCTGTTATGTGCACTAGTGTTAAAATGTTACAGCCATCACCGTAGCTTCAACTCCCAGTGCACAATACGAAAACTGATGGTGACTGTGGTTTTTTCCTTCACCACGTGTTCGGATGTGAGGTTAGGTTCCTCTTTCTCTCTTTCTCTCTCTAGCGGTAAGTCGTCTGCTCATCGCTATGCTTCTTGCGACGAACTAGGGTTGGCCATTCGCAGCAGGGCTTTCTGAAGATCTCGGTGAAGGGTTCGAATCCTTTCCGCCAACCTAACGACCTCACTCAGCCGATTCATTTCTCGGTCATCGTCAAGAGAAGCAGATAGACGGGCTCGTTCGCGACAATCAGGACATGGCTGGCGAGTGCGGGGTGGAGTGCGGGGTCGACGACTCGAACTCCTAGGTCTTCGATCTCGCGCTGTGCCTCTTCCATTCCTATCTCTCTCTCTCTCTCTTTGAGGTATCGTAGTAGGGTTTTCTCTTGGTGGTGGTCGGGAATTCCCTCGCTGCCTTGACGGTGATCTTCTTCCACGATTCCTGCTCCGCATATATTCCGCATGCGCTTCACTACATCGTGGACAGCTGGTTAAATCCTCGTACCTTCTACCACAGTTGTAGCAGAAGGCATCCACAAAAGCACGAGGACAATCGAACCTGGAATGTCCCAACTGCCAGCAGTTGTAACAGGCATACGGTGGCGGGTCCAGATGAGGCTCAGAAGGGATTGGCTTCAAATCTCCAAAGAGAGCTCCTCTGGTCTTCACTGGAAGCGGTGGTCGACTCCGACTTTGGCTCCTGGCTCGATTCTCTCTCTCTCGATGTTGAACAGGTCCTGGTGGAGGCGAAGGTGACGCTCTTCTAGGTGATGGGCTTTGAGCGGAGTAATAATCGTCCAGTTGGAGTTGACGTCGAGAGTTGTTACTCCGCTCTCGGCTGCGTCGAGATGGACTGATGCGCGTACCTAAAGGAGAGAAGATGACAATCTCTTTAGGCTCGAGTTCAAATTCATCCTCGCCTCCATCCCAGGCCAGGGAATCCACTACACCAGCACTTTCCACTGGGAGATAATGAGGATCTGGCTGGAGTAGTACATCCTCCAATTCCTTCACCGCTTCTCTACTTTCTCTCTCTTTAAGGCTCTCTATGATGGCTGAGACCGTGTCCAAAGCCACTATTTTGGCCTCCTCCTTCCTTTTCTTCTTCTCTTCTTCCCTCTCTTCTTCTCCAGATCTCGACTGAGGATTAGCAATGGTGATAAGGAGAGTAGACTCCTCCTCATCACCCCTCTTAAGCTCTTCCAGCAGCAGATCAGTGGCCCGTTTTAAGAAGCCACTGATCTGCTGCTTCCCTCATCTCCTTTTCTTTTTCTTCTTTCTCCTGTTCCCGAAACCTTTCAAATCTAATTCTCTCTCTCTCCTCTTCCTCAGCAGCGAGACGCAGCTCATACTCGAGCTGGTCTGCCCAACTATTAGGATTAATAGCAGGTGAGGAAGATTGGTCTCGCCTCCGGGTCCTCTCTTCCAATTCAACTTCATCAGCCTACGTGAGTACACGATGAGCCGGGGGATGGAATTCCGGCTCAGCCCGATGGCCTGGGCTAGGTGCACCACGTGATCCCATGGATGGCGACTTCCTACCTGCACGTCTTGACATCTGTTAACATAAGTAAAATAAAAGGAAAATTTTACTAAGGAACTCTGTCTCGACATGCTTTACTACCGACTGAACAACACTTACCATATGGTTATCTCGAGGCACGAACCAACACCAAGACAACACAGCTCTCGAATTACACTTAAAATAAGATGCTCTCGAAAAAGAAATTTATAAAATAAAGGTTTTTACTGATCTCGATTTGTTCGCGGGGGTAAAAATCGTTTTAACTCGGATACGTGTACCTTCGCATCCCTACGACTACCTTCCATCTCTAAAACATATACTACAAGTGATTTTACCTCAATAATACGAAATGGGCCTTCATATTTTGGAGCTAATTTCGCAGAGAAACCTTGTGCTCCTTTTGATAACACCTGCGTTTTTCACAACACTTGATCTCCTACATTAAACCTTACATCTTTTTTATTCTGGTCATATCTCTTAGCTTGTTTATTTTGTGCTTCATCTATATGTCTAGCTACCAAGTCTCTCAAAGCATCTAATCTTTTTAATCCATCCTTCCAGACTTCTGGATCTAATTTAAGCTTAGATCCTCTGGTCTCGATTTCTCTTCGTAAACTCTTCACTGGTGCAGGATTACGACCATAATTTAAGAATGCTGGTGATACTTTTGTTGAGGCTTGGGTAGCTGTATTAACAGCATGTCTGAACTCATGCAGACGTTTGTCCCAGTCTCGATGGTCTGACCCAACAAAAATAGAAATCATAGTTTTCAACGTTCTATTTGTTCTCTCGACTGGGTTGGCCTGGGGTGATATGGTGGAGTAGTTACATGTTTTACACCATATTCATCTAACGTACTCTTTAACCGCTTATTATCAAACTCTTTACCATTATCAGTGAGTAAATAATCAGGAGCCTCCCATCGGAATAATATCAGCTCTTCAAATGCTCTCGAGACTCCTTTACCATCTGCAGTTCTCAATGGTTTTAACTCTATCCAGCGAGTGAACAAATCTTGGAACACTACTACATATTTATACTGGTTCTTGCTCTTAGGAAACTCCATGCAATCAGCTGCTACTACAGTTTATGGTCTCTCGACAATTCTCTTTCCCATTAAACCTTGAGCACCTGTTTGCATTACTTTATATCTCTGACACTCTGAACACTGCTGGATACATGAATTTATGTCATACCACGCTCCTGGCCAATAATATTCTCTAATCACCCGATCATAAGTTTTCTCTATACCAAAATGTCCTGATGAGGCTTCTCTATGGGCATCACTTATTACTCTCTCTCGATACTCTGTTGGTACCACTAATCTCCAGCCTTCTTCTCGAAAAGTCACTGGATCTAGTAACCTATCTCTTTTAAAGTAATACAATAAATCATCTTCCAATTTCCAATTTGGAAACTTTCTAGGAAAATGTTTTACTTCCTCTATTCTCGATAGATACCATGGATCTTCAATAGTGGTAAAACCAGCCACCTCTTCATTTTCTAACTCGAAACCTCTCGATAAAGCATCTGGGACATGATTAAGAGCACCTTTTCTGTGTATAATCTCGAAATCCCATTGCTGTAACTCTAAAACCCAACGAGCAAGCCTACCGGTTGGATCTTTAAGATTTCTGAGCCACTTGAGAGCGCTATGGTCGGTGTATACTGTGAAGTGATATCCATCTAAATAAGGTCTCAACTTCTTTATTGCCCATAATAATGCAAGACCCTCTTTCTCAGTTACAGTATAATTTTTCTCTGCTTTACTCAAGACTCGACTAATATACACTATAGGGTGATCTCCATCTTCACTTTCTTGTGTTAGCACAGCTCCTATGGCATAATCGCTAGCATCGCAATGTACCGAAAACGGCTTACTGAAATCTGGTCTGGCTAACACTGGTGCTTGAGTAAGTGCTCTTTTTAGGTTCTCAAAAGCTTGCGCTTGATCCTTACCCCAGGTCCAGGTTTGACCTTTATGAAGTAGTTTCACCAACGGAATCTTTATCTCTGACTCGTTCTCTATGAATCTCGAATACTAACCCACCATACCCAAGAAACGTCTTAATTGTTTAATAGTTTTAGGAGTAGGATAATTCTGCACTGGTGAAATTCTCTCTGAATCTGGTCTCAACCCATCTCTATCTAGTTTGTATCCCAGGTAAGTTACACTCGAACAACAAAATTCACATTTTTCATGGTTCACAACTAGACCTGCACTCACTAATCTCTTTAACACAATTTCGACCCACTTTATATGTTCTTCGAACGTTTCTGTCACGATAATGATATCATCTAGATATCCAAAGACATGTGGCTCGAATTCTGGACCAAATAAGGCGTCAACAAGCCTTTGGAAGGTCATTGGTGCGTTAGTTAGGCCAAATGGGAGACGTTTAAATTGGAATAGTTCCAATCCAGACACTGCAAATGCTGTGTATTTACGACTCTCATGGCTCAACATTACCTGGAAATACGCCTGTTCGAGATCTATTTTAGTAATATATCTTGCTTTCCTCAATTTGTCTAAAATAGAATCTATACTCTGCATTGGATAAGCATCAGGTTTAGTGACTTTATTCACATCTCGAAAATCCACACAAAACCTATACTTTCCATTAGGTTTCCTGACAATTACCGGCTCACTACTCCATTCACTCGCTGATTTCTCGATAATATTCTGCTCTAGCATCCTCTTGACCTCTTCTTGTGCCACTTGAAGTTTGTATGGTGACATACGTCTTGGGCGTTGTTTAATCGGCCTAATTCCAGGCTCGATCTCTATATGATGTTCTATTAAGGTAGTGATTCCTGGTACTTTTGATGGTGGTGGTAAAATTCTCTTAGCCAAATCTTTTACTGTTTTCTCTTGATCTTCTGTGATCTCAACTATCCCAGCGCATTCTCCAAAAATAACTGCTTTACTCTCAGAACGATGATTTGAAAATTTTCTCCACTCCCCATCTGGAACTCTCCATAAATCTTGACCTAGTTTTACCTCCAAGTCCCATTTTCTATGAAAATCCATACCAAGAACCATATCGTGTTCCATTTGTCTTGCAACCTTGAGCTCCATGGGTTGTACAACTCCATCAACGTCTAATACGACCTCTAGTACACCCAACAGTTTTGATATGGCTCCAGTTACTGTCTTAATTGATAAATTGCTAAGTTTTAATCTATCTCGAAATTTCTCTCCAATCTTTGGCCTAACTAGTGTAGTCATCGCACCTGGGTCAAATAAAGCTAGGTATTTCTCTCCTCCTAACTCGATTTGCAAGAAATTTCTATTCTCTGACGTCGATCCTGCAACTTTTTTATGTATATTCTCAGAATTTCTCTTCTCTGTCGTATTTGATACGACTTTTCCCCCCTCCTGGACTGTTGAAGGTGAAATATCGTCTTCAGCAGACCGATCAGGAACCACCACAGGAACTGGAACACTGCTGTCAGCTGGGTTCGAGAAATTTAATTGCTGCACTAATTCTCTTACAGCTTCCCTTATATGCTCTTCAGATGGTTTTTCTTCAGCATTCTGAGATATCTCACGATCCTGATTTATACCCTGAACAGGTTCTTTAGCAGGTTGTCTCTCAGTTACTATTTCTAGTATTGTTTCTCTTTTATCTCTCAATTCTGTCTCTGTTTCTCTTGTATCTCTTATTTCTGGCTCTGTTTCTCTTTGCTCTAAATTTGGATTCTCTCTATTAAAATTCTCAGTATCTCGATCCTCTATATTAATATTCTCTGCATCTCGATTCTCTGTATTAATATTCTCTGTCTCTTGACTCTGAGTGTTCTCATTAATTTCTCTCTCTTGTGTTTTCTCTTTTATATTGTTCGCCCTTTCTCGATCATTTAGGAGCATAGAGGGCGATCCTACGTTCCTGTTTGGCCGTTTCCCAAAAACCTACGAATGTGAGCACAGTTCTTACACGTATGTAGAGTTACACCTCTGGCTCCACACCCTTGGCAGCTAAGATTTGATGGAGCTCTATTGGCATTCTGACTCACCTTTCGATTATTCGATGTTCTATTTGGACATTCGAATGAAGAATGACCTATTTGAGAACAGGAATAACAGGTGCGTTTTGCACATTGTGAGGCTATATGTCCAACAGTATGGCACACATGACATTCACCATAAAAAACCGATGAGTCTACTCGATTATAAGGTCCATTTCTTCTTTGACCTTGATTTATGGGCCGTCGTTCTGCTCTCGACTGCCATTGGTTATTATTATCTTTAGGCCTGGTCCCATTGTTATTAGACCTTATCTCATTATTCTCAGTTACTTGCATGGACTGAGCATTTTCATCTGCATTCAGATCTACAGCTTCAGTCTGGACTTGCTGATTTGATGAAGCAGGCGATTTCCTCTTATTATTCTTATTTTTCCGAGGTGCTGGCTTTGGTGGTTTCATATTCACTTTTTGTGAATTATCAGTCTCTTTCTCTTCAATATCATCTCTACACTCGACTCTGCCAGCTGCTATTTTTGCACTCTTAGTATCTCGATGATAAGCAGCACCTGGAATCTTTGAATTCTCTTTCGAAGGAGGTGGTACATATTTTTGATCTAACTCTTTTTGTCTCTCCCACCGTTGTCCATACTTTTCTAAATCATCGAAATCATATATCTTTTTAGTTGCCATATACCTTCGATATTCTGGCAATTAATTTCGATATGCAATCTCGAGTTGTCTTCTCATTGATAAAGGATACTTAAAATGGCTGACAATATACTCAAAATTCGAGAGGTAATTGGCTATCTTTTCTCCTTTTCCTTGAGTTCTGGCTTTTAACTCATCTAAGATATCCTCCTCGTCTATCACTGGAATATATTGTCTTTTAAAAGCCTTCTTGAATCCTCTCCAATCTCGAATTCTCCTCTCAGCTGTTTCATACCAGTGACTTGCGTCTTCCAAAAATATGCAGTGTAGTACTTTCAACCAATCTTTATCTGAGTAATCAGTACTCTTCTTGCATTTCTCTAAACGTTTTAAAAAGTCTTCTGCATTCTTTCGACCCGAAAACTTCAGATGCCAAGATTCCAGAATTTTGACTAATTTAAAATTATCTTTGTCTTTCTTTTTCCTTCGAGTCTTTTTCTTGGCTCGAATAGGATAGTCAGACTTACTGCCACTTATTGAACTCTAGCTACTACTACTACTCCTGCTGCTCAGATCTCTTGACTTATTTTTGTAATGATGGTAATGTCTACAGGTATGACTTTTATATCTCTTTTCACTCGATATTTCTTGAGTACCACCACGAGTCGATCTTAACTTTGATGATTGGTTTGGAGATGCTTGACTTCTCTTACTCTTATCTGAGGATCGAGAATCATCTCTGTCAGATTTCTGACATTTATGACAACAACTTATTGGATCTTTCTGCATATCTTCCCTTTCTCTTGATTGGTTATCTTTTTCCCGGCTGGTTATCCCGTCTACTTGCTGTTGGTCTTGACTCCTCTCTTCAACTTTTCTACTCAACTCGTTTCTCGACTCATTTCCACTAGGTTGAGTATTTACATTTTTAGTATATCTCCTTCTCGTCACATTTGCATCATATGACAACCTTGTTGGATCACTATACTTATTAATCCAACCCCAGATGGTATAATCATTTATGGACAATGGATTGGCCATCTTTTTTCCAGCCATTGTGGTTCTAGCAGGCAATCTCATTGAAGCATTATTTCCATATGTAGTAGATGTCATCTTGGGTAACGAATAGGTTGAATATAAATCAGTTCCACTTATAGCAAGCGTACTCGTTACTGTTGTAGTCGTTAATGCTACAGTGGTCACTACTGATGCTTGTGACGAGAAAGATGTCGTCATAACATTGTTCAACGGAGATAATCTCGTATCCTCTTCGCTCGGAATTATAGATCTCCTAGTGTCGTCACCTCTAGCCCCCTCTGATTCTTCAGAGCAGTGATGGATTTCGAGGATGCTTTATACATTTATGTATATCTATACATTAGGATATCCTTTAGCCAACTTCAGAGTATACCGTAGAATTAGAGTATAAGCAGAATATATTATTCTGTAGTACATACTCTGAAGTTGGCTGTTGGATATCATATAAGCATCTTCGAAATCCATCACTGCTTCAGAGTCTTGTCCCGAAGCTGATACTATCTGAGGCTCCATCTGTGTGTGTATACCTGAATCACTCATATTGGGAAGCGAAGACTTTAATAATGACCCACGTTCGTCAACTTCAGGAAACCACGGAACTCGATATACCCCAGCTTTTCGTAACTCTGCTCTATATAATCGTTCTCGAAGAGTTTTCTCTGATCCTTGAGTGTTGAGATCAAACTCGTTCAACTCCTCATTCACTCTTTCAATAGGCCAGTCTCTAATATCCTCGTATAAAAGTCTTAAAATCTCGGAACTACTAATTAGTTGCCTCAACTGCTTAGAATAATCTTCCATACGGTCAGTTAGTATTAACCTTTATATTTTACTCTTTGCTCTACTCAAATCTCGACAATCTTGACTTTTCTTGAATATCTAACTTATTATTTGCTAGAAAGTTCTTAAAAGGGAAAACAAGAATGAGCAGGAACTCAATAAATTTAGAGCAAAATAAACTAATCACCTCTAGATAAACTTCAAATAGAGGTGTAATTAATGAAGGTATACATTCCGCAGGCAAAAAGGATGGCTCGATAAATTTTTCTTATGATAATAATAAAAAAAAATTAAGTCATTAATAATAGACAATTAAGGCAATTCAAATCTCGAAACTGAGAAGAATCTATTCTCTTTTGGGTGTTCAAAAAAAAAACTTAGTTATTTTGAGGTTATAGGCTAATAGAAAGGTTATGACTACTAGACATTCACACACTAAAAATCGCTTGTAATATATACCCTTATCTCTAATTTATCTCCACACACAGTATAAATAAATAATATATCACACACATATATATATATATATATACATATAAAATAAATATTTAAAATATGTCAAATTGTATAAATTTATACTCTGGCGATTGCCTTTCCAATTTTATTTTTAATCTAGAAGGGAAAATAAAAAATCTTGCTCATAAAATGAGGCTTAAATTTTCTCTTCTTTTACGCTCTTTTTAAATAAATAAAATAATCTTGAGTATATGACAATTTATCTCTTCTCAATAAATATAAATTTCTTCGTTAGTCTCTTCTCACTAGATAAAAATTAAGAAATTTTCTCTTCTGTAACTCTGTTTTATTAAGCTACCCCTCTGTTCTCGAAAAATAATAATCTCTTCTTTTTCTTAGTTCTTTCTTTCTCCACTCTCGATAAAATTTATTTTATTTGGAAGAAAAGACAAATCCTTTACTCAACTCTCGACACCTCTTCTCTCAACTCTCGATAAAAAAAATTGTAATAATAAAAGAAAATTATTTTCTCAACTCTCGACTCCTTTCTCAACTCTCGATAAAAAAAATTCTAATAATAAAAGAAAATTATTTTCTCAACTCTCGACTCCTCTTGATAATATAAAATAATAAAATAATTTTCTTGATTAATATAAAAAAAAAAAAAAAATATATTCTTCTTTCTTCTCAATAAAATAATTAAAGACCTCTTCTCTTGGTCTGTTTTTTATAAGAGGGGTAAATCAAATAAAATATTTGGGAAATATATTAACATATATGTAAAAAAAAATTAACTATATAAATGTACTTGTGTGTGTGGAGATAAACACTCTCTAAATTAAATATTTGTAGACTCGACACAATTTAAATTTATTTAAATTTAAAACACTTATTGCTAACTATTGACGCTCGCCATTTTCTCAAATTAGACTCGAAAACCCACGCCACGCCGCCATTTTGAAAAACACAAAATTTCTCTTTAACGACTATTTTACACTTCAATAAACACTTTGAAAAATCTCTCTATACTTTAAACTATGAAAATTACTCTCTCGAAATTCTAAAAATTTACACTGGTTTTTTATCAGTCCCGACGAAACCTCAGACTAAGGGCGCCATTTGTAATGGGGGAATTTGTTCCCTATCCCCCAGTTAATATTATTTTAACTCTTCAGTATCACCTCTGAATAAATAGCAATTTACTTATTATTTTTTTTTTTTTAATTTTACTCTGAATAGAAAATCTGTATTTATTAGCAATCAACTCTCTCGGGTGAATTCTAATCGGGTCTTCGTAGGGAACAATGACGAAACCACCGATGCAAACCAGCAATAAATCAGTAATATATATTTTATAACAATACAATGTTAATAAACACTTAAATAACACTGTTAAGTAAAATACAAAAGAAGTAATTTTCACTCTATATTTATTAAAGTAAATTTAACATACTTTTACCCGACAATTTCTCGAAAATTGTGTAAGTGTAAAAGAAAAGTAGTGTGATTGAACTCTGGCTCGACTTAATAAATTCTCAGATTAATTATAATTAAATAAAATCCAATTAAACCCGTGAAATTAATTTAAGTTAATAATGGCGGCTAAAACCAACGTTAATTACGACGAGCAAAACGGCGACGCGCACTGACTCTAAATTGTTCAATGATTTAATATTTAAGATGGAGGACTCACCTTAATATACAAAGCGTTACTCTCCAAAAAAAAACAAACTCCAATGATTTAACTCCAATTCAAAATCTCCTGTCCTCGTATTAAATAAATTTCTCAGCTCTCTCGAAAATATCCAAATTGGCAAAAACAGCAAGGCAGCGAAATGGCAAAATGGCAAAATAGCAAAATGGCTAAATGGCAGCGTAAATCCTCTATGAACTTTTAACCAACCAAAATGGAGTCAAGACTCAAGAAAATGTGGCTCAACGAGCAATACCCAACAAAGAAAAACCGATCAAGTGTATTATCCAAGATCCAATAGAGAAGTGTGTCGATGGCGCGTCTTCTCTCGAGCTCCTTCCTCTTCATCCCTTCTTCTATCAATTATGTCATAAATAGGATAATGGTTGATTGGTTATTAATCCTTTCCGTAATTGTTATTTGTTAATTACAAAGGATGTTAACTTTTAACCAATCAACACCTTTCCTTTTGGCGGCTTCTTTTATGTTAACGCCCTCTATTTCTGGCGCGCTCTATTTAAATTTTTATTTGGAAGACTCCATATACTTAGTTTTAATAATTATACCTATAATTGTAACGCTATCTCTCTCCAACGCTCGATTTCTTTATCTTCTATCACTCTCGCTCTCGACCTCACGTATCTTCATATAACATACTGACATAGATTAATATTTTTACAATTGCCCATGTATATACTCCCTCTACTACCATTTCTATCTTTACTCATATATATACGAGCCTGCTACTGTTATTTGTACAATTACCCATGTATATACGAGCCTGCTATACAAGCTATAGCTGGCTCCCCTTTTTCGATGATCCTTTACTTTTCATACGCATGACTCGATTTCTGCCGCGAGTCGGTCATTTACCGACATTTTCCCTTTACTCTCGAGCACGTGTTACAAATGTTCCGCGTCGTTTCCCGGTTTTGCTCGTCATCGCGTACCGCGAGTGTATTGTGCGCATGTACCTATACACCGGGTGTGTGTGTGTGTGTGTGTCAGTGTACAAGTGACAGTGCTGCGGCGTGCACGTCATCATCGAGAACATAAGATGGCGACGCACAAGAACACTGCCACAGGTTATTTTCTTTTCTAAACATGTGTTCTTTTCGTTGATCTGTTATGTGCACTAGTGTTAAGATGTTACAGCCATCACCGTAGCTTCAACTCCCAGTGCACAATACGAAAACTGGTGGTGACTGTGGTTTTTTCCTTCACCACGTGTTCGGATGTGAGGTTAGGTTCCTCTTTCTCTCTCTAGCGGTAAGTCGTCTGCTCATCGCTATGCTTCTTGTTTACCTCGAAACAAACAAGAATACACTGATTAATTTCTTTTATTAAGTTAATTAACAATCAATTTAATGAATGCATTTCAGCTCCTACTTCTCTTTATTCTTTTTAATAAATATTTTATTGTGATGCAATAAATGCATCACACTATATTTCCGGAACATTAAAAAAATTACGTCTTATTTTGTTCCAATTTAAGACACGACCAAAGACGTACTGGAAAGACGTCATTATTTTCAACAGGGACTAACTTCAACTTCGCGATATATTATCTTTTTGAATTTAGTTTTTCTTTTTATATTCACTTTTATGGTGACAAGTGCATAAAAACTTTTCTTTGGGGTCTATTATTTATTTAATTTTTTTTTTAAATCGTGTTCAAACTGAGTTTTTGTTTGCCGGGTATTGTGTTGCGTGATCTAGTGCGCAAGGATGACACGCAGAATCGTGAAGCGTTCCAAATTTTTCCAGAGTAGTATTTATGTGCAGCCAGGGAGCAAGCCAAGAGTCCAGGGAAGCCGGCAATGCAGTACCAGCCGGCCTATAATGTAAACAAGATTTCTTTTGTAAGATAAGTAGCCTTGAATAACCAAATTTCGATCAGAATTCATTGTGCCTTTTTAAACGATTATAATATTAATTCTTTTTTTTAACAACTTATTTTGAATATATTTAGCAAATTGAATTGTCGCTGTTGTAAATTAATGAGTCAATTCAAGATTAAAATAGTATGGTAAATAAATAAAATTGAAATGAATTTTAAAAAAAACTGTTCTTAATTATGACCATTGTAATTTTTTGAATTTTGTAAGTTTAACTCAGTCAAATTTTTTTTTATTGAATACTTCAGTTAATATTATTGCTATGATTCAATCAGCAATTTTTCTTTTATAAACCAATTAACCGTTAATATCAGAAACTGAGTAAGTTTGATTAGAATTTCACTGATAATGGAATTTAGTAAATTTGTTTGATAAAATTTGAATTTAATTTACTACAATAATAATAAAATTATCTGAATTTTGATATCCAGTTATTTAATAATTTCAAGAAATTATATATTAAATAATGCAATGTATCTACATACGAAATAGAAATCTAGAAAAATATCGAAAATTTTGTGAAATATAACGAGTATAAAATGCGTAGAGAAAAAAAAACGGAATTTTGAATTAAGTAGGATTCTGGGAGTCGATAGAGATATTCTTTTCACCTTAAAAAAAAGAACAGGATTTCTCCAGATTCAAAAATAAAGTCTTCTTAGCCTTAAAGGAAACATGATGGAAGAATTAAATAAATATGAAATGCTAGAAAAATAACATATTAAAGAAACAAAAGAATTTTTCCTCATATCTTCCATACGTTTTCATTTTATTAAAAGTAACCTATTGAATCTTAGGATAATAAGTTAGTAAAATTTATGTATTTAAAAAAATAATTAATAAGGACGGGATTTTGCTCGAGGAGGTAAAACTCTTCTGGAAAAACCCCGCTCTTTACATTTAAAATTAACCAAAAATGTGTATTTTAATGATATGGTTTTTTAATTTAAATTTCGTATTTCATATATATAAAATACATTCATGAAGATATTTTTATTAGGAATAAACACAGAATTTTTTTTAAGCATGTTTCACGTAAAAATTAATTTCATAATTCAAATTCATGGTCATATATTAAGGTCTGGAAATTATAGTTGTTACTCAGTTCCCAGTTCTCAGTTTATTTATATCAAATATCGTACTATCTTGTATCAAATTCATGGTCATATATTAAGGTCTGGAAATTATAGTTGTTACTCAGTTCCCAGTTCTCAGTTTATTTATATCGAATATCGTACTATCTTTATTTTTCTTATGGAAGTAGAGTGAGAAATAGTCACTTGATGAAATAAATTATACGCTTTTTTACTTTAAGCACATGTGTACATATATTTTTATATTATGTTTCATCAAATTATTTTTAATTTTATACTCAAAATTAACTTAAATTAATTAATTCTAATTTTTCTTAAAATTAATCATTTATACATAATAATATAATAAAAGAAAATTCAACCGAGCGACGTTAGGAGCGAAAAATTTCAATATAATTAATACCTATCAACGTAAAACCCATTAAATTGTGTAACAATTTTCAACACTTGATAAATATAATGTAAATCATATAATATATATATATATATATATATATATATATATATATATATATATATATATATATATATCAATTTTAAATTACTAATAATTAATTTAAAACTCAAAAGTAACTATTTTAAAACGGAATATGGAAGATAAACATGTATCGTTTTATTCCTTAAATATCACGAATTGAAATATTAATTATTAGTAATTTTAAAGTGTTATATATTATGTAAATAATTCTATGTTTAATAATTATTAATTTTAGTAACAGGAAAAGCCGCCCAAAAAGAGATTAATAATTATATTTTCTGCGAAATATTGCCCTTGAATCGAGTAGGTGAAATATCAGTCTTAGTTCCAAAAAAAGACACTAAGCATCGCAAATTTACGCTCTTACTTCATAATATAATAGTACCAACATTGGTCGCTAAAATTCAAGCTATAGTACTAGTTGAAATTATATCGCCACTCTTTTTTTAAGTACCTTAGTACATAAATTAGATATACTTGATTTAGAACCTATTTTAACAATACTTTCCTTTCTCCGTGCAGTTGTTAGTTCTAGTAAACGTCAAATTCCGTTTTCGATTATTTCATGGTTCATGATTGAAACACGTGATTAAAAAGAATGAGTTCCTATTTTCTTTTTCCATTGATTCTAATGCAATTTACACTGAGAAAAATAAATAATAACTTTAGTTATAGATAGTAATAAAAATTACTATATTTTATAAGTCACCTGGGACATTTCTGCATTATGACGATTTTTATTATATCTATAACAAATATTATTATAAAATTTGATAACGTTGGCAACATCGTTTAAGAAATAAAACTACATCTTATTAGAAAAATTGCTATATTACATAGTAAAAATTATGCTATAGTAAAATTTGTTATGACAGAGTAAAAATATTTGATATCTTATGTCGGAATTTATGTTTTATAAATAATAAATTTTATTATACATATATGAATATAATAAATTTTACTATTTCAAATAATAATGTCGAATCGATGATCTGAAAATTTATTTCTAACCTCAAAATTTTCTACCAAATTGAAAGTATAGTTCTGTAACATATGTAGACAATTCGAAATTTTACATGTAACATGTCATGATGGCGCATTCGGTAACGTTCACGCTTTGCGTTCTCGAGGTACCCGGGTTCGACTCCACTTCAGGTCCGTTTTTTTTCAAAGGTAAATTGTTTTAAAAAAATTAAATTAATACATTTAATAAATTTAAAAAATTTACAATATCTAATTTCGGGTGAAAAAAAAAAAAAATTTTTTTTACGTATCTGTGTTTTCACAAATTTTACTATGTGATATAGTAATTTTTATTATAATGCAGAAATGTCCCACTCGTACTTTATAATATAGTAATTTTTAATACAATCTATAGTTATATTTATTATAGGATTTCTCTCAGTGTAGTAGAACAAATTCTTAATTCATCATGATATAATTTGTATTTAAACAATTTTTATGCACATTGTAACTTTAATTAATCTTTTTTATAAAAATATAAAAATTTAATTTAGTACAAAACTAGAATATCAAAATTCATAAGTTGCGGCAATTCTATTTTATTTTAAAATTGGCTAATTTATACATAATAATATAATTTATGAAAATTTAACCGAACGACGTTAGGAGCGAGGTATTTTTTGCTAGTACTATATTATATTTTAACACATTATACTTCTACATGAAATACATATCCGCATACATAATTTTACATTCACTTATAAAGTCGCATTTATATTCGATAAGATAAGCGCTGTGCATGTACGCACTAATCAGAGCTTCGCCTTATATAGTAAAAGTGAGGTATCCTCTTACTACTTGGAGACAAAACGCGCATGAAACGAGCATCCTCCTATCGGCATGATTGGGAAACTCAATCTTTACAAAAAAATAACTCCTAAAAATATTTCATTGAAAGATTATTGAAATATTTTAACCAGATTTCCAAATCATTTCGAATAAATATTTACACAATATTTCAAGGCCAGAATTAAGCAATCAAATAAATTTTTTCATTGCAATATTGTAACTATCATAGAAAACTATCATGAAAGATTTATGAAAGATTTCAGCAATATCAACAGTAATATTTCGGGAAAATATTTCTGAAATATTTCTACAATCTTTCATTGCGGGATTATCAGAGTTACAAAAATCTTTTATGAAAGATTTATGAAAGATTTCAGCAATATTTACGGTAATATTTCAAGAGAATATTTATTCAAAATTTTCACAATCTGTCATTGCAAGATTATCACAGTTTTAAAAATCTTTCATGAAAGATTTCAGCAATATTTACGGTAATATTTAAAGAAAATATTTATGAAATATTTCTTCAATCTTTCATTGCAAGATTATCAGAGTTACAAAAATCTTTCATAAAACATTTATGAAAGATTTTAGCAATATTGACGGTAATATTTCAAGAAAATATTTACAAAAGATTTCTACAATCTTTAATTGCAAGATTACCACAGTTTTCAAAATCTCTCGTGTACGATTTATGAAAGATAGTGTAAAGGTTTTTGGCTAAAGCATGGAGAACACTGGGGAGAAATTTTTCATAAATCATTCAAACATTTTTCCTAAAAAATTTCTATGAAAGCTTCCAGCAATCTTTCATTGTAGTCTAAGTGAACCATAAATCTTGCAGAGAAATATTGTTGAAAGATTGCAAGAAATATTCCGTGAAGCCTTCTTTGAGGGATTACTACTATATTTCCTTGCAATATTATATGAAATATTTATGAAATATTGCGTAAAGGTTTTTGGGAACAGCATGGAGAACGCTCAGGAGCAATCTTTCATAAATCTTTTAATCATGTTTACTGAAAGATTTCGATGAAAGCTTCCAATGATCTTTCATTGCAGTCTAAGTAAACCATAAATCTTGCAGAGAAATATTGTTGAAAGATTTCATGAAATATTCCGTGAAGCCTTCTTTGAGAGATTACTACTATGTTTCCTTGCAATATTACATAAAAGATTTATGAAATATTTGCGTGAAGGTTTTTGGGAACAGCATGGAGAATGCTCAGGAGCAATCTTTCATAAATCTTTGAAACGTGTTTCCTGAAAGATTTCAATGAAAGCTTCCAACAATCTTTCATCGCAGTCTAAGTAAACCAAAAATCTTGCAAAAAAATATTGTTGAAAGATTTATACAATATTCCGTGAAGCCTTCTCTGTAAGATCACGAATATATTTCCTTGCAATATTACATAAAAGATTTATGAAAGATTGCATGAAGGTTTCGAGTTACAGCAAGGAGAACGCCTATGAGAAATCTTTCATAAATCTTTCAACCATGTTTCGTGAAAACTTTCTTTGAAAGCTTTCAGCAATCTTTCATTGTAGTCTCAGTAAACCAATAATCTTGTAGTGAAAATATTGTTGAAAGATTTATGAAATAGTGTTTGTAATATTTCATCGAAATTTCATGAAATATTTCAATATAATATTATTGTAATATTGCTGAAATATTTCATTGAAAGATTTTTCATTCGTCCTTTATATCTTGCTACGAAATATTTCAACAATATTTATGAAATATTTCTAAGGAATCTTTCACTGAAAGATTTTGAAATGTTTCACTGTTTTATTTCATGCTATGTGGGGCCCATTTTTCGAACGTTTATAATTCCCCACATACGAAACGTAGCAGAAAGTTGCTATAGCCATCAAACTTTTAGAAAATTTGCTCTTTTTTAAAATGCTTTGCGTATTTTTTTGATCCGTGAATTTCCCAAAAAGTTACAGATAATTGATTGAAAAGAAATTTTTTTAATACGTCAAAATATTATTTTTTTAAATAAAAAATAGCAACACATAAATCGATAGTATTTATCGAAATCTATAAAAAAAATTTTTTTTTCAATTGGTCAAGCCGTTTTGGAGTTATGACCTTTTGAAGTTCGACTGATTTCAATAAAAATGCTTCCGAACTTTTGAGCGGTACTGTGTATATATATATATATATATATATAATACACTACCGGTCAATTGCTTCTGCCCACCCTTGAGTAAAATTTATTAAAATAAAAAGTTTTATATGGGTGATTTTATTCTAACGGGTAATCACATGTAATCGTTTAATTAACTATCAATACAAGGTTCAAATATTATTAACCACAAATTCGTCATATACTTTCAGCTTGTAACTTTATGATTCGTTGACTTTTTAATCGCTAATTTCAATGTAGCTTTTGTAGGAACCCTTAGAAAGTATAAAAAGTAATCTCCCCTGTCTGTAATCATATATAAAATTTTTTTTAAACGTTGTAGAGATACAGGATAGATGAATTCCCTATTAAAAAAAAAACACGTGTTTGTTGCACGTGAAAAAAACACGTGTAAAATACACGTATTTTTTACACGTGTTTTTTACATGTAAAATTTGCGTGTTTTTTCACGCATATTTTTCACGTGTTTTTTTCACGTGTATTTTTCAGGTGTATTTTTCACATATTGTTTTATAGCTTTTCGAAGAGCTTCTACTGTCCGGCTTCTTATATCTGCGTCTCCCAAATTTGTGTAAGGGATGACAAAACTTAGAAAAACGCCACCTAGCGACTCAAAGTCAAATTTGACTAGTTTTCACATTGAAAAACCTGTCTAGAATCTAAAATGTTGCTTCTTTTACCATCAGTTGAAATCGGTCTATTTACTATTTTCCAGACATTGTTTTTGTTCACACAGTTTAATTCTGCTTTAACTGCTTCATTCTAATTTTCTTTGTCAAATTAGGCCATTGCTTCTCTGTATGAAGCTGGATCACGATATGCTTGAAAAACATGATGAATTTCTTTTTCTAATTTTTCTTTTCTTGTTCTCCCTCTTTTTCGTTTTTGTTCTCCCACTATTCCTGCTTGTTTTTCTTGTTCATTCTCATTTTCATTTTGCTGTGTAAACCAAGATTCTTGGTTAATTTCTGATGGACTATGCCATTTTGTTAATTCATTTTTAGCATGAATATCTTAAAGTACTTTTGACTCATCGAACTTCACATCTCGACTTTTATGATACTTTCTTTCTTTGTGATCAATAAAGATATATCCCGTGTCCGTAGAACCAATAAGAATAACTCGTTTTCCTAGTGGACTAAATTTTGGACCCGTATCCTTTGGATTTTAATGTAAGCAGCGCATCTGAATCGTTTTAACCGTACTAAGTTGATTTTAGCCTCTGAATTAAGTTTTGTTTAAGGAGCAACTAAATCATTGGACTTGTGAGGTGTGCGCGCGTACATGTTTACGACGCTAAATCTCACATGCTCTCTGAGGTTCCTGAATAAAAAAATAAGAGCTCCAAGCTTCTCTAGAATATCCCGACCAAGGCGCTCCGCCACTCCATTGTGTTGAGGAGCGTCAGGACTAGCTAGCTGTGATTCTACTCCAATTTCAATATATCTGCAGTGCTACCTCCGCTGAATTTCGTTCCTTGATCGTATCTTAAATAGCAAAATTTTTCGTCACTTCCAATTAAGCCTCTCGTGCTGATGATGAATGAATCCAGACACTCTCCCGCTTCAGACCCACTTCTAATTGAATATACCATAGCTAATCTAGAAAGATCATTAACAAACACTACTTTAAAGCGATAGCCTTTTGGATAGCCTTTTGGACTAAGTGGTCCCATTGTATCACTGTGTACTATTTGCAACGGAGTCATCGCTCGTTTTCTCGTTGAGAAGGGCAGTCTGTTGAACCCTGAAAAATGACAAACTTCACAGTTTAATATTTCCTTATCAAAATGAATTCCTTTAAGCTCCTTCAGATCTAAGTTTTTGTTTTTGAACTTCTTTGAGATACTCCAGTGAAGCATGACCTAGTCTAATATGCCAGAGATTCGCTAGATTGCCTTTTTCATGATAGTTATCTGCATTCTAATCTAGTTTACCTGAGTCTTTCTCCTCTGATATTATTTCTTTAATAATTTTCCTATCACTAGTTGTTTTATTAGCGTCAATAGTTTGAAAGATATCTCCTTCGTCATCAGCTGGTATCTCTCTCCCTCTGTTTTCTAGTTTCTTAGTAACACTTCTAGTTAAGTATCTATATTTATTATTTTTTATATAAGCGATTATATTTGCAGAGTTGTCCGTCTTATTGTTAGCTTTATCGTTAAGTTGGAATTCAATGATCCAGAAAAGTTTGTTATAAATTTCTGATAAAAATATTTCATTGGAACGTGGATCTAAAATTTCTATTTTCTGACTCTAAGTAAATGCCAAGTGCTTGATCTATAAACTTCCTTAACGACGACAAATTTTCAGTTAAAGTTTCTGCACATATTACATTTTCTAATTTTATTTTCTTTCCGTCTATTGATATTAATTCTATATCACCAACTCCCTCTGATTCTATATTCGCGAATTTATTTATTTGCACATCTACTTTCTGATCGTTGTTCTGTATTTAATGTTTTTTTTTTTTTTTTAAATTAATTGCGAGTTTGACATATGCTGTGATACTCCCGAATCAGCTGACCTCCATTTTCACTACGACAGTCTGTCCTGTCTTGATACAACCTACGTCGCTTCTCATCAAAATCGTCTGATTTTTTATTACTTTCACGTTTATTGTTTAATCTACTAAAGTTTTTATGATTATGATAACTCCGTCTAAATATTCTACTATCATACCTTCTATCGTCTCGTCCATCTGGCTTATCTTTATTGTAAGAGCGATTGGCTGCGGTGTGTCCTTCGCACCTTCTACATTTGTAGCACATCAAGCCCTCGTTGCGGCACTCATAAGCATGATGCCCTAGGACGCTACATTTAAAGCACCGGTCCTTTTGAGTTGTGTGTGTGGCAGCAGCTCCTTCTTCCCTTGTCCTGGAAACTTATCTCCTTCTGTCCACCAGTTTCATCGCATCTAACTGTAAAATATAATTTTTCATTTATTCGTAATCAAAATCCTTTCTCGTATTATGTTTATGCAAAAAGTTAGTTAGTTGCATTTGAGGTACATTATTACTGATTGTATTATAGAACAAATCTCTTTTATCTGCATACAATTTTTGTTTAACCATTATAGTAGTTAAATTTGCTTCACTCGTTCTAATTTCTTATCATTTACTTAACAATCCCGTTGGATCCATTATTTGCAGCAACCCTGTACGACAATTCGCGTCAACTCCATACACCACAATATCTCGAACCCTCAGTTCATTCCTCCGTTCAGTTCCTTTTCTTCGTCTAGATTACGCTCTAGTTTCACAATCGAATTCACAACATACAATAAATCTAATGCTCCCAATTCACCGGTTAAATAATTCAAAATAAGTCTAATTTCATTGTACTAGTCAATTTATACTCTCCTTTAACAACCGAATTTGTATGGTTACCTTGAGTCACGTTTAAGAGGTCACGTATCTCTGTCCTTTTCTAATCAAAGAATTGAGTTTTTTACAGAAACTAATAACTTTATCAAAAAATGAAGAGAAAGCCGCATCTCGTAATAAAAAAAAGCAATATTTTCTTTGATAAGAAAGAATTAATTTAATTGCTTCGTTTTCAAGAAAACCTTGAAAAACTTAAATCATAGTGGTTAGAGTAGACAATTTGGTTTTTCAAGGTTTTCTTGAAAACGAAGCAATAAAATTAATTTTTTCTCATCAAAGAAAATATTTCTTTTTTTGATGCAATATGCGGCTTTCTCTTCATTTTTTGATAAAGTTATTAGTTTTTGTAAAAAAATCATTTCTTTGATTAGAAAAGGACAGAGATACGTGACCTCCTCTTAAAAGGATATTTCCTTTATTAAAAGTGTCATTAAATTTTTGTCAAATTCTAATTGAATTAATCGTCAAATATTATTCTTTTCAAAATTATTAATTGAGATGTTACTTTGTTTAGATTCATGTACACGGAAAAACTTTTGCAATTGATTTGTGCTCAAAAAAACTTGAAACTGATTTGAATGCGCTAAAGACTTACTAATACTTTCATTATTGACATATTTTTACACTCAATAGTTATGATGTAAATATATTATCTATTTAGTTTGCAAAAAATGATCAAGTATGTACGTTGACTACATTCGAGACAGTCGAATAGCCTTTGTATTCAGACTTGATCGGGATTCAGCTTCAACTCGAACTGAAAAAGCTAACAGTAACCGAGCGCGTGTTTTGAAAGGAGGCAGGGGAAAAAGAAAAAGAGGGAGCAACCAAAATACATTCTTATTATGATGGTAAAATAGTAATTTAAAAAAAATTAATGAATGTTACGATTTTAATATAATTTGTGAGTTTAAAACTATTAAAAAAGTATTTCAACTCCAAATCTAATTATTTTAAACAACTAGGGGGCAGATGAGCATGTATCATTTCATGTCAATGATATTTTGAAGTAGGTTTGGTCGAGTGCGCAACGTTTACGCTTTTCCTTTGGAGTGTGCGAGTTCAACTCTAGGTCAGGATCACTTTTTTTTTTTAATTTTTTTTTATTGTTTTAAAATTTTTTATTAATTTTTTTATTTACATTTTTTTTCTTATACTATTAAAATCTAATTCTTCACGAGTTAATTAAGTATACTCGTTTTTTCAATGAATATTTTTTAAAAATAAATTATTTCTTAGACGTAATGATGAAAAATATTAATAAATAAATAATAATAATGTTTATTTCATAATACTATAGTTTAATTTATTAATAATGTAATTTGTAAAATTTACATAATAAATAAATTAGACTATAATATTAATTTATTTATGTTAGAATGTATATTACATATTAATATATATCTTAAGACAGAATTTAACATTAAGCATTACAAACCTAACTATTATTCATTTATTAATATTTTTAATTATTATATCTAAGGAATAATTTATTTTTAAAAATATTCATTGAAAACATAAGTCTACTTAAAACATAAAAAATTTTTTTTTATTATACTATAATACTATATAAATACATTTAGAGAAATATTGATGGTTTATTTGATCTATGACATAGTTAGACCTTCTCTAAAAGTACTACAAAAATTTTCCATTTAAATTTTGTTATTTATATTTTTTGAGCTGTGTAAAGTAAAAAAATTTGATCCTAAAAATTCAATAAATTTTTGATAGATTTCTTGATGTCCGTTAAAGTAATCATTATGCTGTTAAAATTTCAAATAAATAAAAGGTACAATTTTTCCTTTTTTTTTTGAACTTTCATTATAAATTACACTTTATTATATTAAATGCATATATACGACACGTATTTATTATTACATAAAAGCTTACCTTTACAAAGGTATATGGTGGTCAAGTATGCTAAGCGATTTATTTTAATTAATAATTTTAACCATTTTGATGTCTTTAACATATTATAAAATATTTTTAGTAATAAAATCAAACCATGATATTAGAATTTCGTGAAATAATGAAACAAATGTCAAGTTTTTATTTTTATAATTGAATTTTGCATGCGTTCACAGAATTAATCTATTTATTTAGTATTTGAAACCATCAAATCTTCATATTAGAATTTAATGAAATCACGAAGCAAATGTCAATTATATAATACGGATGATAAAACTATGACATCTTATACTATAAATTTTAGCAAAAAATTTTTCGAATTTTTTTATTTATAAATAAGCGTTTAATCTCACTAACTGCATTACTTTTTGTCATCATTTCTTCTATCATTTATTTAAAAGTGTTCTGAAATTTTTTTAATCTTATTAAATATTTACAAAATTACTTGCCAAACCCGTGTATAAATATTTTATTGGTGAAATGTCTAATGAATGTATGTTTTTAACATTTGAACCAGAAATTATAATAGATGTAAGATATAGGTAATATGAAATTGTACTAAGATAAAATACGCTCCTAAAAATACTGAATACAAAACACCATATTACGTAAAATAATGAAATTAGAAAATTACAATTTTAAAATTGAACAATATTTTTATAATTACAATTTTTTTAACAAAATAAAAATTTTAAAAATTTTATACACGGGCCTGGCAAGTAATTTTGTAAATATTTAATAGAATTAAAAAAATTTCAGAACACTTTTAAATAAATGATAGAAGAAATGATGACAAAAAGTAATGCAGTTAGTGAGATTAAACGTTTATTTATAAAGAAAAAATTCGAAAAATTTTTTGCAAAAATTTATAGTATAAGGTGCCATAGTTTTATCATCTGTATTATATAATTGACATTTGCTTCGTGATTTCATGAAATTCTAATGTAAAAGATTTGATAGTTTCAAATACTAAATAAATAGATTAATTCTGTGAACGCATGCAAAATTCAATTATAGAAATAAAATACTTGACATTTGTTTCATTATTTCATGAAATTCTAATATCATTGTTTGATTTTTTTACTAAAAATATTTTATAATATGTTAAAGACATCAAAATGGTTAAAATCATTAATCAAAATAAATTGCTTAGCATACTTGACCACCATATACCTTTAAGGTAAGCTTTTACAGCATTTAGGTGCTTGGTTACAGAGATTGAATAAAAAAAAACAGTTGCAGTTGTAAAAAACACTTCAATAGCAAGTAGAAAATAATCGCTGGTGAAGTAGTGATTTAATTTTAGTAGGAAATTATAACTATTCATTATTAATAATAAAACATAATAAAGTATGAAATAACAAAAAGATTTATTTTGCAAAAATTATATCATAGAAATCAAAAGTTTTGCACCAGCGGTTATTTTTTACTTGCTATTGAAGTGTTTTTTACAACTGCAAAAGTATTAGATCAATAACTTTATATGCTTAAAACTTGACAAAATATAATTTAAAAATTTTTATAAAAATAGCTGCAAATAGCATTTTTTAGCCCTTTTCAAATCTTTTTTCAAATTTTTTCTAGCTCAATTATTTAAAAAACTACAGCTGATTGAAGAAAAATGCAAAAATGAAAAAAATTTCAAAATTGCCAAAGCGATTATTTTTTTTAAATATTGTTAAAAAAATGTAAGTAAGCTAAAAAGAAAACATTTAAAGAATACTTTAAAATGCTTTTTTTTAATTTTTTCTAGGATAAAAATTGAAAAAGATACGCTTTTTCAAAGTCGGAACAAAAATTTGATAACCTGTCTAGAATTATTGCCCGGTACTATACTATCAAATTCTATTAAACCATTCGAAATGAAATTGGATAAAACAAATTATTATATTACAAATTTAAATAATGCATTTAATATTTGCCATCTGTTCAATGATTTCATTGGCATTTTAATATCAAAGTTTCATAGTTTTATATGACCAATGTATTTAAGAAATTCTCTAAAACCATTATATAAATTCAATTCGTAAAAACAAATTAGTTTTAAACTTTTATTTTTTTTCTAAGGTAGTCGATAAAATCTCCCTTTTGGTTAAAAATTATGATTTTATTTAATAAAAATAATAGTCTAAAATATGAAGTATTGAATACGAAACGAATTATTGAAAAAAAGATAAAAAGTTAAAATCATTAATTAAAATAATCGCTACCCTGGTAGAAATTTACTCTAGATCTGTCTAGTTTTGTATGTTAAATAATCGAGGGCTCGATAAAACTAGACAAATTTTCTACCAGGATAAGCGTACTTGACCACCATATGCCTTTTTAAAGGTAAGCTTTTATATATAATTATAAATACGTGTCGTATATATGCATTTAATATGATAAAGTGTAATTTATAGTGAAAGTTAAAAAAAAATTAAAAATTGTACCTTTTATTTATTTAAAATTTTAACAGCTCAATGATCACTTTAACGGACATCAAGAGATCTACCAAAAATTTATTGAATTTTCAGGATCAAATTTTTTTACTTTACACAGCTCAAAAAAATATAAATAACAAAATTTAAATGTAAAATTTTTGTAGTACCCTTAGAGAAGGTCTAACTATGTCATAGATCAAATAAACCATCAATATTTCTCTAAATGTATTTATATAGTATTACTCAATAATAATAGAAAAAAATTTTTTTATATTTTAAGTAGACTTATTTTTTCAATGAATATTTTTTAAAAATAAATTATTTCTTAGATGTACACTGAGAGAAAAGTTTAATAACTGTTAAAATATCTGTATATTTGATTTTAGTTTTAAATTTTCTTAGTATTTATTGTATTATATATTAATAGTTAATATATATAAAGCTAATAACTTCATATATTTACTATAAAACTTTACGTATTTTTAGAAAGAATATAATATCTTAACTATTAATATTTGATTTCAACTATTAAGATTTGTATATTTAATCAGAATCTACAATATATACTTTAATAGTTAATATACTAAGTTAACAGTTATGAAATCTTTCTCTCAGTGTAATAATTAAAAATATTAATAAATGAATAATAGTTAGTTTTATAATACCTAATGTTAAATTTTGTCTTAAGATATATATTAATATGTAATATACATTCTAACATAAATAAATTAATATTATAGTCTAATTTATTTATTATGTAAATTTTACAAATTACATTATGAATAAATTAAACTATAGTATTATAAAATAAACATTATTATTATTTATTTATTAATATTTTTCATCATAGCGTCTAAGAAATAATTTATTTTTAAAAAATATTCATTGAAAAAACGAGTATACCTAATATACTCGTGAAAAATTCGAGTTTAATATTATAAGAAAAAAAATGTAAATAAAAAAATTAATAACAAATTTTAAAACAATAAAAAAAATTAAAAAAAAAAGTGATCCTGACCAAGAGTTGAACTTGCACACTGAAAAGGAAAAGCGTTAACGCTGCGCACTCGACCAAACCTACTTCAAAATATCATCGACATGAAATGATACATGCTCATCTGCCCCCTAGTTGTTTAAAATAATTAGATTTGGAGTTGAAATACTTTTTTAATAGTTTTAAACTCACAAATTATATTAAAATCGTAACATTTATTAATTTTTTTAAAAATTACTATTTTACCATCATAATAAGAATGTATTTTGGTTACTCCCTCTTTTTCTTTTTCCCCTACCTCTTTTCAAAACACGCGCTCGGTTGTCCGCACTACTGTTAACTTTTTCCGTTCGAGTTGAAGCTAAATCCCGATCAAGTCTGAATACAAAGGCTGTTCGACTGTCTCGAATGTAGTCAACATACATATTGAGTATATATTGAATGCATAGATGACTGGTTTCCAATTTCATTTCTTCTGAGGGAAACATCATCTCAATTTGATTTTAATCTTTTTTCAAGAATGATATTAAAATTATTTCAATAATAGTAGATGTGAATTTATATGCAACATTTGAACGTATTTTAGGTGCAAAAGTTTTTCCGTGTAGACTTAAATCATTTCTCACCTTTTATCTAATTGATCTCGATTGTTGTTCTACTTCTGACGTTATATTTGTGGTCTCGTTCTTGTGCTTTACAAAGTCAGACACCAAACCATTGACCCATTTATTTATGTAGTCTTTTGACTTTTCTCCTTGTCTCTGCACGGTTTCCTTGAGCCTGGAATTCTCCTCCTGGAGTCCTGCCATTTTCTTTTTCATATCGTCTATCTCTCCTTCTAAGTTTTAAACTCGCTTTTCTAAATATTCTTTCTTATCTAATTCTTTCTTTTTAGGAACCTAGATATGGTAAACAAGAAGCACGTCAATGGGGTCATAAAATTCAAGCATAGATGTTAGGCGGCTTCCTCTGCTAGTGTCAGTGTACTTCGAGAATACACAAAGATTTTACCTCCTGGCTCATTCGAAATGACCCTTGTTGACGTTGCCGTGATGTAAAAATCCGTATCTGGGTATTCCTCAGACAGTTCGAAATTGACATCAATTGTCCTTATCAAAAGTGTGAAATCCTTTTGAACTGAAATGTAAATTTTTCATGAAATTTCTCTCTTTTCTACATTTAATTTAATGTGCATAAACCGTTAATATTATTTCAAAGTAAAATTTTAATTTGAGTTCATTTTTAAGAACAATTTATCTTTTAAGTAATTCTAATTTTTAAACTTTCTAATTTTAATTTTTCAATTCTAATTAATCAGTTCAAACATTTAATTCATTTCTAGTTAATTTAAACAAATCAAATTCTATTTTCTAATTTTAATAATTCTAATTAATCAGTTCAATTTAATCTAATTTACTTCTAGTTAATTTAAACAAATCGAAATCTACTATCTAATTTAACAACCTTTTAATTTACGAGTACTCGTACTTATTTTAGTTTTCAAATTTTATTTATTGAGACTGTAAGAAAACAGGTCTGCTCCACGCTAAGTCATATTAACGCAATATCTTTACGACAGTACGCTGTCAAGCGCTACTATGTTTTCCGACATAATCTAAACCCTTCTATACGCGCACATGCTCTCGCTGTCGAATGCCACAACTTTCTATAACGTCTCTCTCTCTCAAGCTTCATTCACTCACACACAACCGCAAACACACATACATTTCAAAGACGTGTCGCCCCTATTTTTCACGATTGTGCGCGCGCATCTATTCTTAATATTCTGTCTCGCTTTCGTGGGCCCACGCGCGCGTTTGTTTTCAGCAGCGCTTGAGCTTCTTCATGACGGCGCGAGGTTTCCACGAATTCTATGCTCAAGAAAAATTTGAAAAACGGTTTACGCTTTTGTTAGAAAAGATATTTCTATTAAATTTATCTCTTTCTTTTATCACTTGATAAAGAGAATTTTTCATAAATATAATTCCACTCGCGATCCCGTCAATTTACTCATAATAACAAAAATATTTCTTTTATATTAATCTAATTTGAATTTATTCACTTCGTATTCACTTCCCGTCGATTTACTCTTTTGAAAAATGCTTTATTTTCCCGATCTAATTTATATGTATAAATGTACACTTCTTACCTTTCTCCTCCATTTTCTTATCATAACTCCTTTCTCCATTCTGAGACAATTTTCTTAGTCACACACTTATTAAGCACAATATAAAGACTTTCAATTATATGAAATAAGGAGATTGAAAATAAAAATTTAATTTAGAAAATCACTTTTATGCGCAGCGGAAGCGGGCCGGGCACATAACCTATTGAATAATTAGCAGTTTTATTTGGGTGATTTTCTAAATAAAACACAGATTTTATAAAACACCTTATTAAGTATAGTTTATTTTAAGTACAAGTAATCCGTCTAATTTAAACAAAATGATTCTAATTACAGATCTAGTTAAATACAATGAGATTAAATTTATACTTTATTAAATCCTTAATATAAAACAAAAGCAAAGCTTTGTACAGAGGAAAAACTAAAACGTCAAATCGCTGAACCAAACGGTTGAAGGTGCGCACTCAGACTGACTGACGAGAAACGACCAGAGACGAATTGAACGTCGAAGACTAACAAAAGAAGGGAGGGGATGAATTTCATGGTTACATGAGATACAACCTCTACATATATACTGAGCGCCCTGCGCCATATCCAACAATATATATATATATATATATATTTTTGTGGAGAATTTCCGAGTAAGCACATTCTTAAATCTTTTTGTAAACAATCACTGTAGTCATATTTACATAATACACTATACTAGGTATATACTACATTATACTACGTATATACTACAAATAAATAAAGCGAAATCAAAGGTTACATCGTAGTATTCAGAAAACAAAAATATCAGTTTGTCATTAGCCTTGATGAAGAGTTTGTCGTTGATATGAAAGAAAGTATATAATTATTTGAATTTAAATGAAAGTCTTTGAAAAATCTGAATTGGAAAATCTATAAATTGTTAATATATTATTTTAGATTGTATTGGTAATAAAATGGTTTCTACACGTGGACGTGGCGAACATCCTACTAATCCTCTATCATCAAGTACACTTAACTCCACTCCCAAACACAAAAATAATGTTATTATATGTTTGAAAAAGCAAACTTTCTCAAGTATGGATATATTTGTTCTTTAACTTTCTTCTAATAATGATTAAAAATACATATTTTTGCTGTAACTCGTCGTTTTTTATTTTTAAAAATTCATCCATATATGGTAATAGCTAATTCTGAAGTATTTTAGATAGTTTAGAATCTTTGTTCGACATAAATATTATTAGAAAATAATATATCAAGTGATGGTAATAAAAAAAGTGATTCCCCTGGAATAAAAGTAATTCCTCTGTATCAGTATATTTTTTATCCATCAGTTTTTCTGGGAATAACCTATGGACAGCTTGGCTACTCTGGGATATTATTCTGTTAGATATAACCATAAAAAAAACCTGAGTAAAATTTTTAAAATGAATACCTTTATTTTCTATTAATTCAAAATTTGAATTCGACCCGTTCGAATAGAATCACCCATATCTTCCGAACTATTCATCGCATCTTCAAAATCCTAACGGCGTTAGAAAGATTGGTCAAAAATCTTTAAAATAAAGTAAGTTTGGTATAAAAAAGTCATTTTCTAATTGCTTATAGCAATGTAAGAAAAAATATTTTACTCATTTTTTTTTGCTCACATAAAAGTGAATGCCATTTTTATGGAAATTATGATATCGAAAAAAAAATGGATTTTAATACTCTAATAGTCCTAAGTCAGTCTTAGGACTATTAGAGTGAGCTAAGTGACGATTAAAATGAGCTAAGTAAAATGTTTCTATGACTTTTTTAACTACAGTTTTGATGATTTTTCTTAAAACCTTTATTTTTCAATCATGATTATCTCATAAACTAAGAAAGATAGAAAATTTTATATAAAAGAAAAAATGTTTTATTTTTAGTCAAGAATATATATATTTAGTAACCAATAAGGTTCGGGGAAAAAAAATTTTTTTTTACTTGTTTAATTAAAAATTTTTACTGATTATTCATAAATTTTCCCTAAAAAAAAAAAGTAAAAAAAATTTGTTTCCCGAAAGTTATTGGTTACTCAATATATATTCTTGACTAAAAATAAAACATTTTTTATTTAATATAAAATTTTCTATCTTTCTTAGTTTATGAGATAATCATGATTGAAAAAATAGGTCTTTTTTTAAAGAAAAATCATCATAATTGTGGTTAAAAAAGTCATAGAAACATTTTACTTAGCTCATTTTAAAGAGGACTATTAGAGTTTTAAAACCCATTTGTTTTTTTTCGATATTATAATTTCCATAAAAATAGCATTCACTCTTATTTGGGCAAAAAAAATTAGTAAAAAAATTATTTTTTTGCTCTAGGCCGCAAAATGACCATTTTGCGTCCTACGGAAAAACTTTAAATGTTTCGGCCTTGGGACAAAAAAATAGTATATTAGACCGTGGATGCATATTGATCATCCTAGCTCGTGCAACTTTCGAGGCCTCGCTACGCTCGGCCCCAAAAGTTCGCACTCACCGAGAATGATCAATATGCATCCTTGGTCAATAATGTACTATTTACATTGCTATAAGCAATTAGAATAGTATATTATTGACCAAGGATGCATATTGATCATTCTCGGCGAGTGCGAACTTTTGGGGTCGAGCGTAGCGAGGCCTCGAAAGTTGCACGAGCTAGGATGATCAATATGCATCCATGGTCTAATATACTATTTTTTTGTCCCGAGGCCGAGACATTTAAAGTTTTTCCGTAGGACGCAAAATGGTCATTTTGCGGCCTAGGGCAAAAAAATGACTTTTTTTTATACCAGACTTACTTTATTTCAAAGATTTTCCATCAATCTTCCAAACGCCATTTGGATTTTGAAGATGCGATCATCAGTTTCGAAGATATAAAACTTTTTATTTTAATAAATTTTACTCTAGGGTGGGCAAAAGCAATTGACCGGTAGTATATATATATATATATATATATATATATATATATATATATATATATATATATATAAAAGAAAATAGCAAAGTATTTTGAATTAATATGAAATAGATTACCTAGAGCCGTAAAAATATTTCATCTCTAAAAATATTAAGCTATATCATTTTTTAACAATCTTTTTTTGATCCTTAACGGGATGTCGGAGCTGCAGCAATCGAGTTTTGCTTTTTTTACTTTATCAATATCTTTTTAAATTCTTAAATTAAACAAATATAATGACTTGTCCCCACTAAAGCTATATTAACACAATAATTCTTGTAAAAATAGAAAATCATTTGGACTTGTTATTTTTTTATGAGTTTAGATTGGAAATTAGATAAAAAACTCGACAAACCTAACCTTAAAATACGACGTATCGAATGTATTGAAAGTTTTTATTACAACTTTGTATGTATAATATTTTGGTGGATTTCTTGAGTTTTCCGCACTAGAGTTTAATCTTACAAATTTTTTCTTTTTAGCAACAAAACTCGATTAAACGCATCGTTTATTCATAAGTTAGGATTGGAAATATTATTAGAAGGAGGGCAGCTTCGACATGCTCTTAATGAAATTTGAAATGTTTTTATACTGATTAAAACATTTATTTTTTTTTGCAAAAGTTAGTGACTAAAACAAAAACAAATCGATGGTTACGATTGATATACTCAAAAACAGTATTTTCTCTTATGAGGATAAATTAATTTTATCACTTCTTTTTGAAAAAAGTTGGAATGATTTTAAAGTCAAATTTTTTGTCCCAAATCTCTCATCACATTCCAACTTTTGTTGAAAACAGGGGCCTTATTCTATAATAATATTTTTTGATATATCATTTTATCCCAAACAGTTTTATCGTATCCCTAGGACAGTTTTATCACCAAATGCGCTGCAATGAAAAGTATCGAAAAAATTACTAGAAAGTCTAATGTTTTTTAGGAGTTAGTATGTAGGCGGGAAATTCAAGTTAAAAAAAAATTAATTAATTTGTGAAAATTAAGATATTTTTATGTTTATCACTATATAAAATTATTTCGACAATAAATTAATAAGTGACTTCAAAATTATAGAGATTCTTTAAGACATAAAAATAGGGCAAACCGAGTTGACACCCTATTGAAAAAAAAACGCGTGTTTCTTGCACGTGAAAAAAACACGTGTGAAAAACACGTATTTTTTACGCGAGTTTTTTACATGTAAAATTTGCGTGTTTTTTCATGTATTTTTTTCACGTGTTTTTTTCATGTGTATTTTTCAGGTGTATTTTTTTACAGCTCCTTGACAATCAAAGAGCTTCTATTGTTTGGCCTCATATTTCTGATGCGTCTTCGAAATTTGTTTAAGGGATTACAAAACTTCAAGAAACGCCACCTAGTAATTTAAAGTCAAACCGACGTAATCGATCATTAATAGCGATTTTAAATCACTAGGTGGCGTTTCTTCAAGTTTTGTAATCCCTTAAACAAATTTCGAAAACGCATCAGAAATATGAGGCCAAACAATAGAAGCTCTTTGATTGTCAAGGAGCTGTAAAAAAATACACCTGAAAAATACACATGAAAAAAACACGTGAAAAAAATACATGAAAAAACATGCAAATTTTACATGTAAAAAACTCGTGTAAAAAATACGTGTTTTTTACACGTGTTTTTTTCACGTGCAAGAAACACGTGTTTTTTTTCAATAGGGCAATATGATGATGTTCTCTCTCTCTCTGTTTTCTTTTTCAATATCTTCTATGTGTATGATGCGTGCGCATGTCTTCATAATGATATATTCGCGCCATGTACGTATATGTTATTATAAAATTGCAATTAATAATTGTATTGAATTAAATTTTAAACAATAATTCTTAAGAAATTAAAAAAAAAATTAATTGTAATTAAATGTAATTGAACAATTATTGATAATAATCTATATATTAAGTTATAGATTAAATAATTAATATTACATCATTAATTCTATTAATTAATGTTCATTAATTGATTCGATGTTATTCTTTTAATGAATAATAATTAATTTTCTTAATAAATATTATGAGTTGATATTATTAATTAAAATAAATTATTTTTTTAATAAAAATTTTTATTTTCATTCTAAAATGTATATATATATATATATATATATATATATATATATATATATAATATATATGTATATATAATCATATATATAATCATATAAATAATGCGAACATACATACATAAGTTTAAGACCATTCTTATAATACATCGATAAACATATTTATCTTATGCTTTGATAAAAAAGAAGACACAAAAATAAAATTTATCAGGGTGTTTTCGACCGTATATCGATTTATTTCATGATCGATATATAGCTTAAAATGAAAATTAATAGATTTTTCTATGATGGCTACTAACTACCCTACAAATGTTACTATAATCGGTGATAAAATACTCGCTAAATACATTTATCGCGTCTATCCATACATTTTATCGAGATGATAAAACGATTTATCGAAAAAATTATTTAAGACGAATCAAAACTGACTCTTTATTTTTGCCTTCAGATATTTGCAAAGAAGTTAAATTCGTTATTTAGAAATAAACACAAATATTCAGCTTCTTAAAAGTATTTTCATCCATAAAAGCTAGAGTATTTGTAAAATGAAAACTAAAAATACTTTCCATAACTAATTATTAAAGTATTTTTTACATTTTTGATACTTTATCATTTAAAATAAATACTAATTTCAAAATTGATAAATGTAAATACGTCAATAGAATAAGAAAAAAAATTAAAAATCAATTTACTAAGAATAATTTTATTATATAAAATCTATTATGTCAAACGGTATATAAACCTATTTTCTATAAATATTCGCTTAGTTGAATTTTTGTTGTTCAATTGTATCATTATATTTACTAGAAACATATTAATACATTAAAATTTTCGTTTTCTTTCTAACCTTTAAAAAATTATTATATTTTTATTTAACAGTTTATATCAAGTAATGATTTCAAATTAAAAATTCAATCCCAAGTTGAAATGAGATTTTGTCTTGTTGATAAACACGATCAATCAAATTAAAAATAGTAACGGTTACATCAAATTAGAAAACTTACTCATTTCACTAATGAAAAAAAATTAATTGTTCTTCTTTTTCATAATGACTAATAATTCTTTGCTGAATAAATATTTAGAATCAAATTAAAAATATATAACCTGATTCACTGAATCTTCAATAAAAAAATGAGTCCTTATATAAGTAAAAAATATTAAACTCATTTTAACTTCTCTTATCGTTGATAAGAAATGTATGTTTAAGAAATGATTGCATATTTAGTCTTATTATATCTTAAAAAATTCATGTATAAAAGTTGAGTACTCACGTCTCATATTTGATAGAATAATACCATCTTAAAATTCATAAAGTAAAATTTCATTCAAATTTATTAATATTACAATATTAAATTATATTTCAGAGCAATATGATGATTCTATCATTTTCATGATTAAACATGAAATAAAAATTGGTTTAAGTATTTTAACTGACGAACATCTGTATGAAAGAAGTATATATATATATATATATATATATATATATATATATATATATATATATATATATATATATGCAGATATCTACAGATTCTCAATCTTATTGAATAACGTTTTGTTCGTTAAATTTTAAGAGTTATAACTATATTTTTCTGGTGAACTTGTTAAAAATATTTTAAAATAAAATGAATTAGTTCATCAAAAATATAAAAGATTAATATTTAATAGAAACATCAATAAAATATAGCAAAAAATGAAAAATTATCTTAAATTTCTTGGTTTCCAGCAATTTAAAAAAAATTCTATTAGTTTGTCGGACAAATCTGTTAAAAATAAACAAAGAAACTTAGAAGATTTCTCATTAATTATTAAGTTTTAAAAAGATTTAAACTATTGTCGAGATGTGCGAATACAATAGCCAATGTACCACATATTCAAAAATGCTGCTAAGTGCTTTGGCGCCATGCTTTCCCATAGAGGTGATTTAGTTAGAGTGATTTCATTTCATTTTTTAAAATGTGATTTTAATATAAAAAACATAAATTCTATTCAAGATAAATTAGTAAGTGTGAGAGAGTGATTAGGAAATAGGAAGAAGGAGACAGGGATGGATGAAAATAAGGTAAAAATGAGGATCAATCTGATATAGAAGGTCAGAGAGGAAGTGAGGAAGTAAGGAAAGAGTTAGTGAAAGCGTTAAATCAGAAATCAAAAGAAGTGATTAAAAAGCTACGCTAAGAAAATTATTTCTTAAGAGGAGGTCACGTATCTCTGTCCTTTTCTAATCAAAGAAATGATTTTTTTACAAAAACTAATAACTTTAGCAAAAAATGAAGAGAAAGCCGCATCTTGTATCAGAAAAAGCAATATTTCCTTTGATAAGAAAGAATTAATTTTATTGCTTCGTTCTCAAGAAAACCTTGAAAAACGAAATTGTCCACCCTAACCTCTATGATTTAAGTTTTTCAAGGTTTTCTTGAAAACGAAGCAATAAAATTAATTCTTTCTTATCAAAGGAAATATTGCTTTTTCTGATACAAGATGCGGCTTTCTCTTCATTTTTTGCTAAAGTCATTAGTTTCTGTAAAAAACTCAATTCTTTGATTAGAAAAGGACAGAAATACGCGGCCTCCTCTTAAAAGCTTGTTTTATAAAGACAGAAGCAAATAACTTGTATACAAATTTTAGAGCAAATCTATCAAGTAGCCTTATTAAAAAAAAACACTTGTAAAATACACGTATTTTTTTACACGTGTTTTTTACATGTAAAATTTGCGTGTTTTTTCACGTATATTTTTCACGTGTTTTTTTCTCATGGTTCTTTTTACGTGTATTTTTCACATATTTTTTATATCTTTTCGAAGAGCTTCTACTGTCTGGCCTCTTATATCTGCATCTTCCAAATTTGTGTGAGGGATGACAAAACTTAGAAAAACGCCACCTAGTGACTTCAAGTCAAACCGACGTAATCGATCATTAATAGCGATTTTAATTCACTAGGTGGCGTTTTTCTAAGTTTTGTCATCCCTTACACAAATTTGGAAGACGCAGATATAAGAGACCAAATGGTAGAAGATCTTTGAAAAGCTATGAAAAAATATGTGAAAAATACACCTGAAAAATACACGTGAAAAAAACACGTGAAAAATATACGTGAAAAAACACGCAAATTTTACATGTAAAAAACACGTGCAAAAAAAACACATGTTTCTTTTAAATAGGGAGTTTACGTAAAATGGAAAATGAAAACTTTTTCAAAATTTTCAAAAATTAAAACTACGTTAAGAAAATCGGTCTTTAAAAGTTATCCTTCTTTTGATCACGTCGTAAGACGTATATTAGTGCCGTCTTTCCCAATAGGCTTTATAGGCTCGTGCCTAGGGCCCCCTTGTTTTAAGGGCCCCGCATCAGCGAAATTTTTTTTTAATTTTTAAGAAATATGAAGCATTGTTTTTTAAATATTTTAATTTTCTTAATAAGACTTGAAATAATTATTTTCGATACATGTGCCAGAAAGTGATTTAAACCTCACGAGGGCGTTTGCGTCCGAGCGAAGCGAAGGTGAAAAGTTCACACGAGATTAAAATCATTTTCTCTAACAATTATTGAACGAAACTTATTCATAGGACGTGCAAAAAGCTTTTTTTTGACACGCATTTTTATAAAAGCGTGCGCCAAAACAAATTTTACACGTGGAGTGCGAAAAAATAATAAAATTCACTGTATACATTAAAAAAAAAAAAAAAACACACATGAAATGTTTAAATTATAAAGCGTCATCTATTATTTATTAACTAATTATTATTAGTGATAGTAAAGAAAATGATTATAAATAAAATAGTAGCATTTTCATTAAATTGTTAAATATTAATTATTTATATACTAAAATGAAGGAAACTAGAATGGAGAATGTTATTTAGAGTTCTTTTGAGTATAAAAAATATACTGCATCTCTAATATATAAGTTTCTATATTATATGCATTTGTAAAATATTTCATTATTCCATTATTCCAAGTGTGCGCATGGAAGTGCATGCATATAAATTCAAAGATCGTGTATTTTTATTTTAAATATAGTCTCATGTTTGAATATAAATAAATTCAACAAAATAATGTAAGTTACGAAACATTAAAACATTAAATTTTAATGAAATAAACATGAAAATAAAAATAAATTTATTTTATGTTTAATGCGTAATATATAAATTTGATATTTCCTTAGTTATTTTAAATTATTTAAGATTCTACCAGTCATATGAAATCAATTTTTCAAAAAATAACTTTCGAAAAGAATTTCATAATATTTTGGTTGATTTGTATTTTCGACAGACGAAAAACCAAAATCAAAGACAAAGAAATTAACTTTGAGAGGAATAATACAAAATGTAAAAACATAGGCTTCTTAGTCAAGCTTAGGATTTCTTTAAGAAAATCAGGAATCAAATAAAAATCCCACTTTCAATGCCCTTACATGGTCCTCCATCACTGTTATGTCTAGGGCCCCATGGCGTTATAAGACGGCACTGACGTATATCTTTCATTTTTACATTTATTAATTAGAACATACAGTTATTGATCAATCAAAGAATTTGTAAAACTAAGCAGAATATAAAATAAGTAGCTCAAAAGGAGTCGAAATTTAAACTCAGCATTACAAGATCCGCATAACTCTGTGGAAATTATGAAACAATTACACATTAGTAAAACCAAAAGAAAGCAGTATAAATACGAGACGACCTCAATAAAAGGCGCTGGGCTTACTTAGGACACTTACATAGAGCAATTCATCCAGAGCCGAATTTACTAGTATTGAAGCCCCTGGGCGAAAAGTGGTGGATGCCCACTTAAGGAGAGAGAATTTTAAAAAAATACAAAGAGTCAGTTTTTTCAAATTTAATGATGTTTATTTATTAAAAGGTATAGAAATAAGAAAATAATATCTGAAAAGTTGTATTTATTGTTTTTGAATTATTAAATTTTAATTTTATTTTAAAAAGTAATTAACATAGCGATAAAATATTTTTCTAATCTATAATCCAAACAGTATAAAAATGAATTAAAAGGGAAATAAAAGTATTTAATTCTGTATCAGGACTTTGAAGCTTAGAGTCACTTTATTTATTCATGCTAAAACGTCATTCCAAAATTCTACATATATGAACGTTTCCAACTTACTAGAAGAGTATCAGACCTCCGGATCACGGATTTTGCTCAAACTTTGGGATAAGTTTTCAGATGTCAAAATATGAAAGGGAACAGAATTTTAGATCCCAACGCTCAATATTTCTCTAGTTACAGGCAATTAAAGAAAATCACTAAAAAAGTTACTAGATTTTCAAACGCATATAGTTCCTTAGCATTGATACTTAGGAGCATGAAACTTTTTTTAAATGAAAGCTGAGCTCAAATCCTTTCGAATTAGTAGTTATAGCATGTAAAAATATTATTTTTTCCCAAAGTTAGAGCGTAATAAGGATTAGACCTAATTTCAGCTTTTATTATTAATTAATGTTTTTAAAAGAAAAATCAGGTCCAATGTTTATCACACTCTAACTTTGGGAAAAAATAATATTTTGACATGCTATAACTACTATTTCGAAAGGATTTGAGCTCAGCTTTCATTTAAAAAAAGTTTCATGCTCCTAAGTATCAATGCTAAGGAATTATATGCGTTTGAAAATCTAGTAACTTTTTTAGTGATTTTCTTTAATTGCCTGTAACTAGGGAAATATTGAGCGTTGGGATCTAAAATTCTGTTTCCTTTCATATTTTGACATCTGAAAACTTATCCTAAAGTTTGAGCAAAATCCGTGATCCGGAGGTCTGATACTCTCCTAGTTAGACATGATTTTGTATAAATCACTGGCTTCATCATTTTCATCAGCCATTTCTGAAAGAATTTCTCTATATACTTTAAATCCTTCATTTAAAGACTTAACTGCATCGGCTCCGGAAGACCATCTAGTAGTAGCCACACGTTTCGTTGTTATTATTCTATCTTTTTTAAAAATCAAAGTTTCTTCTAAGCGTGCCACAAGTATTGCATGTCGATCAGATGAAGAAGTTAAAAAAACGTAAATTCTCTCAAAAAAACTAAAAACTTTCTTAGCTTCTAAGCAGCAGTTCATTACAGCGGCCCCGACTATATTTAGAGAATGGCCAAAGCAAGGTATCCACCAAGCTAAATCATTTTCTTTTCTTATGAATGCTTGTAGCCCGTTGAATTTTCCACTCATGACTGAAGCGTTATCGTAGGATTGGCCTCTACAGTTTTCAAGTTTCAAGTAATGTTCTTTTAAAAATTTACTTATAGCATTATAAATATCAACAGCCTTGTGACCTTTATTGGGCAAAAATTTTAAAAGTCTTTCAACTGGCTCATCATTTTCGAAGTACCTTATAACTAAACATTATTGATCGACACGAGCAACGTCAGTCGTTGAATCGACTGACAAAGAATAATATTTAGATATTTTTATGTTTTGAATAATTGTTCCTAAAATTTTGTCATTTATAATTTGAATTACTTCTTCATAAACTGTAGACGAAAGATAATTAAAGTTAGAACTATCTCAGTGAACGTAATCCATTATATGTTGTTTCAAAAAGTTATCGTAATTTGAGAATAATTTAATTATACCAAGAAAATTACTATTCTCTGGAGAACCCAAAATTTCACTATCGTCTCTGAAAGATAAATTTCTTGCTGCTAAAAATTTTACATCTATAATTCTCATTAATAGGCTTCTCCAATACTTTTTGGTATCTTCTACTTGTTTTTTTAAATTCGCATCAATTAAATTTTCTTCAGAGGATCTTACTGTAAAATTATATACAGCTTGCACATGAGATTGAGATGTCTCATGACTATTTAATCGTTTGTAAACATTTTTCCAATCGCAGTAACCATCTTGAGTAAATTGATGATTACATGAATTAAAAAGCTTACAATAAAAACAATACAACTTTCCAGTTTTTGGAGAAAAGCATAACCATGATCGATTTATTTTCTCTCCATTTTTCATTACTTTTTCAAACATTCGCACTTTGCATTTTCTTTTTTTTCCACAGCTTGCGTCATATTGTAAATATGATTTACTTTTTATTAACTGATAATTACAGTTTTGGAGTTTTGAATTCCCTTTTTTAATCCAATAATTAATGTAACTGCTCATAAATAATTTTTTTAATGAAATTTTAAATTAGAAATTATTTTACAGCTTTTTTACTTACGTTTTCTTCATTTTTATTTGAAGCGGATGTTTCCGTTGTTGATTGTGATGCTTTTGATGCAATAAAATCTGTCATTCGACGTGTACGAGAAAGAAGTTCACTATTTATGTTTCTCGCTTTAACAATTTTTCTCGACTGAGCACCACTTTTTACAATTCGAGGAGTTTTATGACAATCTTTTAATCGATCCATTTTATTATTTTTCAGCTAACTTGCAATTAAAATTTCGAAAAAAATTCAATGAAGTGAACTAGATTTAAGCATCTTTTGTACATTAAAAATAATAATCACCATTCTGTACACTACGATATATTATAAAAAGATCTACGTTCACTTACTTTTATTCTTATTTTATTTCGATTTTCCTAATAACCTAATATAAAGCAATCGCTTTAAAATACTATAATAATTGAATTTATAAGATTTCTTATAAAGTTTTTTGATTAATCTATAATTCTGATAAATATCACTATTAAAACATTTAAATTAGGACTTTACTAAACACATCTAAACATAGAAGAATATCAACAAGATTTTAGTGCTTTAGTACGTCGCCGTTACAGAATTCTACGAAATGACTATAGTAAATACATGTCCTTTAGCTGCGCAGGCAAACAATCAGCAGTCAGGAACGTCGCAAAACGTTTAGCTATATTTAGCGGCAATATTAAGAACAAGTTCTATAATTTGTTCTATAATAATGTTATAAAAAAAAAGTTAAAAAAAACTCGTGACTCGGTGTCACCATTTTATTATTTATTTTTTATAAGAAACTTTTGTTTTTTACTTTCATTTAAAATATAACTTTAAATATAATGTAAATGTAAAAAAGATTAAAAATCTAAAATAATATAAAGCTCATATCTTTTACTATATTCAAGCACTTTGTCAATATAAAATTAAATTTTACTACACATGAATTTTATATCATCTAGTTAATTGATAACATATTCAATCACATAAACCTTAAGTTAAAGTCCAAAAAATATCGTTTAAAACTTATATGTTCATGTTCTAACATATAATCAGCTAATGATAATTTAAATAGGGTCTGAGTCCCGATAACTGTATCATTAAGATGATCTACACTGTCAACAATACATGCATGAAAATTCATGTAAAAGTACTGGAAGCAAAATTTTATCGGAGCACATGAAAGCACAAGTCATGTAAATACATAATTTTTTCACTAAATCTGCTCTAAATTTAATGCACGAATTTAATGCATAAAATTTCAAGCAATTTTTGTTGTGCGAATTTAATGCACTAGCTTGAATATTATTGTAGAATAAATAAAATTTCATGTAGATCTGAACAGAATTTTCAGCAACTTGCGCCCTTCAGTTTTTTATGTACTCACATGAAATTTTGTGCAATATGCTTAAAATTTTATGTAAAAATATATTAAATTTCAGGTGACTTTATACAAGCTTAATTGTATGTACTTGCTTAAATATTCATGTAAAATGAATAAAATTTCACGTAGAACTACATAGCATTTCTAATGATTCGCATATCCACTTTTTAGTATACCTACATGAAATTTAAGGTTAAAGTGCTTCAAATTTAAAGTGAAAATGTATAAAATTTCAGATGAGCTTTTCTAAACTTAAATTAATGTACCAGCTTGAATATTCATATAAAATTGCATAAAATTTCCAGCAATCACACCTTCCCATTTTTTAATGTATGTACTTAAAATTTTGTGCAATACACCTAAAATTTTTTCAGAAAATATATTAAAGTTTCGTTAATTTGTCAGTAATGAGATTAAGATAATTTCTTATTACATTATTTTCTCTTAAATATTTAATTTGTTGTTTTGATCCTTTTTTTTGCAAATCTGATGATTTTTCTTACAATTCTGTTCGAATTCTATTTTTTCCATAGTATATTTTATATATTGTAACTATGAAACACTGAGTGGATTTTTATTTACATGATACTTGGAATATATTATTTTATAACACATACTTATATATCAATACATATCCGCATACAATACATTCAAATTTACTTATAATGTCGCATTTATATGGTAATACGACAGCCGCTGCGCATGTGTGTCTACACAAAACGGCCGGCTTCCCTGGTGAAAAAAATCAGGTGACAAGTCACCTGATTTATCAGGTGATTTATCATGCCAAAATATTATGTATCGATTTTGTTGGTTTTTACACGTTTTAAACCATGCTTAGTCAATTTAGAAGAATTTTTGAAAAATTTTTGAAATTTTTGAACTTAGAAATTTTTTTGTGATTTAGTCAAAATTTTTTCTAAGACCAAATTATCTAAAAAATTTTTTAAGTTCAAAATTTTCCAAAATTTTCAAAAATTGTTCTAAATTGACTAAGCATGGTTTGAAATGTGTAAAGACCAACAAAATTGTTACATGATGTTTTGGCATGATAAATCACCTGATAAATCAGGTGATTTATCACCTGATTTTTTTTAATAGGGTTATATAGTAAGTGAGGTCTCTTCTCACCGCTTGAGGACAAAACGCGCATCAACGCGCGTCCTCCTATCGGCATAATCATGAAGCTCAAGCAATTTTTTGCCATGTAACTTTAAATTTCATGCATTTACAATAAAAAATTTCGATTTGCATTAAATTTACTAAAAATGAAGCTGAATGAAATTTTTTACAATTTAGTTTGAAATTTAATGCATTCTATATTAAAAAATCTTGATCTGCATTAAATATTCACTAAGGACAAATTTGCTGAAAATTGCATGATTGGCTTAAATTTAATGTACTTCGCATTGAAATGTTGCGTTTGTATTTAATGTATTAAAAACGAAACTGTTGAAAATTTTTTGCGATTGAAATTAAACTTTAATGCACTCTATATGAAAAATCCAGGTCTGCATTAAATTTTGGATGGTGAAAAAATTTAAAAAAATCTCTTGATGTTCTGCTTGAAATTTAATGTATTTCATATTAAAAATGTCATATTCACATTAAATTTACTAAAAACAAAAATATTGGAAATTAATTGCAATTGAGCCTGTATTATAATGTACACTACATTAAAAATCGGTATCTGCATTAAATTTTGAATGAAAACTAATTCGCTGAAAATTTTTGGAGGTTTTATTTAAAATTTAAGGCATTCCACGTTAAAAATGTCATATTCACGTTAAATTTACTAAAAACGAAACTGCTGGAAATTTTCTGCAATGGTGCCCGAAATATAATGCACATTGCATTAAAAATCTTGATCAGCATTAAATTTTGAATAAAAACCAATTTGCTAAAAGTTTTCTGATATTTTGCTTAAAATTTGACGTACTTCACGTTGAAAAAGTTATATCTGTATTAAATTTACTGAAAACAAAACTACCGGAAATTTCCTGCAATCAAACCCGAAATATAATGTACATTACATTAAAAATATTGATCTGCATTAAATTTTGAATGAAAATCAATTTTCTAAAAATTTGTTTTATGTTCTGCTTAAAATTTAACGTATTCCACATAAAAAATGTCATATTCACATAAAATTTACTAAAAACGAAAGTGCTGGAAATTGTTTGCATTCAAACCCGAAATGAAATGTACATTACATTAAAAATCTTGATCTGCATTAAATTTTAAATAAAAAACTAATTTGCTGAAAATTTCCAGAGGTTTTGCTTAAAATTTAACGTATTTCACATTGAAAATGTCGTATTCACATTAAATTTACTAAAAACGAAATAACTGGAAATTTTCAGTAATTAAACATGAAATTTAATGCACTTTGCATTAAAAAAATCTCCAGCTGCATTAAATTTGTAAAAACGTATTTTACTAGAATTTTATTCTATGTGCTTGATTTTTAAAACAATTAACATAAAAAGTAACATAAAAATTGAAGCATTTATGAATTATATTTCACGTACTGATACATTAGAAATTCAATATATATACATTAATGCGATATTTATGTACGTCGTTGGAAATTCATGTTTATTATACAGAAAAATTTGTAGAAAATAACATGAATATTAATGCGAAAATACATAAAATGAGCTTTCATTTCCAAGTACATTAAAATTCATGTATGAATGGCGCTGAAAAATACATTAAAATTCATGCTTTTTTTAACAGTGTAAGAAATAGATCCATTATTAATTAAAATTAGTACCATTTTCGTTTCTATGAATGCATATACATATTTTAATCATTCCTGTATCCAATGTGATTTTTTTTATTATTAAAATTATATTGTTTTATTAAATTTAAGCCGAAACGAAAAAAAGTTATTTTGTACGTATTACTGTGCTTTGTGAAAACCTTTCGTCATATTACTGTTCCCCCAATTACTGTGCCCTGTCCACAAGTCCGCGATTCAAAATACTGAGTTCTTTTTCGATTATTTTGATATTTTAGAATTTCCGTTGATTTTATTAAGTGAAAAAATAGTAATATGGACAATTTAATTAATATAAATAAAAAAATAATAAAAATGTACAAAATTTTAACTTTGCTTGAAAGTAGAAAAAATTTAATTGATGTGATAGCAATTTTTTTTAATACTCTATTCATTTTAAGTTCATAATATAATAAAAAATGAAGTGAAGGGAAATGTAGGGTGAACAATGCTTATAACAAATAGTAATATACATAAGTTATATAAAACGAATTTATTTCTTGAACATTTTGAACATAAATTACACCAATAATGATAAATTATTTAATTAAAACTAGAAAACATTCACTAATTTTCTTTAAAACAGTAATTTTCTCTATAAAATAAATTTATTAATTATCAATTATTTACTAAAACAAAGCAACTACACTAATTATTAAAATTAAGTAACACTTATTTTCAAAACTTCTACAGCTTTGCACATAACCTCTTTACTATAAACAACACGTTTTTTTACGTTTTTATCCATTTTTGTGTATTACCTACAAAAACAAGATTATTAAAATATTTTAAATGTTCATATTTAATGTTTTATTCTGTTAAATATATACTTAAAATATACATAAACATTAAAATCATTACGAACAACGAGTATCATATGTCAATATTGTTATATAAACACAACAATAAAAGTAAGGTTAACAAGTCGCGCGCGGGAAGAAATATGGTCAAGTTTTGAAATCATGCCGTATTACTGGACTTTGAATGAAAATAAATAAAAAAAGTTTTTAAAATTATTTTTTTGTGTTTTTTATAAAATTTAACTATATTATTAAAATATGCTCCATTTTATAATACGTAAATGTATTTTTAAAAGTAATTAATTATCTTAAAAGATTGTGCCTATCATCGAGATTTTCCTTAAGAAATCCGCAATAAGTGCTAAAAAATCAATAGAATTATTCGGGGTTGCAAATATTTAAATCATTTTCAGCTTTAAATAAATTTTAATTCACAAATCCTTTTTGAATCGTAATTAAAGTTTTATTTAATTAACAATTCCTTTTAAATTGATAATTAAAAATATTTTAATTAAGAAATCAAAATCTAATCGAGAATTGAAAAGGCTTTAATTGAAAAATCAAAAGAAATTCTTAATTAAATAAATTTCAATTAAAAAATCAAAATGTAATCGTGAATTAAAGGGCTTTAATTAAAAATTCAGAAGGAATCCTTAATTAAATAAATTTCAATTAAAAAATCAAAATATAATCGTGAATTAAAGGGGCTTTAATTAAAAATTCAAAAGGGATCCTTAATTAAATAAATTTAAATTGAGAAATCGAAATGAAATCGTGAATCGAAAGGGCTTTAATTACAAAATCAAAAGGAATCCTTAATTAAATAAATTTCAAATAAGAAATCAAAATGTAATCGTGAATTGAAAGGGCTTTAATTACAAAATCAAAAGGAATCCTTAATTAAATAAATTCCAATTAAGAAATCTAAATGTAATCGTGAATTGAAAGAGCTTTAATTACAAAATCAAAAGGAATCCTTAATTAAATAAATTTCAATTAACAAATCAAAATGTAAACATGAATTGAAAGAGCGTCAGTTATGATTATGATTTGTGAATTCAAGGGCTTTAATTAAAAATTCCACAATTTCTTTTTAATTAAACGTATTAAGGAATTTTTATCATATATATATGTATATTGTAGCATGTGCTACATCCAAATTAATTACAAAAAGAAATAAAAATAGAAAAAAATAAAAAATAAAAATTAGAAAATAAACTAAACATACATATAGACATATATATATATACATGTATATAGACATATATATATATATACATATATTTAAACATACATATAGACATATATATATATATACATATATATAGACATATATATCAACTTGTCTGTATGTGTGCGTGTGGATCGACATGAAATGTTGCATATATATGAGCCCAGGTGCGTATTTATGTGCGCGTCCACATATGTTTTTATACATATATATATATATATATATTGATAAAAATTCCTTAGTACGTTTAATTAAAAAGGAATTGTGGAATTTTTAATTAAATCCCTCGAATTCACAAATCATAATCATAACTGACGCTCTTTCAATTCACGATTATATTTTGATTTCTTAATTGAAATTTATTTAATTAAGGATTCCTTTTGATTTTGTAATTAAAGCCCTTTCGATTCACGATTACATTTTGATTTCTTAATTAAAATTTATTTAATTAAGGATTCCTTTTGATTTTGTAATTAAAGCCCTTTCGATTCACGGTTACATTTTGATTTCTTAATTGAAATTTTTTTAATTAAGGATTCCTTTTGATTTTGTAATTAAAGCCCTTTCGATTCACGATTACATTTTGATTTCTTAATTGAAATTTATTTAATTAAGGATTCCTTTTGAATTTTTAATTGAAGCCCTTTTAATTCACGATTACATTTTGATTCTCAATTGAAATTTATTTAATTATGAATTCCTTTTGATTTTTTAATCGAAGCTTTTTCAATTCACGATTAGATTTTGATTTGTTAATTAAAATATTTTTAATTATCAATTTAAAAGGAATTGTTAATTAAATAAAACTTTAATTATGAATTCAAAAATGATTCGTAATTCAAATAATTTTTAATTACTTTTTTCGCAACCCTGAAATTATTTAAAAAAATTTTTTTACGAAAAATTAATTGATATGATAGAGAATTAATTTTTGCAAATTAAAGATTGAACTTTCGACTTTATTATACATTTTTAAATATGAAAAATAAATTTTTGGTGGAAGCTCCTGGCTAGTGGAATTCCGTAGGCCGTGCCTACTGTGCCTTCATGGTGAATCTGGGCCTGAATTCATCGGGATTCTGCACTTCGATTATATACATTCCCGTCAATTTATTATTTTCTTTCTTATTAAGTGCGCTAATTATATACGTACGTCAATTTATAAAATTATTATTCAAGTGTTATATAAATTTATAATCTAAATATTATTTCAAGTATCTATTTCAAATTATTGCACTCATCTATTTGTATCCAGAACCTTTCTACTTAACACAAAAGGTAAAGTAAGTAATTCATATACTTTTATTAAGATATATACTTAAAAGTATTTCAGAGTGAGAACGATTATTTTTGGCCAAATATTGGTAGAATAATCCGCCACTAGATATTTATATCTACGTTTTTATCTATGATTTTCTAAATATAATTTCATATATAAAATCATATTATTTTGAATCAACATTAAAATCATATTATTTTGATTTAACACTAAAATCACATTATTTTGAATTAACACTAAAGTCATATTAATTTAATCTATGTCCTGGGGCAAAGCCAGGATTTCACAAATAGTTGCAAATAATTCCCATGCAAATTTCAAAGCAAATTCATTAAGTAATTTACGTAAAATAAAAGATAAAAATAAAAAAATTAAAAATGTTTCAAAAATTAAAACTACGAAGAAAACTAATTTACCGAGTAGTTTTCAAAATCAAATTGGCTAAATAAATATAATTTTTTTTCAAAATTTTCAAAATGCTCAAAAATTAAACTACGCAAACAATTTTAAAAAATTTCCAATCTTACGGCAATCGCAAAGAATTTCCATGCAATTTTTTAAACACGTTCATTAAGTAACTTACGTATAACAAAAAAAAATATTTTTTTTTTCTAAAAAGTTCTAAAAAAAACTACTCTAAGAAAACCAATTTTCGATAGCTCTCTCCCCATTAGACAAAAAAATTAATTGTATGCAAAACTGGAAACAAATCCATCGAGTGGTTTTCGAGATGAATAATTTTTTCTTCTCTATATTTTTTGTGCATTATATTTTCTTGGGCCTTTTCTTTTGGGTCTAATATTTTTTGGGCCTTCTATTTTCTTTAGCCTTGTATTTTTTTTAGACTTATACATTTTTTTGGGCTTTATTTTTTTTGGGCCCAATATTGTTTTAGGCCTTATATTATTTGGGCCCAATATTTTTTTGGGCCTTATATTTTCTTGAGCCTTATTTTTTTTGGACTGGTACTTTTTTTCGGGCCTTATATTTTTTGGGCCCAATGATTTTTTCTTCTCTATATTTTTAGAGCCATATATTTTTTTGGGCCCAATAATTTTTTCTTCTATATATTTTTTGGGGCCTTACATTTTTTGGGCTGAATAATTTTTTCTTCTCCATATTTTTTTAGCATTATATTTTTTTTAGCCTTATATTTTTTTGGGTTTTATATTTTTTTGGGCCCGATAATTTTTTCTTTATATTTTTTGAGCATTATATTTTCTTGGGTCTTTTTTTGGGCCTAATATTGTTTTGGGCCAAATAATTTTTTCTTTTTTATATTTTTTGAGCATTATATTTTCTTAAGCCTTATATTTTTTTGGAACTTACACTTTTTTGTGCCTTACATTTGTTGGGCCCAATAATTTTTTCTTTTCTATATTTTTTGAGCATTATATTTTCTTGAGCCTTGTATTTTTTTGGAACTTATACTTTTTTGTGCCTTACATTTTTTGGGCCCAATAATTTTTTCTTCTCTATATTTTTTTAGCCTTATATTTTTTTGGGCCTAATAATTTTTTCTTTTCTGAAAATGTTTCTTTTCTATAAATATTTCTAAGATTAAAAATTATTAATTGATATAGAGTCAAATAACTTTTTTATATTGTTTGCTACCGTGGACAAAAGATACAGGAAATGAATTATTTTATAAAAGATCGTGAAGCATTAATAATTAGAAGATTTCATAATTTTTTGTCTTATCTTTAGGGCCTTATTTTTTCATAGTTGCTATATTTTTATCCTAATTTTTTGGGCTTTCTTTTTTCAGTCTTTTTTTCGGGTCTTATTTTTTATTTAATTTTTAGGCTCAATTAATAATTTATTTAGTCATTCATATGGTTATGTTGCAAGTCACATATGTCAAGTCGGCATTTTTTGCTTTATGACAATATTTTGTATGTTTTTGTTGCTTTAATTTTTGTATTTTTTACATATATGACTAGAGGGATCGATTATATTTTTGAAGTGTAAATGAGTAAATAAATTCTTATAAGCATTTATTATAAGTACCAAACTAGGTCTCTCTCTCTCTCTCTCTCTCTCTCTCTCTCTCTTGCTCTCTTACGTTCTCTCTCGATTTCCTACGTTTTTTCACGCTTTCTCATGCTTTTTCTCGCATTCCCACGTCTTGCTCCCTTACGCTTCTTTGTTCTCCCATGCATTCTCTTTCTTTCTGTCTCTTGCTGTCTTTTTCGCTTGCTGTTGCTTTTTGTTTTTTCTTTGTTCTTTTTCTTACTCCATCTTGCTCTTCTGTTTTTTTACAACTTCTGGCATTTTTTTCCTCTCTTGCATTTTTATTTTTTACTTTAATAAAGCATTTTATCCAAGCCTGTTATTTTTTAAGGGATTCGTTAGTGGAGCTTTTTTTTTAAATCTTTTTATAACAGGCTCCGATCCAGATGCTTATTTGCACAATATTTAGCAGCAATTATTAAGCAGTTGATTTGACTGTGTATCTTTATGTGCAGCTAGTACAACAGCGCATCCTCATATGCAGTCGATTCAACAGCGCATCACCATATGCAGCTGATTAAACAGCACATTCCCATATTCAGCCGATCCAACAGCGCATTCCCATATGCAGCCGATTTAACAGCGCATCCTCACACAGAAAGAAATTTGGCATTAGGAGATTTTAATGTCTTTTGAAATACTAAATGTAATTATAACTAACATTACTATTTTTGAATTTGTGAATAAAATAAGGGGTAATTTTTTACTTCAACGTTCCTTGTAATACAGGATTTAATGTATACGGTATTTCAAAACTTCTTGTAATGGTATATTACAATTTTTAGAAAAACGCTTTACCAAATTCGAAATATATTATTTCAATTATTTCTGAAATCGTACACGAACAAAATATGGTAATTATTTATTGCCGAATTTCTTTCTGTGCATATGCAGCCGATTCAACAGCGCATCCCCATATGCAGCCGATTGTACTGTGAATTTTTAAATGCAATCTATATTACTGAGCATTTCCGTGTACAGTAAATTCATCAGTGCTTTATAAAATGCATCATGATTTTGAATATTATATCAAATATTATCATATTAGATATCATAATATAAATATTTACAATATTATTTATAATATTTCTTTATATACAATGTTTTTTGTATGAATTGTGTCTTGATCATTCTTATTTTCTCCATTGACTATTGCGTTTTTGCTTTAAAATTATTTTAAATTATTTTTATGTTTTGTCCTTGAAAGGGCAACATATAATTGTCCATGACTGAAAACGGGTGATGGCAAATATACACCAACTTTTTCATAAGATTGTCCTTGGGATTTATTAATAGTCATTGCAAAACCTAATTTAATAAGAAATTGTTTTCTTCGCATGTTAAGAAGGGGCCGAACTATCTGTCTTTGTCTAATAGCGCTTTTCATCATTTATGTAAACACTATCCGGTATAACAAGGAAAAAATAGCAGCCCCCGCTAGATATTAGTATCATAAGTAAATTTTGTAATAACAACCAAATTTTTTCACTGCGTAGTTTTTGAATAATTAGAGACCTACCAAAAAAAGATAGGTTATATTCTAGATTGCTAGTAGGTCTCTAATTAGTCAAAAACTATGCGGTAAAAAATTCGGTTGTTATTACAAAATTTACTAATTATACTAATATCTTGCGGGGGCTGCTATTTTTTTCTTGTTATACCGGATAGTGTTTACATAAATGATGAAAAACGCTATTAGACAAAGACAGATAGTTCGGCCCCTTCTTAAAAGGGATATCTTCTTTAGATGGAAATGGAATTATTCTTGGAATAGAAACTAATTTACCTTTGTTTTTTTCTACTTGCCAATTCAGCTTTGGTAGAATATCTTAGTAGGTCTTTTACTATTAACCTTGTACCGTTACAAAGTCCCTCATTTACATTCAAATTTTTCAAAAGAATCATAATAGCTCCTACTTTTAAATGTAATTTATGTGGTGGAAGTCCATTAGGAATTAACGTATTTAAAAATTCTGTAGGTAATATAACATCTAAATTTTCTTTGTTATCATCTTCGGCTGTATCAATACTTAAATATTCAACATAGTCTCCTTCTATTATATTCAAAACATCGTTATTGATTTGAATAACATCATTATTTTTAGGAGCCAAAATAATTTTATCTATTAGATTTTCATTATTTATTTTTATTTTATTTCCAAATATTTCTTCGACAAGATGTTCTCTAATATTAAGATTTTCTGGTATAGCACTTAGTTCATTATCATCTTCAAAAAGATTACGACGTTTTCCTTCTCCGATATCTAATAACCATTGTTTGAAATTATTATCATTATCTGAAACTCGCAGATTTTCACTTAATTTCGTACGCATAAAATTTTGCCATAATAAACTAAATTCAACATACAAAATAAAACATATTTTTTTGGGCCTTATATTTTTTTATCATTATATTTTCTTGGTCTCTATATTTTCTTGAGACCAATATTTGTCTGATTCTTATATTCACTTTGGCTCTATATTTTGGACTTTAAATTCTGGCATAATGAACTAAATTTAACTGTATTTTCAATAATGTTCATATGGCTTCCATGTCAAACAATTGGTAATGTTTGCCTAAAATCTCCTGATACAATTACAGTTTTACCACTGAAGGGTTGGTGTTGTACATCGCATAAATCTTGAAAAAGTCGATCAACTACCTCAAAAGCAAATTTGGGAGTCATAGATATTTCATCCTTCTGCAGAGTTAGGCTTAACATTACATGCTGTGCAATCTGTTATATTCAACGGTAGTTTAAATATTGTGTGCACTGTTTTTCCATCAATCAATGAATTCGCTGCTATACCTGTCCAAGCAACACATAAGTAACGTATATTATGATATTTAAAATAAGCTATTAAAACGTTAAGTAAATAAGTTTTTCCTATTCCACCTGGTCCATCAATACAAATACATTTTTGTTTATTTTGATTTAAACATATTATAGTAGAGTCAAATATTTGTCTTTGTTTCTCTTATCATCCGCTAGCTATAGTTTGTTGTTCATAAAAATTAAAAGTTTAAAAAAATTCTTCAATATTTTGAAGTTAATTAATTTATATCAAGAAAAAAATCCCCGTAAATTTTCAAGAAGCCTTAACAATTAATTTTTTTCACTCAAAGTTTGCGTGTTTTGTATCTTATAGTAGTAGAAAGATAAACTTTAAGTGAGCATAAATAATAAAATCAGTCGTTAAGGCTAGCTGAAAATTTACGGGGACTTTTTCTTGGTATAAATTAATTATTTTCAAAATATTGAAGAATTCTTTTAATTTTTAATTTTTATGAACAACAAACTATAGCTAGCGGATGATCCACCTTAAGGAATTTATTTTTGTTTCCAATTCATTTAGAATATCATCATTATAATTTAAAATTGTTTCATCATCATTATCTTCTATGTATGTGCTTATGTTAGGTAAATTAAAATCATTCAAAGAAAATCCATTGATATGTAAATTATTTTATATAATATTCAATGCCAATATTTCGCCTATATCTTTTTCGTATTTAGGATGATAAAACTTATCTTTATATTTTTCGTATAAATCTCGTGCATTTATGGGATTATGAAAAATGCAAATAAAAGCGAATAATTCACAAAGAGCATGAGGGAATTCTGTTAATGATGTTTCCTCTAAACATCGGTCCCATTCTTCATCTTAATTAATTAATTGTTTAGCTTTAGCTGCTTCACAAAACGAAGTATATATTACATTATAAATAGTACGTAAATCTTCAAAAGATGTGGCGCTTTTAACATGTAATAGTAATAATCTTATAAAGTAGCGTTCTCTATCTTTTGGATTTACCAAATACATTCTACTAAGTATTGGTTTCCTTATTTTTTTTCTTTTATTCCACTTTTTTAGTTTTTCATCAAATGTATGTGTAAAATATATGCGGCTGCCACCTATAGGAGACTTCATCCCCTCTACCTTTTTTATACTACTCAGAGTTACGTCGCTTGTCGCGACTCACTCTGCTCTTCTACTCGTTGTTGCACGGACGTCTTTATTAGACTTACTGTAGCTAGGCGCGTTTAAGCGTTTAACGTTTATACTTGAATAAAGTTCCTTTTTATAGTCAATCAGTGTTTATAATTGACTACACCTTTTGTATATTATACTTTAGCCTTTCTAACAGGTTATAGGCCCAGGCGTGTGGTGCTTATACGCTTCTCACTGCGCGCGTTTTTTTCTCTAACTCTGATTAGACGCTTTTAATTTTTTTTAATAAAAAGTTTAGTGAAAGAGTGAAACTTTTGGTGCGTGTTGTCTCCAGCGTTTTTTTTTACATTGGGTTTTTTTATCTTTACCCTTTTCTGCAATGGAAGATATCCATAACGAAAAAGAAGCCATGATTGAAGGCGCGGATGGCGGCAATTCTGGTGATGTAGTGTGTACAGGTGAAAATGAGATAAGTAGGATTGAAGCTACATGTAAGTAACCATATATTCGGAAGATATCGTTATTCCTATTTATCGGAAAAAAAATACAAAAGAAGAAGAAAAGTTTTTAATAGAATGGGATAAAGTCGGCGCGTTAGGCTGGGTTCTTTCTCTCAAAGAGAAGAGCGCGTTAAGTGTATACCTTGCTTTGTATTAAGAAAAATCATTAAATATGAATATATTAAAATTATGAAAAGTTTACGACAATAAATCTTATATCAAAATGTACGTTATTCATTTGTTCTGAGGTTCGCGGAAAGATATAGGTGCGGCTCTTTTCTTTTTCAACAAGCATGGCGTGTTGCGTAGTTCCGAGAATTAGCCGGCCGGTTCGCATCGGGTATGCTTGCAGAGAGAGAGAGAGAGAAGGAGAGAAGATAGCACGGCAATGGTAGTGTGGCGCGCTGGTGCGAGAGAGATGGCACATGACTCTCGTTTGCTCTCTCGCTGTCCACCTCTTTCTCTCTAAGCATAAATGGCCGAATGTATTTTTTTTCTAAACAATGGCGCGAGTGTGCATAGATATACATGTATATATTCTTTTTATTGTTTGTTGTAACTGTTCGTTTTCTCTGACGGATTTTTATACATAAATAAAGAAAAATAAAATGAAAATGATAAGAAATTAAATAAATGCTTTAAATTTCTATAGCGCGAATTATCAAAGTATATATATAACATATTTGATAATGGTCTCATAATAAAATGTTTTCAGCTGACATAGGCTTGGAAGGAGTAATTGCGTACCTTACAGAGGCCTTCAAGCTGGATCTTTTACAAGTTGGCGAGAGCCTTGAGTTATTGATAACTGAGGACAAACTCACCATAACCTCTGACAAAGGTCATAAATATTACTCCGGTAAGTTCAAGCATATCCTTAAATGAAATGATGTGTTTAAATTGTGAATTAAATTTTAGTTTCGGCGCGCATAATTTTGATGGAGTCTATTGATAGATGGCGCGATATAAGTACTTATATACAATTTGATTTTATGTTTATTTTTGACTAGTCAATTCAAAATTATTTCTTTACATCACAAGATATGAGCAAACATGCTAGCTCGTTTGTTCACCTTTGATGTATTACAATCCAATTTTTTTTAATAAATTGAGTGAAATAATTAATGTAAATAACTTTTATATGAAATATATAAGTGAATTCCAAACTGATGTAGGGTTGTATACTTGTTGTTCGGTATTTCGATCCTGGATCAGTTTGAGCTTTTGTGTGATAGAGCTTGTTGTTCGGTTCATCATACAACTGCTCATCTTTTGGGTAGTATACTTGTGTTCAGTTAACTATCTTAAAGATATGAGTACCTCAGTTAGCACTCATACCAAATAGAGTTCTATTAACATATACTAACAATTACAGAAAAACGAATGCTGGGTGAAGCACATTGGGAGAGCTTGCTAAAATGGAGTGAAGAATGTGCAAGCAAAGGAGTTCAGATGGTCTTAATGAGGGCTCAGGAGAAGACAAATGAAACTGATGGGAATGAAGATGCGGTTGGAAATCCCCAAGATGCGAATTCAGGCGCGGATAACTTAAACGGTGCGGAAAAAGATGAGCAAAATGAGACAGTTGATGCGCTTAAACAAGGTAAAAACTTACCTCAAATTAAAAGTGTAAAAATATTTAACAATACTAACCCCACTGAAAATAACGTGCCACTTAGTAATAGCAACAACTGGTTAAACAAATTTATTAATCTACCTAATGATTTTGCAGTTAAGGAGCGAATGGAAAGGTGCGAAAAGACTCATGGTAGATGAGTTAAAGGAAACGGTGTCAAAAATGTGTGGTACTCTTGACGAAGTTTTAAAAGTAGTCAAAAAGGAGATGGAAACAAGCAGAAAAGAAAGGAAGGAGCAGCATCAGAAATTCACAAATCTGATGCAAACCGTTAGAGAAGACTACGCCCTACAAATAACTCGAGTAAACGACGTAGTTAAAAGACTTGAAAGTATGGAAGCTGAGACTAGTTCTGAGGTGAGAAATGGATCTAGTAAAACAAATTCAGCTAATATAGATAGCGCGTCAAATCTTTCTCAGAATGAGATCATTAGTTTAATAAAAGAGTATGTAGACTCAAAAAATAAAAATACTGATCCTTCAAGTCAGATTGATTCTGTTAAAAGTCAAATTCATGAAGTTTTTAAACTTGAATTATTTGATAAAGGCGCAGGTGTGAAACGTGACTATAAATTAACGAATAATATTAAATTTGAACTTTTTTATGACTTTCTATCTTCAGAATTAAAATCGCGAAATTTGTTACATGTAATTGAACCCAATTTAAGTAAAAATGATATTAGTGATGAAATTCTTGCTGAACAAAAATTTAAAGTTAGAGACGTGTTAATTAATCACTTAGATCAAGCATATCACAGTAAAGTAATGCATTTAAAAGATCCAATTGAAATTCTAAAGAAACTTAGAGAAGTTAAGAGATGTGAGGTTAACGTCACGTCTCATGCGGTGCGTAAGCAATTGTATAACATGCGTTACATAATTGGCAAAACAACTGCTGCAGAATTTTGTAAAAGATTTGACGATACTATCAGAAATTATGAAAATGCTCCTGGCGCGATTCCTCTCACAGAAGAGGAAAAAAGAGCTGCATTTTATAATGCAGTTATGATTTCTGTGCCTTCTATACAAACAATAGAATTTATAAATAAAAATACCAAAGGTAAAAGCACGTCATTTGATGAATTGAAATCTATTGTTATGCAGGACGAAGCTGAGAAAAATCAAGCTGCAGGTGTGAATCTGGACGCAGGTGGGCCACGAGCTGCTAATTTAGCAGCAGCTGAGGTGGTACGATGCTATGAGTGCCAAGCATATGGGCACATTAGCAAAAATTGCCCGAATGTGGGAAGAGGTTTTTTGTGCTATAGGTGCAACACCTTTGGCAATCATAAATCTCGTGATTGTCCGACACTGCCACGAGGTCCCAGAGGACGTGGGCGTGGTTTCCAGCGTGATAACAGGTATACAAAAAATGTTGCTATTCGGGGCACTAACATGGTTAACAATAGTAAAAATAATTTTACGGGTGCGAAAAGAAAAATAAACAGCGATAACGATGCGACTATCGCCAAGCGTAGCAAATTTCCAAACAAACTAAAGAATAACTCCAAAAACAATAACCACAAAAACAACGCCAAGCAACCCGACCTAAACAACGCAGGAAACTCAACGAACTCCAGTAAAAAAGGTGAGATCATAAATTTAAGAAAAGAAAATTGTATTGAAACCGCGTTACACACAACATCGAATTTCATTGATACTGATTTGGTTAGATCGGATTTTTTGGCAGATTCAGGCGCGACTGAGCATTTTACAAATTCTAGAATAGTATTTAAATCGCTAGATGAAACAGATCGGTGCGTAATCAAATGTGCAAATAAAAATGACTCAGCGAATTTAAAAACGGAGGGAGTGGGAGACATAGGTGTAACTTTAGATAATGGTAAAACCCTCGACTTACATAAAGTAATTTTAGCACAAGATTTAAAAGAAAATTTATTATCCTTACGCAGATTTGCAGAACAGGGTTTAGCGATTTATTTAGACAATAAACAAATTGATATTTTCGACCCATTATCTGAAGAGACTTTATTGTCAGGCGTGTATCGAAAACCATATTGGGTCATTGAGTTAGAAATTAATAATAATGACTTTAGGCGCGATAAACAAAATGATATATCTAATAGACTTGTTTTAGCGAATTTAACAGAACTTCAATCGGAAGTTAATAGAATTGTAACCCGTAGCGTTTCAGCCAAAACAAACAAAGATAATTTAATGCTGAATATATCGGAGAAATCATCTAAAGACGCGTTCATGAATGGAGAGAAGTCAGATGCGAACTCTGACTCAGGTATGCCTTCACAACTTGACAATGAAAATTTTGACAAAAATAATAAAAAGGATAAGTTTAATATTAAAGAAACATCAAATTTTGACGTTACAATTTGGAATAGAGATTTTCATAATTTAGATGAACTACCTGTTACAGAGATTGCAGACGACGTGTCTCCATTCACTAATAAATATAAAAGATTTTATGACAATAATAAAGCCTTATTATGGCATGTAAGATATGGACATGCATCCATTGCTTATTTAAAATCGTTACAGACTAGATTTCCTGATAATAAAGAATTGAATGACGCGATTTTTGATGATGCGATTCTAGATTGTGAAGTATGCAAAATAGCTAACTTTAACAGATTGCCTTTTAAACACACACGAACTCGTGCTACAGCTCCTTTACAAATAATTCACTCGGATCTGATGGGTCCGATATCCCCAGCATCACATCCAAGTGGCTATAGGTTTATATCAGTCTTTATAGATGATTATTCTCGATTAGCACTTGCATATCCTATGAAGAATAAACATGAAACTGGACACTGCTTAGAATTGTTTGTTAGAAGCGCTCGAAACTTACTAAGGTGTGATGCAAAGGTGTGCTATTTGCGCACTGACCAAGGAACAGAATATACTGGTGGATATACTCAGGAAGTGTTAAGCAATCTAGGCGCGGAATTGCAATTAGCATGTCCTGATACCCCAGAACATAACGGTGTGTCAGAGCGTTTTAATCAAACAATTCAAAGGAAAGTAAGAACATACATGTACGATGCGAAATTACCTGAAAACATGTGGGATATAGCATTGTCTGCTGCTGTCTATGCATACAATCGCACCCCACATAAATCAAATAATATGATGATTCCGTTGGAGAAATTTGCTCCTCATCATAAATTCAACATTAATCAGTTGAAAAGATTTGGTTGTGTTGCCTATATCAAAGTTCAAAGGAAAACAGGTCCGAAATTTAGAGCTGAAGGCAGGCGTGTTATTCTGGTAGGATATACACCTACAGGATATCAATTTCTCAAACCTGAAGAAGGGAAATTTTATGAGAGCAGGGATGCGAGATTCAATGAAAAACTAGTATATGGTGATCTATATGGAAAGGACAAAATTAAAGATCATGCGTTAGACTATACGGAAATTGATAGGCGCGAATGGTTCGTATCTTTTAGGAAGGATGAAGAACTTAAATTGAATGAATCATTAAAAACAGAGGGAGAGTTGAAACCTAAAAGACGCGGTAGACCTCGTAAAAACAATGCTGAAATTCAAGCAAGTAAACCTGTAAATGATACAAGCTTTACGAATGTAAAACTCGATAATGATGTAGAGACTGACTACGATCAAGTTCAGTTTTCCTGTGAAAAGGAATCAAGCATGAATAACAAAACTGATGCGATTTATCACGCCTTATTGGCTGAATCAAACAGCGATCCAATAAGTTATAAAGAAGCTATGAGAACCAAGGACAGTAAACAATGGCAAGCAGCAATAAAAGATGAGTTGAACTCCATGAGCAAGAATCAGGTGTGGAAAATCGTAGATCGTCCATCAAACAATAAAGATGGTTCTAAAGCCAATATTATTGATTCTCGATGGGTATTTAAGCGGAAAGTTGAGTCAGATGGAAGCGTAAAGTATAAAGCTCGATTAGTTATTCGGGGTTTTAAGGACAGTAATTGCTACGAATTACGTGAAACATATGCTCCTGTAACAAGACTAACCTTGGTGCGTGCGATCATAGCTATTGCAAATAAATATGATTTAGATATGAGTCAGCTAGATGTGAAAACTGCATTTCTAAATGGAGAAATAGATGAGGACATATACATGGTAATACCAGAAGGTACGAACAATGTTGGTATGACGAATAAAGTATGTAAACTACAAAAGGCGCTCTATGGTTTACGTATTAGTCCAAAACGATGGAATGATAAGTTTACTGAAACAGCTTTGAGTATGGGTTTACAAAATTCTGATCTAGATCCATGTCTATTCTTATGGCGAGATAATAACAAATTATTAATAATGTTGTTGTACGTAGATGACATCCTGCTGGTGAGTAATAACTCAGAGAAATTAAGAGAAGTACAATCTAAACTAAGTTCAAAATTTGAAATGAAAATAATGGGTGAACCAAAAGAGTTTCTTGGTATAACGTTAAGGCGCGATAGGAGAAATAAAATTATAGAGTTATCACAAGAAAATTACACAGCTAAAATTCTCGCCAGATTTGGATTTCATCAATCACAACCACAAAGAACACCTATGAATACCAGTCAGGTAACTAATAGGCAAAGACGTGAAAGAGAAGAGGATTGTAATGAAGTACAGTTGGAAGACACAGAAGGTGAACAAAATGTACCATATAGAGAAGCTGTGGGTAGTTTACTGTATCTGGCAGGTGCGACTAGACCAGATATTTGTTACGCAGTAAACGTGCTTAGCAGACATCAACTGAACCCAACAGTAGATGATTGGAAAATGGTCAAAAAGGTATTCAGATACCTAAATGGTACAAAATCACTTGGTCTTATTTACAGAGGAGCAGGCAGTGAACTTCAAGCCTATTCAGATGCGAGCTTTGCTGATTGTAAAGGGTCATTGACCACATGCGGATTTGTCATAAAGTTATTTGATGATTCGATAGCCTGGCGAACACATAAGCAATCATATGTTTCACTTTCGACGTGTCAGGCAGAATATGTGGCAATGAGCGAGGCTAGTCAGGAAATGTTGTCTATTTACAACTCGTTAAAACGCTTGATAAATAAACCGCTTATTCCCATGACGCTATGGTGTGACAATAAGGCTGCAGGCGCGTGTGCTCAAACAAACGGGGGTAATAAATTACGTCATATGATTGAGGCGCGTGAACATCATATTAAAGAATGTGTAAAATTAAATCTGATTAAAATTGAATGGGTGCGATCTAAAGATCAAATAGCTGACATATTTACTAAACCTCTTGCGTTTGAGTTACATAAAAACTTAACAGATAGAATCCTTAACTGTAATTTTTAATATGTATTTTATTTCTGTTCACAGGGAATAACTAGAAAAAGTCATGGTCTATAGGGTCAGCCGAGAGGGAGTGTAAAATATATGCGGCTGCCACCTATAGGAGACTTCATCCCCTCTACCTTTTTTATACTACTCAGAGTTACGTCGCTTGTCGCGACTCACTCTGCTCTTCTACTCGTTGTTGCACGGACGTCTTTATTAGACTTACTGTAGCTAGGCGCGTTTAAGCGTTTAACGTTTATACTTGAATAAAGTTCCTTTTTATAGTCAATCAGTGTTTATAATTGACTACACCTTTTGTATATTATACTTTAGCCTTTCTAACAGTATGAAAATGCGGCATTTCTGTATACAAGTAATCTCGAGCTTCTAAATCTTCTCGATTCAATTCGAAATATGCTGTTAATGTTGTTTCCACATTTTTCTGCATGATCATTTCTTCTTTACCTTCTTTAAAAAATACATTTTGTTGATTTTCTTCATGAACGCTTAGTCTTTTCATACTATGTGAAATAACATGTAAAGGATATTCTAATAGTCTGTGCATTGCTTCAGGTGAACATAAATATCGTGTATTTATGTATTGTTGTATTTCATCATATTCATATTTAACATTTTCATTATTATCATTTTGAAAAGTGTCTTTCTTTTCTGTTTGGAAATCAACATTCACTTCGCGTATTTTAATGTATGCACAATCATGACCTTTATAACAATATTTAAATAAATATTTAATAATATTTATTTAAAATATTATTAATAAATAATATTTGAGTTGAATCATTAAATTTTTTTGGGAAACTTTTTGTACATTGTTTCGTATTTTCATACATATATGAACAATTTATATTTTGCATACCACAAGGACCGTGTATCATAAATTGTTTAACAATACTATATAATTTCGGATAAATATCTTTATTTGAGATTTTTGCACTTATTATTTCATCAACTTTTTCGGGAGTGTTGATTTTATCATTTTTATCTAAGAATAATAACATATGCATATGTGGTAGTCCTCGTTTTTGAAATTCAATTACGTAACTATACGCAACACATTTTCCAAATTTTCCTCTTTTAATTACTAAATCTTTGAATTCTTCCACTTTCTAACTTTTAGAGGACGGGGATTTGGGTTTACTGTTTTCTCTCACTTTTCTATAGAAATAGAGTTTTTGTGATGTCTCACATCTCAAAACTAACACATGTAAAGGGTCGATCATGGGCATGGCCCGTATAGGGGCCATCCCGTCCTCTAATGGTTAATGAAATACTTTTGTTACAATATCAGGCCTATCTATTGAATTTTCATAATTTTCCAAGTTTTCAATCATTTCTTTCCAATATGGATTACACGTTATAGTTAAAAAAAGGTCAGGTTTACCATGATAATTTACAAGTGTCATCGAGTCCATGTAATTTTGTTTCATAAATCGTGGACTGCCTGTAAAATTTGATAATAATATGACCATTTTTCCAATTTTTGACGATTCTAATTCTTTTTTGTTATGTAAATAGTCCATTACTCCTTTGTAACAATCACTTCTTAATATATTTTGATTTTTTCGTTTAAAATGTAATCTAGAGGTTTCAACTTTTACAAATGCATCAATGATTGCCTGATGCGATATTTTCCCAAATTTAAGGTATGGATTAAATTCATTTCTAATACTAACTCTATAATTACAAAATTGCAAATTTGAAATATCAGTTTTTCCAAATTTACTTTTCATATTTGGCATCCATCCATAACCACCATTAGGATAAATTAGCGAATATGTCATAGGATCTGTATGTTTGCTAATTGTTGGTATACTAATTGGTAGTTTATACTTAGAGTAAATGATAATATCACGTTCGATAGGAGGAAGATCATCTTTTCCAACATATACTATCGCGACTTCATTACAGGTAGGTACATTATATCTATTTTTATCCAAATTGTTATTGCGGACAATAGACATTGTAACTGTTCTTGGAGGATAATTGATTTTCGGACATTATTATAGTTCTTCTTTTTCTACTTCATGCATCATTTTATAGGCTTTTGCATAAGGGTTAATGTTTCTTTTCAAATTATCTAATTCTTTTAATAATACTAAATTTGTATTGAATTTATTACGTTCAATCGTTGCAATTTCATTATCTAAAACATATAATTGTCCATATTTACGTGCTTCATCTTTATTAGGATGCAAAGCTTACACATTATGATAAATTTGTCCACATATTTTCATAACTTATGGTCCTTTACCTGTCAATTTATCAAAATTAGCACCAAAACTTGCGAACGCTAAAGCATTATTGTATAATCTTACATTTTGTCGAAAATCAATACTTTGAGTCAGGCTATCTGATACGGGCCACTAAAAACCCACCATACAAAATTAATACTGTTTTTTGCAAATTGTTAAAGTTTTATATGTTAAAAATAATGTCCTGAAGTAATTTTTGAAAATTTTCATTTTTCCAAAAGTTTTTAGCAAACTAACCTCTAAGCACTTTTTTTTTCGAAACGCGATTAATTAGAAACTATCAGATAAAAGTTAACGAAATTTTATTTACAAATTCAAAAATAGTTAAAGAATCGAATAGAGTATAAAAAGATTGAAAAAAATATTAATTATTAATAAAAAATTAGCCATGCAATAAATAAATGAAAATTTATGACACTTCTCGTAGGGCTAAGAAATTTTTTTTCTTTAATCATTTATTCCTTAGACTTTCTCTTATTCATAATTGCAATAAAATTTGGGGGATCTCTTTTAGGAAAAGATTTACAAATTTTTTAAATCTGCGGTGTGAATGTTTAACGCATCAAAGATGGCGGCGCACGTTCTAGTACTTTACCGTTGTATGGATCCTTATGCATCACGCCTTTTCTTCTTTGAAAAATAAGTTAAATAAATCGTAAGTCTGTTGTTCCTAGAATACTATACTATTTATTCTAGAATTAAAGTTCAATTATTTTTTAACATTTATTACAGCAGATTTTAAATAATTTGAAAAAATTTTACATTCTAATTTTTCCATGTCATATGGCTTATAGCAGTGGAATTTACGTGTTCCAACAATTGTTTTTGCCGAACTAAAGCGATTTTCTAATTTTTTCTGATGATTTTTATATTCATTTAGTGAACAAAACTCAAAATTAATTTTTTTGAAGAAATCAGATGCCCATTCAAACAGTTTTCTTGTTGTAGTTATCGTCTTATCTTGTAAACTGGCTCTGTATGCATGTCTTTTCACACATCCACCGATACCATCACAAGCACCTTTTCCGTGTGCAGTAGCGAAAAAATGCCATTCTGCATTGATTCCGAAATCTTTTTCATGATGCAGTAAATTTGATAAATTGAATCTATTTTTGTACTGGGAGCCAGCTCCGTCCGAAAAATAATAAATTTTTTTAATTTTTTGTGCACAAAACTTTCTTTTAAAAACTCAATCATCTTTGAATTGTACAGATGCACTCCAGTGGCGTCGTGAATTTCGTATTCAGAGAAAACAACATAATTAATGTTTTTGATAACTTTATCCTGTTTGTAATAAATCACGTATACATGTAACGTAGCTTGGTCTTTGCACCAATGTTGCGATTGTATAGCATCTTGTACATGAAATGAATAATTTTCAGAAAAATCTAAGGTTACAATGAATTCTTCATCTTCAAGTTTTTCTTTTAGCTGTTCTAAATACGTTGCTTGAGTCTGAGCAATGAAATCATGTTTCAAAACATCGGGTAAATCGGATGCAAGATTTTTAAGAAAAATATTAACAGTCTCAGTTTTATGAAGTAATTGACATCTAAAAAAATAATTAGGTTGTAAAAAGCTAATTATCATAAAATATATAAATATATCTGTTAATATAATTACCTATCAGTTGTAAGCCATTGATTATAAGAAATTTTTTTTAATTTTTAATTTTTGTAAAGACGTTTTCAAATCTTTAAAAATTTGACGAGTACCAGGACATTTTTCACAATTTCCCAGAAAACATTCTTCAGATGGATTTAAACAACATATATTATTTAAGAATTCTCTATAAGTTAATTTAAAATCAGATTTTTTTCCAGAAAATGCTTCTTTGATTCCTCTAAATTTAAGTCGAATGTTGCCATGGATTTTGCAAACGCAAACATTATGCGTTCCTTTAGCACCAACTGGAATGCACTGTTGAGGTCTTAGCGCTTTAAAAGATGCCAATGAAATTTTTTCATTTGGATTTTTGCTCAAAAAATCTTCATGTAAATCTTTTATATTGCTTAACAACAAACGTTTCTAAAAAGAAATATTGCTTTTACATATAAAAAATATAAAAATCGAATTACATAAATTTCTCCAGAAAAAAAATTTAATTTTAAAAAATACCATAGAAATAAATTGACAACTTTCTGATTGTTTAAAAATCACTATCATTGTTTTTTTTTATATTGCTTACCGTTTCTAGATGTCTTTTGCCATTGACAATAACTGACTTGACATCTTTCACTCCTGGCATTACTCGGCTGACTTCATCCGAAAGAAAAAAATTATTAACATTTTCAACTAGATCTACACTCATAGCTCGACCTTTTCTTACGTCTGGCAGAACATCATGACCTTTATCATTATTCAACTTCTTTGCAGTAGAAACCATGCGCCTACTAACATCAAATACTTTCGCCGCTTTTCGAATTGACCATTCATTAGGTAATGTCATTAAAAGAACAATTTTTTGATGTCGAGTAGATGCGTGAGACAATGCCTCTTTGACTTTACTTATCCATGTACAATTTTCAGATTTATTAAAGATATTCAAATTGCTACCATTAATTGTTTTCTGCAATATCTTCTGATCATCATTCGACAAATTAAGGAGCATCTTTTTTTAGCCGGAGCTGCAATCCATTCTTCAAATGAAGATGCTAATTTCTGTCTTTTGATATTATTATCAACAAATTTGCAGACAAAATCTTCATCATTTTCTTCTTTTTCTGACTCCTCTATTTCATTATTTACTTCTTCTACGTGCTCTTTATTTTGCTTATTTGTTGTATTATTAACCTCAAATTGAATAGAATTTTTATTTAAATACAGTTGTCGTCTACAAGAAGCACAAACGAATAAACCAAATAAAGCACTGAACTTTGTGTCACGATTTTTTGATAAAAAAGTTAAATTTTTCCGAAAACAACTATGATTTTTTTTTGGAATGGATTACAACACTTAGGGGGTGGTGTCATGATGATAGCAATAACATTAATGAATATTAACAAATGCATGTTTGATTTTGCAAAAGAAACGATTAGCTTTTGTTTATTAAGCGATTCAAATGCGGCCGCGAGCAACAAAACCGTTTTCACTGTCGCGTCTATCATCGCTACGTGATATTCAAAAATTTGTAAATCTTTTCCTAATAGAGATCCCCTAAATTTTATTGCGATTATAAGTAAAGGAAGGTCTAAGGAATAAATGATTAAAGAAAAAAAATTTCCTAGCCCTACGAGAAGTGTCATAAATTTCAATTTATTTATTGCAAAACTAATTTTTTATTAATAATTAATATTTTTTTAATTTATTTATATTCTATTCGATTCTTTAGCTATTTTTGAATTTGTAAATAAAATTTCGTTAACTTTTATCTGATAGTCTCTGAGTAATCGTGTTTTGAAAAAAAAAGTGCTTAGAGGTTAGTTTGCTAATAACTTTTAGAAGAATGAAAATTTTCAAAAATTACTTTAGGATTTTATTTTTAACATATAAACCTTTAACGATTTGCAAAAAAAACTATTAAATTTGTACGGTGGGTTTTTAGTGGCCCGTTTCAGGTAGCCTGACTCTTTCTTTTGTAGGTTCGGTCGCTAAAAGATTTAATCGTTCTGGGTAAGGAGGATTGTCTAACAATTCCACCTTACCTTTATGATAACAATTGAAGAAATCTTTAATTTTACTATATTCGAAAGCAAAATGCTTTGCATCACAATAAACACATGTATGTGTCATGGAACCAATGTAATTTTCAGATATAACATTTTCATCAAAATATATATTTGCAATACAACCAATGAGTTTAGAATTACTTTCTTCTGCTAGAACTTTTTCATTCAATTTCTTTAATTTTTTTCCCATTATGTCCTTAATTTTATCATTTTTTTTGTTTATCATGACATTATTATTGTTATTACAAATATTATTATTGTTATTTTCAATATAATAATTAATGTCTTCAATTTTTAATCGTTTACACTTTATAAGTAACGTTTTCAATTGATAAGAATCATATTTATATTTTCGCTTTCTCTCATCTGTTGGTTTATGCATTCCAATATTATAATTAAAATGTTGAAATTGGTAAAAATCATTATTCATTTGCGTTTTGTCAATAACATCTGAAATTTCCAATTGTTGATTATCAATTTTTTCAATTATTTCTATTTTATCATATTCAATATTATGTTCATTTTTTAATTTTCTGTAAGTTTTTCTTTTGCGTAATGCTTCTTTTTCACGTAGCTGTTTCAATTCATCAGTACTTATATTTTGAATCGATTTTACTTTTGCTATTCTATTCTCTTCTAATATTTTTTTATATTTATGTGATTGTTCTTTTTTTAATTTTATAGAAGCTTCTTTCTTTCGTGAAGCCTCACTCGCACATATTTGTTCCAATTCACAATTACTTTTTTTTTCCTTTGATTCCATTTTGGTTTTATTATTATTTTTTAACTTTTCTATATATTTATTTGGTTCAGAATATTTTGATTTTAATTAAGCTTCTTTCTTATGTGAAGCCTAACTTGCACGTATTTGTTCCAATTCATCATTCCTTTTTCTTCTTTGGATTCCATTTTGGTTTTCTTAGTATTTTTCAACTTTTTTATATATTTAGTTGTTTCTGAATCTTTTAATTTTATATAAGCTTCTTTCTTACGTGAAGCCTCATTCGCACGTATTTGTTCCAATTCATCATTACTTTTTTTTCCTTGGATTACGTTTTGTTTTTTTTTAGTATTTTTTAACTTTTCTATATATTTATTTGGTTCAGAATCTTTTAATTTTATATAAGCTTCTTTCTTACGTGAAGCCTCATCAGAACGTATTTGTTCTAATTGATCATTACTTTTCATTTTCTTGAATTCTAATTTCGTTTTCTTAGTATTTGCTAACATTTTTTTATATTTATTTGGTTGTTCCATTTTCATTTTTAAATAAGCTTTTTTTCGTAAAGCATCATTGACACGTTTTTGTTCTAATTTTTCATTTTTTTTCCTGCATTTTTGTAATTTTCTGTTTTATTGCATTTTTTCGATATTCATTCGATTTTTATGTCACCTTTTTCTTAATCAATTTTGTTATACATGAAGATTCCTTGTTATCTATTTCTTTTAATTTTTTTCTTTCTTGATTTAATTCAATCTCATTATTCCTAATTTTATCATCGTTATAATTTATGTTAATATCATCAAAATCCATTAAATAATCATTTTGTCTTAAAAAATTTTTTTCTGAAGAGTCATTGTCAATTTCCATTGGAATTATTTCAAGATTAGAATCTTTTGGTTTGCGATACATTTGCATCATTTTTTTTTGTTCTGCTAGCAACTGCATTTGTAATTTTTTTTCAAGAAGTTCAATCTCAAGGTAATCTAAATTTAATGGTATATTTTTTAAGCAAGGTTCATGACAAAAACTTCTTCTGATGTCCGGTGGATTATTGTAATTGATAGTTGCATTATTATAATTATGTAAAATTGGAAACATTATTATTTGCTGTGTTCCAAAAATTTTTAATAAATGTAATCGCATTTGGGAAATATCGTATTTTAAGCAATATGGACATAAATTGTAAAGTACTGAAACAGCAAAAGCAATTGCAAAAACGCCGCAATCATAATTATTTGTTTGTGATTGTACTGTTTCGAAAACTATGCTTAATTCTGATTTGTTCGGAAATAATTTGTTTACATAGATTTTATGCTCACCTATTAAATATTTAAGATTGAAGCTATCATATATATGAATTATATTATTATTATTATATATACAAATCCAGTGACCACTTTTGAAATTTCCAGAAAATAATAATTGTATAAATTGGGTATCAATAGGTACTGAATTAATATATTGCGGTTTTTGAATAAGTAAAGTTGATTGCTTATTAAATGAGGTGCTGTAACGGTATTCTACCGTGTTTGAATCTTGCGCGCTTAGGTATTAAAATAGGATGAACGCTCGGTCATACAGCTCGTCTAAGACGAGTAAAGAAGTGTGTATCTTTACGACCGGCACGCGAGAGAGAAGCTCGCCGGCCGCGAGGCGCTTGAGAGAGTTCTCGACTACCGTTGCATTAGCACTAAACCTAAGCCGCGCTGTGCTTATTAGAGAATTTCGCCACGTGGTCATATAATACGGTAGACTAAGTTCGCATTTGATAGAGCGAGACATTGTCTTGATTAAAAGTCGTGAGTTTATACCGACTTGCGTATTATATTATATTTGCAAGTTAAATAAAGAATGCTATCTAGGAGGCAACTTCGTAAGAGCATTTAGAGCTATTTTCGATCCTTGTGAAAATAAGCTTTCTTTTAAAGGTACTAACGTAAAGGTAAATCTAGAAGTTGCTGCTCTTAAACAACTGTACATTGGAAAATTAGAAACAGTTGGTTTAGCTGATATTTCAGCAACTGATCAGGCTTGTGTAAAAAGTTTGGTTCCAGGCAGAACAAAAGCAACTCATAATATAGATTATTTAATAGGCAAGAGAAATAAAATACTCTCTCCAGCTGTTCAAGACATAGCAAGTAAGCTTGCACCAAAATTTGTTAATACATATGTCGTTACAGCTGAATCGGAATTAAATACACATAGGTTGTTAGACAAGGATGGTAATCCGTATAGTACGATTCATGGAAAGCAGGTAAAAACATACATCGCAAGGCAAGAGGATGATCTGCAACCTCAACCACCGTTGGAATCAATGCGTGCGAATGAGACGATGAGCGACCCGTCTCTTGCGATCTATGCGACTCCGTGCGCCAACGGAGGATCGGGCTCAGATTGCGTGCGACCGCCTGCGATCGGTGATTCTCCCCATATCGAGAAATCGAATAGGAAGCGAGGTCATCCGCGTAGAACAGTCGTTATCGTAACGCGAACTGCAAAGCATATGCGTCGAGCTGAGTCCGAACCGATCAGGCGTAAGCGAGGTAGGCTTAAAGGCTCTACCAATTTGAAGCGTAGCGAAAACATAGTGGTTTCTTCACCGGGAAAAACGCGAGTTCAACGAAAATTATTTAGTGGTAGAAAATCGTAAATATTAAAATTGCTTAAGACAATGATTGCATACCTACCGCACGATAGGCAGAGCAGCAGAACCAGCTTATGCTGCATCTGGCGAAGGGGTGTAACGGTATTCTACCGTGTTTGAATCTTGCGCGCTTAGGTATTAAAATAGGATGAACGCTGGGTCATACAGCTCGTCTAAGACGAGTAAAGAAGTGCGTATCTTGACGACCGGCACACGAGAGAGAAGCTTGCCGGCCGCGAGGCGCTTGAGAGAGTTCCCAACTACCGTTGCATTAGCACGAAACCTAAGCCGCGCTGTGCTTATTAGAGAATTTCGCCACGTGGTCGTATAATACGGTAGACTAAGTTCGCATTTGATAGAGCGAGACATTGTCTTGATTAAAAGTCGTAAGTTTATACCGACTTGCGTATAATATATTATATTTGCAAGTTGCCACTCTCAGAAATTCTTTCTGTAGAGTTTTGCTTGACCGCTTTTCGCGCGTCTTAGCGGTCAGCCATTAAGTGCCAGCAAATACGTTGATCGGCGTGTATAGGATTCCACCGATCTACGTCCAGGCAACCACGTTGGCAGAGTTCAACGGAATTCAAGGATCGGGAAAAGACGTCTTCCACCGACCTAGTCTAGAGCATCTACGTATTAGTTACATACAGGAGAAAAGCTACAGTAACGGGCGAGCGGCGTCTACGTGCACGTAGGTAATTAGTGTAAGCTGGCCAGTGCGTTATTGTAAGTATAATTATACTGTGCGATATCCAAGTGTCTCTTCCTCGAGAGATACATATTGTATCATCGGTGATATAACCGATCAGCGTCATAAGCGAGTACTATTTAGTTCGCGACGCGCCCTTCCTTTGCTCACTCTCTCATTAGACGCGTACATTACATTTCATATATTATATTATTTCATTCCCGATTAATTCATACTCTATCTTTATTACATTTATATTTTTGTCTTATAATAAATTAATTTTCTTTTCTATTAAATCGTGCTTTCAATTAATTTATATTGCCTGACTATATTAGAAAAAAAATTGAATGCTAATAAAATTAAGTCTATGCATTAATTTAATTAAGGGCACAAAATACCTTTCACAAATCTTTTGACTCTATCTTATTTATTTTTACTTATATGATGCATAGCAAGATGAACTTTAAATGATTTTCATTTCTTTATTCAAATTTGCAATTTTCCAGAAATTTATAGCTAAAATAATATGATATACTATACAAATTTTTTTTAATTAGCTGATTTAATAATGAATATATCTTAAATAATCTCCGAAAAGTTTCTTATGTAAATCTAATTTTGTTTTCATTTTGTTAAGAGGCGGTTGGAACCAAATCAAATACTTAGTTCAGTGTTTATAATAAACGCTTATAATAATTTAATTACTCATTCATACGACAAAAATTAAGTCAATACCTCTAGTCATGTACATGCATAATTTAAAATAGTTAAAGCCACAATAATATACAAAATATTACCGTCAAGCAAAAAATACTATTTCATAGTCAAAGCGACAATTTTTTGCATGTAATATATGTCAAGTCGGCATTTTTCGCTTTATGACAATATTTTGCATGTTTTTGTCGCTTTAAGAAGGGGCCGAACTAGCTGTCTTTGTCTAATAGCGTTTTTCATCATTTATGTAAACACTATCCGGTATAACAAGAAAAAAATAGCAGCCCCCGCTAGATATTAGTATAATTAGTAAATTTTGTAATAACAACCAAATTTTTTACCGCATAGTTTTTGACTAATTAGAGACCTACTAGCAATCTAGAATATAACCTATCTTTTTTTGGTAGGTCTCTAATTATTCAAAAACTACGCAGTGAAAAAATTTGGTTGTTATTACAAAATTTACTTATTATACTAATATCTAGCGGGGGCTGCTATTTTTTTCTTGTTATACCGGATAGTGTTTAAATAAATGATGAAAAATGCTATTAGACAAAGACAGATAGTTCGGCCCCTTCTTAATTATTTTATTGTATTTTTTACATATATGACTAGAGGAATCGACTATATTTTTGCAATGTAAATGAGTAAATAAATTTTTATAAGCATTTATTATAAGTATCAAACTAAGTAACTTCAAGACAGTTTTTCTTAAATTTTGAATTTTGAAAATCTTCAGTCTGCTTTTGAATAATATTTTTATCATAAAAAGAATTGAAATAAATCTAAGGGGAAAATGTGTTTGGTGCCCTATATTGCGAATTTCATTGAGAAAAATAACACAATAACTCACAAGTTATTAGTTATAATAATTTTCTAAACTCTTTTCACATTAATTCAAATAATGTTAAATATATTTTTATTATTTAACTAAATCTTGCTATCGCGTATATGTTATATGTTATTGAAAGTGAAATATATTGTAATATAATGCAATAAGTAAGATATAATTTAACATAACAATAATTATATCAAGATTCATTAAAAAAAATATAGAGTCGTTGCACCAATAAATGAATTGTTTAGAAAAAGTTTATTTTGAAATATTTCTTTTTCATATTTAAACATCTTTTTGAAATATCAAACTTGGATCATATTCTTTAGTAAAGTTTTGAAAACTTAATAAAAAAAACGTCTATTAATTTTTAAGTATTATAGATCTATTACATTTATTGTGAATTTTATAATATGTGTAATTCATGTAATTTTTTTTAGATACATTTTTAATTTATCGTTTAACGTGTAATATCAAAATTAAAGTTTGAAATGTATTCTTTTAAATGAGATAGATAAATAAAACTATATTTTTTTATAATGTTTGATATTTGGAATTAAATCTATATCTATTCATTCATTGGTGGCATTTCACGGACTCGGTACTTAACCTTAATTAAATTGAAAATTAATTAAACTTATTTACCTTGTTTGTATTTATATAAAATATTTAATATGATTGAATATTTAAATTTAATTTATTTTTATATATATAGATATGTATATAAATATATATGTATGTATATAAAATAAAAATGTCAAGATATTTTCATTAGATACACATATGAAATTTGTTTTTAAGCATCTTTCACGTGAAAGAGGTTATTTAGTATATAGGAGATATGCCGATCATATGCAAACAAAATATAGGAATAAGAAAAGTTAAAAGAGACGTATTTACTTAAGACCTTTGCAGGCTAAAAGAAGAAGACATAAGGAATAAGAAAAAACATTGCCAGTATATATATATATATATATATATGTATGTAAGTGACAAGAGGGAATAAGTTTCTTTTATCTGTTATTCCTCGCGTATATAGATATACTGGTAATGTATTTTCTTATTCCTTTTCCCTACAAAAGCTCTAACTGTCTCACGAGTAAGATAACTCTAAAGAAGCTTTCTCAATGGTCAATACAGTTTATGTCTTGAATAAGACGCTTAACAAATAATCTCCCAGGAACTATTATAAAAAATAATGTTACTGTTCTTATCGCGTCAAAGTGGTAGTAATTTTTAATATTTTCTCATTTCTCAGTTTTTATGAAAATTTCATTTGCACTGTAAGTAGCGCATACCAATTTATGTAAGATTATAATACATGATTTATAGAAAATAAATGAAAACAAATTAAAGAAATTATTATTACAACAAATTTTAATATTTATTTTGTTATGTTGTAAAATTTGTTTTTTAGATTTGTTTTTCTTTTTTTTCATATCTATTCATGATAAATTTTTAACATACGTATAATTATTATGTCTTACCCAAAGTGAAAACGAACTTTTTATAAAAACCGAGAAATGAGAAATGAGAAACTACTATGAATTTCAAGCTAATGATAGCGACGTTGTTCATTATATCTGTTCTTCTAATTATTCCTGTTTCTATATTTTCTTAACATGTAACATTTTTCATTTCATGAAATTCGTTTTTAAAAGGTTTTATATATACATATATATAATTAGATACACAAATACATTTAAAAATGGATACTTTGAAATTTAAAATATTTTAAATTGAAAATATTTTTTATAAAGGTCAGAATCAAACCGAGCGACGTTAGGAGCGAGGTAATTAAAGCTAGTTGCATATTATAATAATCTTTTTTATGCAAATTAAAAACTTAACTCAATAATAGCCAAAAATATAATTAATATTTTTTTTCAAAGTTTTTTAAAAATATTAAAAAAATGCACAATGCGTATGTGAATTATAATTGCAGTTCTAAACTATAGTTTAGTCGATGTTTTTCTTGAAACTTTGAATCGAGCACAAAATTATAAATCATTCGAAAATTAATATTATTACTGTAAGCATGTTGAAATATTAGAATTTAGCTTTTTAGCATATCTACCAGCAATTTCAATTAATCAATGACGGAAAATATTCGTAAGACTAATCTACACTTTAGGTCTAAGCAGCGTGATGACATGGCTTTTATTTGTAAACTAATTCGCGATTTGCCTACGCTCCCCTCTGACAATTAACCTCAGACCGTCAGAAATTCATAAGAAAAAATTTAGTTGAAAAGCGCTTATTCAAGTAGTATTATCTCTGGTTCTACTTGACACACAAAAAAAAAAATAAAAAAAGTGATAAAATTTTATTCCATTTTTATCCTCTTTTAAAATTTGTAGAAATTTCAAATGAAAAAAAGAGAATTTAAAAAAATAAAAAATTGAACTCTGATTTTGTTTTGTTCTGATGCTTTTAATAAAGTTATAAACAATTGAAACATCAAAAGTGAACATTTGATTAACAATTACGTTTGACATATTATTATATATATATATATATATATATATATATATATATATATATATATATATATATATATATATATTATCATCATTTTCCTAGAAATAAATTTTAGTTTTTTGAAGAAATTTGAAAAAAAAAAATATTTGAATTATTTTAATAATTTTGATTCGAATTTGATTGTTTATATGCTTAACAATATATACGATCACTCGTAACTTTATTGAAAAGTCTCATAACAGAAAAAACATCTGTAATAAATATTAGATTTTTGAAAATTCTTTCGGTTTTTTTTTAATTTTTCCCTTATAATTAATTTAAAAAAAAAATAAGAACTCAGTATTTTGTATCTAATTTAATTTGTTTTTATGATATTTGTTGTGCGACTATCAGAGACAATACTGTTTGAAGAAGCGCCATATATATATATTAGTTATATACTGCAACGATTATTCATAATCGTGCAGACAGGATATTCAAATCTCCTGATTTACACCAAACCGTCATAGCATGTAACGCCGAGCCACCGTGCCGACCTGTGCATAAATTCATAGTAACATTAAGGGTGCTTCTCACCCATTATAATCGTAACATTAAGTTAGCTTTAAGGGTGCTTCCCACCCATTGCCGCCGCCGGAAAAAGGCAAGTCAGGATTACTCTATCCATGTGCATCTGCCGCGCATTAGAGAATCGTAGGCCTTCAGCCACATTCCGTGTTACCGCATTAAGGGTATCGTCCACCCACCGTTATTAGAATAGTTTATTAATACTATAATTATTATAACTTTGTTTGTTCATTAAAACCGTCCAGGCCGTTAACCGCCGTTAGCCTAATTTGACTTATTATTAAAAATAAAGTTTATTTCAATTATTTTTGATTTCATTCATTTCTGTCGCCGACAAGAGGCGCATAAGCCGTCAAGTGGCTTATAATAAATTCAATCTTTATTTCTTTGTATGACGCGTACATATATTAGGTTAGTTATTTTGATTTATATAATTTAGGTTAGTTTATTACTTTTCATTATTATTGTTATACATCGTTGTAATATATGAGTTTTAGAGTACAATAAAGCCCAGGTACTCCCTAGTATAAACAAACGTGTTAACCCGTTTACCATCCTTTATCTTTCCACCGCCCGTCCTGTCCGACCTCCTGCCTCGAACCCTGGTCACTCACTGAAGCTTCTGGCAACAGGAGGTAAAGACGTAATATTTCCCACCCTCGGGAAATAAAAACGTTACAATACCCAACTTGGGCGTACGAAGGATTTATATGAGCGAGACTAATGTTTTTGGCTTGAGCAGTAGTCGGTCGAGGGCTTTACCCCGAGACTGACTGCTGTTCAAGCTATAAAACATTAGTCGAGGTCATATGTATCCTTCGTTAGCCCAAGTTGGGTAAATGATTTTATGTTATCGTAGGTCATATGAGGGGCTAGAAAAAGATTAAATACAAATAAAAAACATTATGATCAAATATAAAATTTCAGATTATTTATTTAAAGAATTCTCATGCAAGCAAAGAACTGAGCGGTGCCGGTATACTTCTGCCTATGCGACAGAGAGAGTCGACGACGAATTACGGAAACGATCGAACGACGCCGACGGAGAACTATAGCTTACTTTTAACTGCACTCTTCTTTATCTGTCTTTGTCTTACTATAGCAGAGCGTAGAAGGTTTGCCTACTTGTAGCAGCGCGCTGACTCTACTACCCTTCCAAAAACATATTTTAGTATTTTGCTCCGAACGTTCTTCAACAAGACTGGAGAATATTTCCCAATACACTTTAATATAGTGTGGCGTATGCAATAATATTCCATACTATAAAGTATTTTAAAGTTGTATACTCCATTGTATAGTGTATTGTTAACTGAATATACTATAGTTACGAGCAGGGCGGTATGACACCCCAATACCCATTTAGCTAGCTCCATGGGTATTCTACCGAATACGACATACTATAACATAAATATATATATACATGGCTTATTCCATTCAGATTCATGCAGGCCGTCACTGATCGTATTATTTTTTTTCTTCTCAGTAATAAATATACCTTCTATTATGTATATAAAGATAAAATTTACCTCGTAGAACGCTCAAAAGTTCTTTTTTTTTATTACAGCAATTTTAGTGTTAGATGTAAAAACGAAAATTCAAAAATTGAAAATGAACCTCTACTTTTAAATGACTATAGCTCCGTCAATTTTCAACCTTTTTGGGCGTTCTTTTAATGGAAGTGTGCGGAATCCTGTCTAGTTTTGAATGCAATCTCGATTTTTGTAATACAATTTGATCTCACTGAGTTATTTACAAAAAAAACGAAAAAAAGCGATTTTTTTCAAACACGATTTTCTCAAAAACTATAATTTTTTTTTTTTGAAATTTTTATATGATTTTATACATAAAAAATACTAACTTTGAGGGTAGGTGAGAATATGCGATTTTGCCTTATTTTTTTTAACAGATTTTTAAACGTTTTTTTTATATTTTCGATTTTAAAACATTGGTACCATGGCGCATCGTACTATTTTTCCAACTTTACGTGTTCTTGCAACTATTTTTATGCTTTTATTTATTAATATATTAAAAATATCAACAATAATCTTTAAAATAAACCCCGGATCGAATATTTTGATCAATTAGAACCAAAGTTATGACGATTTCAAGTTTAAAAAAAATGCTGAAACTTTAAATAATTATATTTACTTTGAATTTTGAATTTTGAATTTTGAATTTTGAATTTTGAATTTTGAATTTTGAATTTGAATTTTGAAAAGGTGAGTTTTTTAAATATTAGAATATATTATTTGGTCATTTTCAATGAACAAATAATATGCGATACAATTAAGAAAGAACACTAATGAATTGAGAACTAATGTGAATAAAAAAATCCGAATTTGAATTAAACCTTTCAATTTACTTCTTGCCACTCATGTCTCGAAGTTTTGGCAGTGTAGATTTGGTTTCGTTCACTTTTTCAACAGATAATCTTTTGAATACCTTTAATTTCTTTTGCATTTCCTAACCATTCCATTTTTTTGTCAGTCGAAAAACTTCTAACTCATCCTTGCGGATAACAAGAATGTTAATCGACGGAGTATATTTTGATACGTGAGTGGCGAAATTTTTAGCGTTTCTAATAAAATCTGCATTCTTCTTGGACAGATTATGCGTGGTAGCATAATGTTTAACTAAACCACCAATACCGTCACAAGCGCCTTTACCATGACCTGTTGCAGAAAAAAGCCATTTTCTGTTTACTTTTGAGTTTTGAAGCTCATAGAATTGATATCTATTTTTAAAATGACTGGCAGCTCCATCGGAAATGGTTATGATCTTGCGCAATATGTTTTTGTTTTAAGTTATCGATAATTAAATTTATAGCTATTAGGGCATGAGACGAATCGTGTTTAATGTCGTCAGAGGCGGTGACATAACTGACTGTTTTATCACTTCCAAAATAGCATACTGACGTAAATATTGATATTTGGTTTTTACTTCAATGATAGCTTTGAATTTCATTTTGAAGCAGAACTGTCCAATTTTCTGCAAAATCGACATGAATAACTAATTGGAAGTCATTATTTTTCGCTAAAAGTTTAACCTCTTTAATTGCTATACGTTGAATTTCTTTGACCAATTTATGAGCTCTTACAGTGAGAGCGCGCTCTCTTAACTCTATTAAGAAATTTTCAATTGTGCTAGTTTTATTCAGTAAATTTGATTTTTCCCAAATACCATAAATTATTTCTTCATATAAATCTTCTTCTGCCAAAGAAATTACTTGTAAATCAATAGAATCTCCAATGAGACATTCTTTACATTCTCTTAGTACACATTTCATATCATCTTTTGAACAAAAAAATGAAGAACATATTTTCAATTCCAAATCTGCAATGTCTTGTTTATTCTCTTTTTTATAATTATTCAAAGCATCTAACATAAGTTTAAGATTCTCGCAGTAAACGCAAAGACATGAATCGGTGGGTGGATGTGGTATAACCCACTTCGGTCTTAAAGCGTAGAATGTTGATTTACCAATTTTTGTTTTCATTTCAGGATTTTCGTCTTTAAATAATTGATATATTTCTTTTATACTTCGCGTAAGAAATCGTTTGACTTTTTTAGTTTTTATACCATTTTCTTTGATAGATACTGTGTCGCTTTTATTTGCACTTTGTCGAGAACAATTAAAATCATCGTTCAGATAATAATCCTTTACTTTCATTACAATTTCACTATTCAAAGAATGGCCACAATAGTTCTCAGACTGCTTGTAAATTTTTTTATTATTTACCAATGATCGTGCTTGATCAATCATATAAATAGTTACATTTGGTAAAACTGATAATAAATAAACTAGGGAAATATCACTTAGTATAATACTCAACAATCGCACTTTCTCAAGAAAATTTGAACAATTATCTAAAGCAATTTTAATATTCTCAAGCCATTTATCATTTGTTTTACATTCATTATTTTCATTCAATGCGGGCAAATCCGTTATATCGTAGACTTTCATCATTTTACTTGCTATTTGTGGATCAAATGCATCGTTCATTTGTTTTCTTTTTCGGAGAGCATAAGATTCTCGCATCTTGATATTGATACTTTGAGGCATTTTAATTGGTGAAATGCTTAATTTCAAATTACTTGAAGTCTCGTTGAGCTGTTCTACCACAGCCTCACTATGAATAAAATCTTCCGAAGATTGTTGACTGCTTGAAGTCGATGAAATAGGCGCATTTTTCACTTCATCTAATAATATTTTGTAACACGAAGGGCATACTTTATCTTCTCTAGAGAAAGAAGTATTTGGATACAAGCGCTTCAAAGACTCCGTTAGGTCACCTAATTCTCTAAGCGGACTTTTGGAGCAATCATAAACAACTTTTTTGTGCCTTTCTTTTAAATCCTTGTACTTCATTTTAACAATCAGTGATGCCATTATTGATATTCTGTTCAATGACAGATCGAAAAAAATAAATTTTCTGAAACAACTTTGTTTTTTATCTTCCTTTTCTTCCTTTTAAACGCGTCAAGTCGTTAATGAGAATGCAAAGAACGAATCATCGCCACCTAGTAGTGACATGCGTCAACTCCCTACAAAATAAATTCAAATTCTAGGCGCAAAATTCAAACTGATAAAAAAATTATATTCTTCAACGAAAAAAATTTTTATTATAATAATGTACTATAAAAAGAGGATAAATGGTTATGTATTCTTTCATCAAAATAACTTTTTTTTAAATTAAAAAATTTATATCTTCAGATTTTAATCTTTAACGAAAATTGCGTTTTCCAGTGTAAATATCATATTTATTTAAAGTTTCAGTATTTTTTTTTAAACTTGAAATCGTCATAACTTTGGTTCTAATTGATCAAAATATTCGATCCAGGGTTGATTTTAAAGATTATTTTGGATATTTTTGATATATTAATAAATAAAAACATAAAAATAGTTGTAAGAACACGTAAAGTTGGAAAATTAGTACGATGCACCATGGTATCAATGTTTTAAAATCGAAAATATAAAATAAACGTTTAAAAATCTGTTAAAAAAAAATAAGGCAAAATCGCATATTCTCACCTATCCTAAAAGTTAGTATTTTTTATGTATAAAATTATATACACGGTGGGCCATTTTAATCTATGCACCTGAAAAACTCAGTAAGTTCGCATCCTATCAAAAAATGATTTCTACAAAGTTGTAGGATACAAAGGGGGTCAAACAATAGTGACCTTGAATTTGACCTTCAAGCTGACCTTTAAGGTCAAATCAAGGTCAACTTGAGTTTTTTGAATGGAAACCCCTATTTTTACACCGGAATCGGAAAGGGCGGGAAATTTTACGTCCGAATATGCTCTCAGGTCATCTGACCTCGATGACCTCAAAGGTCAGGTGAAGGTCATAAATACGAAATAATTGGGTAGCTGTCAACATTCTTATGTAAGGTGTTGTCGAAAAAATGAAGATCATAATTTGAGTAATTTTTAACGAGAAATTCAGTGTTAACCTTTACTTTTTCGGCAATACCCTACCTAAGATTTTTCATAGCCATCCGATTATTTCGTATTTATGACCTTCATCTGACCTTTGAGGTCATCGAGGTCAGATGACCTGAGAGCATATTCGGACGTAAAATTTCCCGCCCTTTCCGATTCCGGTGTAAAAAATAGGGGTTTCCATTCAAAAAACTCAAGTTGACCTTGATTTGACCTTGAAGGTCAGCTTGAAGGTCAAATTCAAGGTCACTATTGTTTGACCCCCTTTGTATCCTACAACTTTTATAGAGGTCATTTTTTGATAGGATGCGAACTTACTGAGTTTTCCAGGTGCATAGATTAAAATGGCCCACCGTGTATAAATTTCAAAAAAAAAAAAAAATATAGTTTTTGAGAAAATCGTGTTTGAAAAAAATCGCTTTTTTCGGTTTTTTTGTAAATAACTCAGTTAGATCAAATTGTATTACAAAAATCGAGATTGTATTTAAAACTAGACAGAATTCCGCACACTTCCGTTAAAAGAACGCCCAAAAAGGTTAAAAATTGACGGAGCTATAGTCATTTAAAAGTAGAGGTTCATTTTTAATTTTTGAATTTTCGTTTTTACATCTAACACTAAAATTGCTGTAGTAAAAAAAAAAAATTTTGAGCGTTCTACGAGGTAAATTTTATCTTTATATACATAATAGAAGGTATTTTTATTATTGAGAAGAAAAAAAAAATTCGATCAGTGACGGCCTGCATGAATCTGAATGGAATCAGCCATATATATAACGCTCATACATACATAATACATACATAATACAAACATACAGGAAGTTTTTAATAATTAACGCATTAGAATAAAAATCATTAAGTGGCCGTTAAAGATGTAACTGCGTGTGAGTGCGCGCTTTATACATACTGAACGCTCATGTGGTAACCTAATACCTAAACAGCATATGGGTGATTCTATTCGAACGGGTCAAATTCAAATTTTGAAATAATAGAAAATAAAGGTATTCATTTTAAAAATTTTACTTAGGTTTTTTTATGGTTATATCTAATAGAACAATATCCTAAAGTAGCCAAGCTGTCCATAGGTTATTCCCAGAAAAACTGATAGATAAAAAATATACTGATACAGAGGAATTACTTTTATTCCAGGGGAATTACTTTTTTGATTACCATCACTTGATATATTATTTTCTAATAATATTTATGTCGAACAAAGATTCTAAACTATCTGAAATACTTCAGAATTAGCTATTACCATTTATGGATGAATTTTTAAAAATAAAAAACGACGAGTTACAGCAAAAATATGTATTTTTGAACATCATTAGAAGAAAGTTAAAGAACAAATATATCCATACTTGAGAAAGTTTGCTTTTTCAAACATATAATAACATTATTTTTGTGTTTGGGAGTGGAGTTAAGTGTACTTGATGATAAAGGATTAGTAGGAAGTTCACCACGTCCACGTGTAGAAACCATTTTATTACCAATACAATCTAAAATAATATATTATTAATTTATAAATTTTCCAATTCAGATTTTTCGAAGACTTTCATTTAAATTCAAATCATTATATACTTACTTTGATATCAACGACAAACTCTTCATCAATGACAAATAATGACAAACTGATATTTTTGTTTTTTGAATACTACGATGTAACCTTTGATTTCGCTTTATTTATTTGTAGTATATACGTAGTATAATGTAGTATATACCTAGTATAGTGTATTATGTAAATATGACTACAGTGGTTGTTTACAAAAAGATTGAAGAATGTGCTTACTCGGAAATTCTCCACAAATATATATTTATTCAATTTTGAATATATAAAAATTATAAGCAGTATAATATTATTAAATTTCAAGTGTACAAATAATTTAACACTCCATGGTATGAAATTCATGAATAAAATTGTTGACTTTGTTATTTAATTAGAATTTTGTGAGCGCATCTCAAAAAAGGCAGGGGAATTATATGCCAGGGGAGATTACCTTATAATTTGAATGAAATTTTTACCGAGTAAACGGTCTCTAACATTCACTGCTGTACAAACTTTTTTAGTTGTACATTACTACTTTCTTAAACGTCTGTTACGTATTTGAATATGCGCTTATATCATCTGAGACAGTTAAATGTTTAGAGCCAGGGGAATCATCGTAAAAAAGGTAACTTAGCTTTCATAAGTGAAATGATGTTTACACGTAAACAAAAATGTATTCTATGATCAACAAAGCAATTTTTTAGCGAAATAAACATATAATAACAATATTTCCATGTGATAGGAATGGCTTAAATTTTCATAAGATTCAAATATAACATTTTTTATTATTATTGCTTTTTATCTATGAAAAAATATACATTTTTTTTATAATAACAGAGGGTCAAAGAAAATATTTTTTTTTAACCATTCTGCTGAAATGTATGTACGGATGGAAAAAAATATTTTTTGATCTTTCAGAAGTATTAATTCATCCATCCTGTATCTCTACAACGTTTAAAAAAAATTTTATATATGATTACAGACAGGGGAGATTACTTTTTATACTTTCTAAGGGTCCCTACAAAAGCTACATTGAAATTAGCGATTAAAAAGTCAACGAATCATAAAGTTACAAGCTGAAAGTATATGACAAATTTGTGGTTAATAATATTTGAACCTTGTATTGATAGTTTATTAAACGATTACATGTGATTACCCGTTAGAATAGAATCACCCATATACACAACGATTTGTAAGCTGATGTGCCGATGTGCCTTTTCTCTCCTCTCCTATATACTTAGCTTGTGTAGTGCGTATTCGCTTGCTATACTCTCTCTCTCCCTCTCTTTCTCTCAAATCAAGCTTGAATATACATTGCTTGGAATAGTATAGTGTTCCCTCTCTCTCTTATTCTTACAACTTAGTTATGTGAGCGCGCACAGATAGGGTCACACGTACACAACATATATTAAAATGTAACGTGACGACAACTTAGATTTTCATCCCCAGCAAATTTTTGAGGCGCGCTAAAAGAAGTATTAACTTCAAAAAGTAATTGGTATAAGTATATAAAAGTCTATAGTCAATGATCTGTAAGAAATTGGTAAATATGAATGCTGAATGCTGTAACTGGAATAAAGGAAATAAAGAAAATCAAGAATCAGCCGGTCTGGCTAAATAACTATTTCAACTTTAATATGTCAATTTAATTCATTTCAGTATATTATTTTATTAAACCATAGAAGTCATCTCTTGCACCATGTTGTAGTTACCCTAACCTATCACTACCACATTATTTTTTCATTACCTACTAAAAATATTATACGAGCTCTCATGTGAAATATGATATATTTAAAAAAAATTTTTAAATAAAATAAAATATGTGCGAGATTACATGTGAGATCATATATGAGATCACATACGAGATCGCATATATCTCATATCAAATCGCCTATGAGATTATATATATATATATATATATATATATATATATATATATATATATCTCTCTATATAATAAAGATATATCGCCTACGCCGCCGCCGCCGCCGCCGCCGCCGCCGTGTATAAGAATTTTATGTGCCCTCAGTTAGCTGAAATTCAGCTAAAATTTAGCTGAAAGTTAACTAAAAGTTAGCTGAAATTCAGATAAAATTTAGCTGAAAGTTAGCTGAGAGATAGCTGAAATTCAGATAAAATTTAGCTGAAAGTTAGCTAAAAGTTGGCTGAAATTCAGATAAAATTTAGCTGAAAGTTAGCTGAGAGATAGCTGAAAGGTAGTTAATTGTTAGCTAATTTAATTGATTGTTATCAAAGAATGAACGAAATTAGGAAGAGAAAAGAACATTGGGCTGAGCTCGAGGTAAATACGTTGAATGGTTGTGCTCCTATCGTAAAGCGATTGAATATTATTATACACGGTGGGCCATTTTAATCTATGCACCTGAAAAACTCAGTAAGTTCGCATCCTATCAAAAAATGACTTCTATAAAAGTTGTAGGATACAGAGGGGGTCAAACAATAGTGACCTTGAATTTGACCTTCAAGCTGACCTTTAAGGTCAAATCAAGGTCAACTTGAGTTTTTTAAATGGAAACCCCTATTTTTTACACCGGAATCGGAAAGGGCGGGAAATTTTTTGTCCGAATATGCTCTCAGGTCATCTGAACTCGATGACCTCAAAGGTCAGGTGAAGGTCACAAATACGAAATAATTGGGTAGCTGTCAACATTCTTATGTAAGGTGTTGTCGAAAAAATGAAGATCATAATTTGAGTAATTTTTAGCGAGAAATTCAGTGTTGACCTTTACTTTTTCGGCAATACCCTACCTAAGGTTTTTCATAGCTATCCGATTATTTCGTATTTATGACCTTCATCTGACCTTTGAGGTCATCGAGGTCAGATGACCTGAGAGCATATTCGGACGTAAAATTTCCCGCCCTTTCCGATTCCGGTGTAAAAAATAGGGGTTTCCATTTAAAAACTCAAGTTGACCTTGATTTGACCTTGAAGGTCAGCTTGAAGGTCAAATTCAAGGTCACTATTGTTTGACCCCCTTTGTATCCTACAACTTTCATTAAGGTCATTTTTTGATAGGATGCGAACTTACTGAGTTTTTCAGGTGCATAGATTAAAATGGCCCACCATGTAGATATCTTCAACATATTTAAAGTATTAAACTATCATGGAACGTTTTATTATACTTAACTTTATATACCTTAATAAGTGTATTTAACTTCTAATAAATACTAATCTTCATGACCAAGAAACAAAAAAAAAAAAAAAAAAAATAATAATTTTAAAGTAATATAAATTTAAAAATTATATATATAAAAGTTTATATTTGTAGAAGGTGATGCAATGGGGGGTTGGCGAGCGAAGCGAGCAGGGGGGAACCCCCCCTAGTATATATATATATATATATATGTATATTCGTTGAATTTTAAAAGTAAGATAAATATATATGAGATATCATGTTAGATCGCATTTGAGATCTCATATATTTTTTTGAATTTAAAAAATGAAAAAAAATATATGACATCTCATATGCGATCTCAAATGAGATTTCACATATATTTTATTTTAATTTTGAAAATCAAAGGATATATATGAGATCTCATATGTGATCTTACATGTGATCACTCATATGTTTTATTTTAATTTAAAAATTTGAAAAAAATTATGAGATCTCATGTGAGATTTCATATGAGTTCGCGTATCAAAAACTCATATGAAATTTCATGTGACATCTCATATGAGATCGTATATAAGATCGCATATGAGATCGCATATGAGATCTCACTCGAGAGTTCATATAATATGTTCAGTAAGGTTCATATTAAAACAAGTAAAATGTGCTATCATTCTCAACAAAACGGTATTCTGTTCATGTTCTTTGCTGTCAAATCACGTAATATTATGCGGTTATATACTTGCAACGAATATAGACTCGAATTCATAGACCCAACTCAAGTAAAGATTGTTACTTAAACCTTATTCCGTCTTTGTCTCTCTCAACATGAGAAAAAAGACAGATGATATAACCGTTACTTGAGTGGGGTCTATGAATTCAAACCATAGAAGCAGTATAAAAGGATATCTTTTACACTAATTTTGGGGACTCGTTTTGAGGACACATTTCATATAAACAGCGTGTGTCTCCTGCAGAAAACGTATTCCTAAAGTTACAAAAGACAATTCTCTTCTATAGGCTTCTATATTTGTTATTCTACGTACTCACTTATGCTGACGTAAATTTAACATATGCGTGTAATTAATATTTTGCATTAGTGATTGCACTTTTTAGTTTCAATTTCGATAAGTTTCTACGCATCGACTCCAATTGTCAGTCGCAATTTACATGCTGCACACTCCTGCTAAACGCATCTGCAAAATATATCCATTGCAATTTCCATGTAATTTTACCGCATGCGTCTGCTGTCATGCTCTTACCACAATCCTGATGCGTTTCTGCCGTATGTTCACGTACATTATTGCTATCCTCTATTTGCAATTTCAATATGCAATTCTATTGTAATTATGCTGCACTCAACTGCTGCACGTGTCTGTCACAATTTACATGTAATTTTACCACACGCATCTCCCGCGTGCTCTTAACGCAATCCTGATGCATTTCTGCCACATGTGTGCGTGCATTATTTCTATTCCTAATTTGCAATTTCTATTTGCAATTCTGATGCAATTATGCTGCACGTACTTATCTGCTGTACGTACATGCATCAATTATCCTGCAATACTGCTGCACGTGCGAGTGCAATATTTTTATTTTAAAAAATAGCACTCTTTCGCTGAAGGTTCTTGGGGTAATTTTCTGGCAACAAAATCATAAGTAAATCTGAAGCAGACCACGTACAGATAACTGAAATTTTCGTACGTGCACGCAAAATTTCAGTGAAATTGCGATGGGTTTGCTAGCAAGGAAATCAATGAAAGAGTAGAAGAAAATTTTTTTGCGGATACAATGCTTTCTCTATGAGAAAGCAAAAACCAGCGTGCGGCGCGATTAGAACGTCCAGTGCGTGCTGCCCTCATCCATCAGCTGGCGTATATAATTTGACTAGCGCAACGACTTCGCTACTCGTCACAATATATATACTAGGGGGGCTCCCCCCTATTCGCTCTGCTCGCCAACCCCCATTCATAATGAATTTTTTGGGACAAGTACTGATGGACATTACAAAATAGACATTTTGTTATATAAAACTGATGCAAGTATTGATTTCTCAATAGAAAAGGGTACGAAGGTTGAAGTTATTGGTGATATACAAGAAATTGGTAAATAAATAAATTCAAATAATATAATTAATAACTTTCTTGATCATGCATCCAATTAAATCATATAATTTTATTTTTTAGGAAATATATACACTATAGTTGTTATAAACTTTAATCAAATAAAAATTATTCCAGATGAAACAATGGAAATAAAAAAAAATGATTTTAGGCACTGAAATATTTTGTGTTAACAATAATTTGGAAACATACAATTTATTGTATTCTGAAATTTTTTAATAAAAATGTTAATACTTTTTATATATTTTTATTTTCGTAATATTGTATTTATAATCTCATTTTTTTTTATATAGAACTGTGTGTTTTTTAGATTGTATTATATACAAATTGTACATTTTTTTTATATATGTTTATCTTTATATTATTTTATTTTTCATGATACTATATACATAAATTTTATATTTTGCTAAACATAAATTGTACATATTTTATTAAGAAAAATTCCAACTATTTTTTGCTTAAAACATTTTTATTAAGTATAAAAATTATTGACTTTTTAAGAATAAAAAATCATTGATATGACTCAATGCGTAAATAATCTTTTATCTTTAATCAATCTTAAATAATATATTTAAATTGTTTCTATTAATCAAAATAATTTTTTTTAATAATCAATACTGTGAAGTATTTGAAGGTTTATGCGGAGCATTGAGCGGAAATGTATGCTGATAGGTACATAAATTCGTATGCAAAAAGTTATTAATAATTTTATGCTGAATAATCACCAGATGTATGGTATAAAATTACAATGTTTTTGTCTAGAGCTATACGGAGTGTTATACGGAGGGGTATACAGAGGGGTATATAGAGGGGTACAAGGAGCTAGCATTTTACAAAATTTCTATGTTTTTGTAAAGAATTTTATGGAGGGGAATATGGAGAGGTAGACAGAGTCATAGACAGAGGGGTAAACGAAAGGGTATATGGAGGGGTATATGGCGCGGTCGCTAGCTGGATAAAAATATCGTAGATTATATTAATGAAGGGGTAAGGGAGTGGAATTTAGAGCAAAATTTACCGAAAAATAACGGAATTTTAACGTCATTTCACGAAGTATTATATGTAGGGGCATACTGAGGGGTATATGGATCAAAATGTGAATGAGCATTAAAAATTCTCACGGAGAGGAATGGAGTCCCATGGAGCGGAACAGAGTCACCTAGAGTCACTGATGATTTGAAAAACAATGTAAAAAAAAACATGAATTTCAGCTGGTTTTAGGAGGGAATACGGAGGGGAATATGGATGCGGAGGGAGGGAGGAGGAGCAACTTAGAAGGACATGGAGGGAGATGGAGAGTGATACAGCGGAAACTCCGCCGAATTCACTATATAATATAGGTAGATATATAGGATTCGTTACTTTATCCATAAATTCTTATATTCGTTAAGTACAAAAAACTTTTAAAAGAAGTATATTTTGGGCAAGCTTAAATCTTTAATAAATGTAAGAAAATCATATTATTTGAATAGCGTGCATAATCAGATTGGTAAACTAAAGCTCTTAATATACAGCCAGGCCGGTAAAATAGATCCCTAAATATACAGGAAAATAATTAAATTCGCACGAGGCAATTAGTATGATTAAGACTAGGCCGGAGTAGAATCTGTTACCGACCGAGTAACAATTCAGTTTTTTGTTATTTACTCTAGTATCAATCGGTGTATCTTGAAATAAAAGGTTGAGCGCAATAGATATTATTATTATGAACATCTATGCACAAGGAAAACAAATTCTACCGTTTTGTTTTTGAGAAAAGTAAGGAACCCCAAAGTAAAAGTTTATGTTTATAATATTTTCGCGTTCCTTACTTTTCTTAAAAACAAAGCGGTAAATTTTTTTGTTCTTGTGCATAAATATTTGTAATAATAATATCTATTGCGCTTAACCTTCAATTTGTCGATACACCGTTTAATACTTGAGTAAATAACAAAAATCTCAATTAGACAAGGACATCGAATCCAGCCTGCTCTTAATTAAGACATACGAATAACAATGTAATAAAATATCATAAAAGTAATCTGAAAACATCTGAGTGAATAATAACATTGAATATTGTTTCTTTGTTATTTACAGGTAAGGCCAACTTTTAGATCGAATCAGTAATTGTAAATATTGTATAAATTAATAAATACTTCGTTATTTACAGAGAAATAAATCATGTTTTTATTCTAATCTATAAAAGAAAACGTGAATTTCAATATCCTAATAAAAATAAAAGAGAAAAAAATTATAAGGAACATTATAAAAGAACATTTTCGTAGTTATCACGTTGGACAAATTACAATTTACATTCAAGTCGCTGGCAGCCACAGATAATACATCTAACGTTTTATGTGTAACTAGAGTAACCACGCCTGACAGCCGCAATTATAGATTTCCACACGAGTACTTGAAAGTATACCAGGACAAAAAACGTCTTCATTCACTGAAGCAAAAAAGCTATTAAAAGCAGATTGCTCAATCAGAAATCCAGTACTAGAGCCCCAAGAAAACGAAGACGATATATTAAAAGTTGTAAACTTAATAAACTTACCAGGAGAGGCTATGAGCTTCGGGTCAAAGATCTTGATGAAACTTTAGGATATGTTTTCAGGTACCAAAATATGATTAAAGCCAGAGCGGTACGGTCTAAAGCTTCGAAAAACTGAAATTATAGAAGTTTCTAGTCTTATTTTAAGAAAAATGTAAAAAAAATGCTCCTTATTGAAGTGTAAATTATTCAGTCTAGAAATGTCTTTAATAAATTAACAGAAACTAAAATAAAAGTAGAGAAAGGAAGCTTTAATTTGCCGTTTTGAGAATTGAGAAATAATAATTAGAACCAGAGATATGTTTGTTCAAAGTTAAGCAGCAAAAAAGTACCAAAAATCACTGTCCTTCAGAATTTAGATAATTTTTGGTACTTTTTTGCTGCTTAACTTTGAACAAACATATCTCTGGTTCTAATTATTATTTCTCAATTCTCAAAACGGCAAATTAAAGCTTCCTTTCTCTGTTTTTATTTTAGTTTCTGTTAATTTATTAAAGACATTTCTAGACTGAATAATTTACACTTCAATTAGGAGCATTTTTTTTACATTTTTCTTAAAATAAGACTAGAAACGTCTATAATTTCAGTTTTTCGAAGCTTTAGACCGTACCGCTCTGGCTTTAATCATATTTTGGTACCTGAAAACATATCCCAAAGTTTCATCAAGATCTATGACCCGAAGCTCATAGCCTCTCCTGGTTAGAAGATATTTTGGAAGACCAAGAAAAAGACAAAGATATAAAACTTAACAGAAACAAACTAAATCTTAAAAATAATCTATATTATAAGAAAGCAAAAAATAAAGAAAAAGTTATATTATCAGAAGAATTAAGTAAAAAACTAATAAAAGACATACATAAAACATTTTGTCATATTGGAATGAACCAAATGAAAAATAAAATTCTGCCGTATTATACAGCGGTAAATATATAAGAAAATATAAAGAAAATCTGTAAACACTGTGAAGTATGCATAAAAAATAAATCAAGAGTCCAGGATAAAATTAGTTTAATGTCACATCTTGGTCCCGCAAGAAAACCGTTTTAAAGAGATGTAAAACGGACACTACACCTGTACTTATAGATATTAGCTTCCTTTACATTTTATTGCTGAATTTCCAGAAAAGAAATGCATTGGCTTGTAGTATGTACCATGATGATTATTTAGATAAATTTTCAAATAAATTCATCCATCAGCTTTTAAGGTATTAGGATTACTGTGCAAAATTGAAAAATTTTAATAAATCATTTTGGAACCCAAAATTCTCAATAACTATTAAATAAATTTATTTAGAAATTTAACCGAATAATCTTCATGGTACATACTACAAGCTAATGCACTTTTTACTGAATATTTTGCAATAAAATGTAAAGATAGTCAATATTTATGAGTACAGGTGTAGTGTCCATTTTACATCCCCTTAAATACTTTCCATAGACACAATAAGTGGATTCAGCGGCTCATATTCCACGAAAAAATATTTACATATTAACAAATTACTTAAAGATTTGCTTACATACTAACATCAAAAACAAAAAATGCGAGCGATTTCATTAAATTAACAGAAAATGTACTAAAAGATCAAGATACTCAAATACTATTTGCAGATCAAAATACCCAAGTTGTAACGGTATTCTACCGTGTTTGAATCATGCGCGCTAAGGTGTTAAAATAGAATAAACGCTCGGTCATATATCTCGTCTAAGACGAGTAAAGAAGTGCGTATCTTGACGACTGGCACGCGAGCGAGAAGCAAGCCGGCCACCAGGCGCTTCAGAGAGTTTCCGGCTACCGTTGCATTAGCACGAAACCTAAGCCGCGCTGTGTTTATTAAAGAATTTCGCCACGTGGTCGTATAATACGGTAGACTAAGTTCGCAACTGATAGCGCGAAACGTTGTCTTAAATAAAAGTCGTTAATGTATATCGACTAGCGTATTATATTATATTGGCTAATTGCAACTCTCAGAAATTCTTTCTGTAGAGTTTTGCTTGACCGCTTTTCGGGCGTCTTAACGGTCAGCCATTAAGTGCCAACAAATACGTTGATCGGCGTGCATAGGATTCCACCGATCTACGTCCAGGCAACCACGTTGGCAGAGCTCAACGGAATTCAAGGATCGGGAAGAGACGTCTTCCACCGACCTAGTCTAGAGCATCTACGTATTGGTTACGTACAGGGGAGAAGCTTCGATAACGGGCGAGCGGCGTCTACGTGCACGTAGGTAATTAGTGTAAGCTGGCCAGTGGGTTATTGCAAGTATAATTATACTGTGCGATATCCAAGTGTCTCTTCCTCGAGAGATACTTGTTCGGGCATATTGTATCATCGGTGATATAACCGATCAGCGTCATAAGCGAGTGTCATTTAGTTCGCGACGCGCCCTCCCTTTGCTCACTCTCTCATTAGACGCGTAAACTACTTTTCTTATATTACTCAATTTCATTTTCGTTTAATTCATACTTCATCTTTATTATATTCATATTTTTCTTGTAATAAATTAATTCTATTTTCTATTAAAACGTGCTTTCAATTAATTTATATTGCCTGACTATATTAAACATAAAATATATATTTCCCGTTGCTTACTCCGACGCCTCCGCGGTCCTTGTGAGCAGTTATAAATTATTTAATTACGTAATATCATATATTTTAATATAACGTATTTTGGAACCTGCCTCACGAAGGAAAACTGCGCTACCGGCAACGCGTCTCTCGATCAGGTAAGAGAGAGAGAGAGAGACGCGCAGCGACGAGTTGATAGAAAAATCTTCCGTCGCACATCAATCTAACATACTAACTAGCTTTACCGGAGTCTGTTGCTAGTTTGTCATAGTTAATATAAATTCTAGCAGCTCCGTATTCTAACATAAATACATAGACTTAGTTAAAGTTAAATTGGAATTAAAAAAATCTAATTTCTTTTGTAACGTGTAGTAAATTACCGTTACAAAATGGCGCCCAATGAATAGTTGCGTCAGCGGGAACAGGCTTTCTCGCGTTGTCGAATAAATCGAAAATTGCAAATGGCGTCGAGAGTGTAGTTACCATCGACGTAAACGGTCTTCGCGTTTTCTTAAAAGTCTTTATAATAAAGATGGCGTTTTGAGTGCAGATAAAATTTAATATTTGAAGTAACACGTGGAAAAATTTTTTTGTCTTTCTCTCTTGTAACAATAATTTTTGTTTGTTGAAATAAAAGTAAATTAAAATTTTTTTTTTCTTTTGGAAAATAATTTTGACAAAATTTTTGTTACGTAATTATTAAAGTTAATAAAATTAAATAAAATTCGTTTATTGTTAAATACATAGCAAAAAAAAAAAAATTTTGCGAACAAAATTACATATCGAAATTTTCTTTTTGTTGTAATTCTCTGTTACAAGTTGCATCCCCACGTGTCCTAGCGAAAATTTTTTTTCTTGTCTCTTCCTTTGTAGGTGATGCGCAGGCGCTATTGACATAGCTTAGCGTAGATACAGAGATTAAGATATATAACTCTGTACCCTGTCGTTCGCTTTATGAGAAAAAGCGAAGAGGCATTTAGAATTTACTTGAAATAGAGACGTGCGTTATTATATATACCCCTCTCACCGATCAGGTCGTTATTCACATTTTATTGACTTATAGATGAGAGAAAATATTAATTTCAGCTGGCGAGGAAGCTGAAATTAAATAAATTATTAACAATCCTTTAATGTAAAAATAATTTAATTTCAGTAAAATTTTTTTTGTAATTTAATGGCAAATTTAATTGAATAAAAATTAAAATAAAATTTTTTTTTGAGTATACATTAAAGGATCAGGATTTTTTTTATGGTGTGGTCTAAATGACATAACCTTATTTACACATAGTAAAGTTTTTTGTGATATTAAATTCTCTCTCACCAAAGATTGCCAATTCGTACCGAGGCAATTGATCGGCGCAGTGTGTGTGGTTGAGAAAATTTAGAAATTTCTCAAAGTTTTCATTTTAATAAATTTTCACCTTTTTACACTACACATTAAATACAAATGTATAATAAAAAAAATATTGTCCTCACACAGTTAGGTGTGCGCTTTTAACTAAAGTTTAAAAACGCACAGGCTTTTGGATTTAGCCGCGTATTTTGAATATTTTAACAACAATTTCTAATGTCCTTGTTGTAATAAAAATTAAAATTACAGTGTTGGAAAATTTTGTTTTATGTCGGTCAATCACTAAAATATTATTAGTTATTGCGTTAAATAAATAAATCCAAAAACCAAAACATAAAAATATATGTTTTTTCTTCTTAATTATATATACATATATTTTATTTTTTTTCACATCGTATGTGTGCGGCTTAGTTTCTAACCACACATATACGAACTAAAATATTATTTATTATATATATAGCGAATATACACACACACTGCAAGCGTAGTAGCGTACTTGCGCGCGATCAGATTTAAACACAGATATAGTCAAGAAAGAAGAAAAATAAATTCAAGATGGCTAACGTACCGTTAAAAGCAAGTGCTGATGCAGCCGAAAAATGGGTAGGGTATATATCTGAGGAGGACTTGGGAATAACTCTACAGGAGTTAGGACTAAGAACGGACGGCTTTCATCATCAAAAAACCAATCGATTAATAAATTGGCTGATTGGGAATTATTCGACTGAAGAATTTCAGCAAACGAATTCTAATGATGATGAATTGACAATACGTCAACAGCACCTAAGAGTAAGAAAGGAATATATAGAAAGAACAATATGCGAGAAGACAGGGTCAACTATTTTTGACCCTAATGTGCAACAGGATGAAGAACATGTTCTCAGCGTGCTCGAAAAAGATCCTCAGATAAAGTTAAACCTGCAGGAGACACTAAGAGAGGAAACAAACAAATCACTTTCTAGTGGACAGGCACAAGCATCCACCAACCCTCCAAATCAAGTTACCGAACAGGCAACAACAGTGATGCAAACAACGGATGGAACACCGTTTGTATTGCCAACTGAGATGATGCAATATTTTCACAATATGCAAATGCAAATAAAAACACTGGCTGAGTCAATAGCTGCCATAACACAAAGAAGAGAGGAAACTCCAAATCCAAGATCATCTAGTACACGGATAGATGAGCAGCAAAGCAACCAGCAAGAAAGAGGTAACGACCAGAGGCAGCCAACAAACACGAGAGTAAATTTCCAAGATACATTCAGGGTATATAATAATACTGGAAATGGCACTCTGGCTGACGTACAGGCAGGCTTAACTCCGAGTGAACTTCCAAGAGTAAGTACAGTCGGGGGGAGGGGGAATTCTATTACGTCAAGCCCAATGCCGCAAATGAACACAAGTTTGCAAAATGATCGGACTAACAACACTAATAGAACGTTAGATATTGGTCACATAGTTCGCCGATGGTACGTAACATTCTCAGGCGAAAAAGGACAGAGTATAGACCTGTTCCTGACCAGGGTAGAAGAATGTAGAACATTAGCAAAAATGAGTGAGAGTGATCTGCTATCCTCTCTTTCAGAACTGTTATCAGGCGTAGCAGCCACGTGGTACAGGAACAATAAACATTCATGGAACACGTGGGCAGAATTTAAAGAAGCTGCTCTGCGTTGGTACGGACACAGTAGACGTTTCTAACAAAGACTGCGGTCTGAAGCGAACAGGCGTACGCAAGGTAAAGATGAACCTGTGCGTGATTATATAACCTGTCTACAGGCGATCATATTAAAGCAAGTCCCATTACCAGATGTTGGACAACAGCTCGACCTGTTACATCGCAACCTCTTACCCGAGATTCAGCGCATGGCGAGAAGGGATGAGATTGTTGACGTAGAATCACTACTAGAAAAAGCAGTCGAAGCTGAATTGACGATAGATGCAGAGAGAACATATAGGCCTCCTCCACTGCCAGAACATTCTTTATTGCCTGACGTAGCTTACCGTCCTACGTTCAAGCAAACAGAGAGTAAACACCAGGTTGCCGCGATAGAAGAAAAAACACCGGCATCCGAACAGTTTAACATAGCTAAAACGTTGATGCAAATAGTCTCTCAGTTAAATAAAATTTCTGAAAGGATGAGCAGGCAACCAGCTGTCCCGAATATGATTCAGTCTGGACAAGCTACGCCAAATACATTACGTAAAAATCAGCAGAATTTTAAGAGACCGCCTCGTAAACCTAATTGAGGGCAAGGTAACTCCGAACAACACAGTCAAAACCAGAAAGGAAATGAGACTGAAAACCCAAACAAGGATAAAGCTGACGAGGAAAATCAAAAAGGTACGAGAAATCAAAATCCTAACCGTGAATGTTATCAGTGTGGATTACCTGGATATACTATCTGGTCCTGCCCACTGTGTACGGGAAAAGGACCAGGGAACGAGTAGACGAGGTACCTACCGTTTCCGGCGAGGCTGATGAGACCTCAGAACCTTCTACTAGAAAGGTGTTAGCTAAAAATTTACCTGTAGACTCAGTAGAAATACAAGTTGAGTCTCACACTTGTCAAGTTGAGACAAGTGAACAGGTAGAGCTAAATCAGCCAGTAATCGATGATGAAGCTCGATGGTGGCTCCCAGTAGTGATCGGAGATTACCGAATAAGGGCTTTGTATGACCCAGGTGCATCATGCACGGTCATGAACTCGCTGGGGTTACAGCTAGCAGTAGCCTGTAATGTACCTTTAATACCTGCTACAGACAGATTGGTTAAAGTAGCAGATGGTAAATCATGCTTACTAGTAGGTTATGTTGACCTCCCTTTCACTGTAGGCGGAATCACCAAAACGATTCGCTGTGCGATCATGCCTAGCTTAAATGAAGAATGCTATCTAGGAGGCAACTTCGTGCGAGCATTTAGAGCTATTTTCGATCCTTGTGAAAATAAACTTTCTTTTAAAGGTACTAACATAAAGGTAAATCTAGAAGTTGCTGCTCTTAAACAACTGTACATAGGAAAATTAGAAACAGTTGGTTTAGCTGATGTATCAGCAGCTGATCAGGCTTGTGTAAAAAGTTTGGTTCCAGATAGAGCAAAAGCAACTCATGAAATAGATTATTCAATAGGCAAGGGAAATAAAATACTCTCTCCTGCTGTTCAAGACATAGCAAATAAGCTTGCACCAAAATTTGTTGGTACATATGTCGTTCCAGCTGAATCGGAATTAAATACAGATAGGTTGTTAGACAAAGATGGTAATCCGTATAGTACGATTCATGGAAAGCAGGTAAAAACATACATCGCAAGGCAAGAAGATGATCTGCAATCTCAACCACCGTTGGAATCAATGCGTGCGAATGAGACGATGAGCGACCCGTCTCTTGCGATCTATGCGACTTCGTGCGCCAACGGAGGATCGGGCTCAGATTGCGTGCGACCGCCTGCGAGCGGTGATTCTCCCCATATCGAGAGACCGAATAGGAAGCGAAGTCATCCGCGTAGAACAGTCGTTATCATAACGCGAACTGCAAAGCATATGCGTCGAGCTGAGTCCGAACCGATCAAGCGTAAGCGAGGTAGGCTTAAAGGTTCTACGAATTTGAAGCGTAGCGAAAACATAGTAGTTTGTTCACCAAGAAAAACGCGTGTTCAACGAAAATTATTTAGTGGTAGAAAATCGTAAATATTAAAATTGCTTAAGACAATGATTGCATACCTACCGCGCGATAGGCAGAGCAGCCAAACCAGGTTATGCTGCGTCTGGCGGAGGGATGTAACGGTATTCTACCGTGTTTGAATCTTGCGCGCTTAGGTATTAAAATAGAATAAACGCTCGGTCATATATCTCGTCTAAGACGAGTAAAGAAGTGCGTATCTTGACGATCGGCACGCGAGCGAGAAGCAAGCCGGCCGCCAGGCGCTTCAGAGAGTTTCCGGCTACCGTTGCGTTAGCACGAAACCTAAGCCGCGCTGTGTTTATTAAAGAATTTCGCCACGTGGTCGTATAATACGGTAGACTAAGTTCGCAACTGATAGCGCGAAACGTTGTCTTAAATAAAAGTCGTTAATTTATATCGACTAGCGTATTATATTATATTGGCTAATTGCAACTCTCAGAAATTCTTTCTGTAGAGTTTTGCTTGACCGCTTTTCGGGCGTCTTAACGGTCAGCCATTAAGTGCCAACAAATACGTTGATCGGCGTGCATAGGATTCCACCGATCTACGTCCAGGCAACCACGTTGGCAGAGCTCAACGGAATTCAAGGATCGGGAAGAGACGTCTTCCACCGACCTAGTCTAGAGCATCTACGTATTGGTTACGTACAGGGGAGAAGCTTCGATAACGGGCGAGCGGCGTCTACGTGCACGTAGGTAATTAGTGTAAGCTGGCCAGTGGGTTATTGCAAGTATAATTATACTGTGCGATATCCAAGTGTCTCTTCCTCGAGAGATACTTGTTCGGGCATATTGTATCATCGGTGATATAACCGATCAGCGTCATAAGCGAGTGTCATTTAGTTCGCGACGCGCCCTCCCTTTGCTCACTCTCTCATTAGACGCGTAAACTACTTTTCTTATATTACTCAATTTCATTTTCGTTTAATTCATACTTCATCTTTATTATATTCATATTTTTCTTGTAATAAATTAATTCTATTTTCTATTAAAACGTGCTTTCAATTAATTTATATTGCCTGACTATATTAAACATAAAATATATATTTCCCGTTGCTTACTCCGACGCCTCCGCGGTCCTTGTGAGCAGTTATAAATTATTTAATTACGTAATATCATATATTTTAATATAACATATTTTGGAACCTGCCTCACGAAGGAAAACTGCGCTACCGGCAACGCGTCTCTCGATCAGGTAAGAGAGAGAGAGAGACGCGCAGCGACGAGTTGATAGAAAAATCATCCGTCGCACATCAATCTAACATACTAACTAGCTTTACCGGAGTCTGTTGCTAGTTTGTCATAGTTAATATAAATTCTAGCAGCTCCGTATTCTAACATAAATACATAGACTTAGTTAAAGTTAAATTGGAATTAAAAAAATCTAATTTCTTTTGTAACGTGTAGTAAATTACCGTTACAAAGTATAATTTCTATGAATTTTAAAAAATTCTTGGAAGAAAAATCTCACGATAATCTTCACAGGAGTTAATGCACCATTTTTAAATGGTTTAAATGTAAGACTAAACCAAACTTTAGTAAATAAAATAAGATGTGCAATGAACGAAGAGAAAAAAAAACTCATGGACAACTATAGCACATAGGTGCATAAATCAATATAATGAAACCAAATACACGGTAACAAAATTTGCTTCAAAATACTTATTACATGGCAAAGATACATCAGTATTACCAGAAGAGCTGAAGAATAATAAAAATAATAATCAACTAGAAGACAATAAATATCATGAATATAACAAGAAAGTATATATGGGTGAAATTCAAAAAATTGAAAATAGGTGTTTATACATTATAACTTTTTATGTAAATAATATGTACATGTCTAAACCCAATAGTTAGCTAGTAACAATCCTAATCAACTTGTTTAACCACTAAAACTTTGATTAAATAACTAATCCAAAGGAATAAATAAGAAAAATAAACAAAAATGTCCTCGTGTCACGCGTCCGGAGCGTACAAGTATTTTGTTTTTAAAATAAAAAGTATCTAAATACATAGCTATTAAAATTTTACTGTAATGATTTTTGAAGATTTTTAAATAAAGAATCTAATGGTGGGGTGTAGAAATACAATAACTTAATAGAATGTATTTAAAACTGACGTCAAAGTTACGACAATTTTTTGTCCTAGTGTCACACTTTTAATAGTTTATCGTGAAAATCATTTAAGAAAAGTCAAATAATTAGAGCTAAATATCGTCAAATATAAAATTAATATGTATTTTAGTAATTAAGAGCAGGCCGGATTCGCTGTCCTTGTCTAATTGGGATTTTCGTTATTTACTCAAGTTTTAATCGGTGTATCTTTAAATTAAAGGTCGAGCGCAATAGATATTATTATTATGAACATCTATGCACAAGAAAAAAAATATCTACCGGTTTGTTTTTGAGAAAAGTAAGTAACGCCAAAGTAAAAGTTTATGTTTATAATATTTTCGCGTTACTTACTTTTCTCAAAAACAAACCGGTAGATATTTTTTTTTTTGTGCATAGATGTTCATAATAATAATATCTATTGCACTCGACCTTTAATTTGAAGATACACCGATTAAAACTTGAGTAAATAACAAACAACTCAATTGTTTCTCGGTCGGTATCAGGTTCTACTCCGGCCTACCGTTAAAAGAGTTATTAATGTAAAAGGTTATATATATGGTGAGAAAATATATTTAAATCAAACCATATGAAAATGTACCTTTTCTAATGTCTTCGTGTAACGCTAATTTTCTTAACGAAAAAAAAATCTAATCAGGATTTTGACTACAGGAAAAGAAAGTAGGCTTTAAGAGCTTCTAATTGACTGTGAAATATATTTGTTATTATATATATATTACTCGCCAAGTGATCACTTTTAATGTATACAAAAGAAAAAAAAATGTCCTCATGTCACACTTTATAAGTTTATTTACATTTACACATGTTATATTTCCAAAATTGAAATAAAGCTCGCCCATTATTGTTTTCTTCTTATTTATAGTATTGATAAACATATTAAAAAATATCAAGTAAAATTTAGGAATTTTTTTTTAGTTCTTAAAAAACATGATTTTGACAACTTTTTGAATTTCACCCATATAACAAAAATAAAAGCTGCCAAGTGCTTTGGCGCAATGCTTTCTCATGGAGCTGAGTTGGTATTAATTTTATTTTTAATTTTTAAATGTGACTTAAATGTAAAAAAAATTATTCATCAGCAATTTTTTCTAATATCTCTCATATATAAGTTTACGAAATTGATCATATTATCTATCATGAAATGTAAAACTAAATATAATTAATCTATATAAATGCTTACAGATTATTTAATTGCATTATAAATATTTTTCCATATATTATGTCATATTTATCTCTTTTTTTTAATATTTAAAGTTTTTATTGAAAAAAATCAATACTATAAATTTTTAAGCAAATTCATTGAGTAGTTTACGTAAAATATCAGAAAAATAAAAAATATAAAATTAAAAAAAATTTTTCAATGGCTATTTTATTAAAAGTACGCAAAGAAAACCAATTTTCAATAGCTTCCGCAAAAGTTAATCAAAAAAATAAATTGCTTAGAAAATTTCAAGCAAATCCATCGATTACTTTTCGAGATCTAATTGACTAAATGAATACAAACATTTTTTTCAAAAATTTCAAAATATTCTAAATTAAAAATACGTTAAGAAAATCAATTTTCAGAAGTTTATTTTATTTCGGGGATCGAAAATTATTTCCATGTAAATTTTTAAGAAGATTCATCAGGTAAGTTACAAAAAATACCAAAAACATAAAAAATCGAAATTTTTTTTCTTATAAATGACTCTTAAATAAAAACTACACTAAGAAAACCAATTCTCAATAGCTTCCCTCCAAGTTGGACGTAAAAATAAATTCTATGCAAAATCTGAAGCAAATCCATCGAGTAGTTTTCGAGATCCAGTTGGCTTACTGAATACACACAGACATACACGCATACAGACATTTTCTAAAAATCACTTTTTTTGACTCCCTGAGATCAAATATGTACAAATTAATGAAAAAATAGAAAATCCCCAGCGGAAAAAATAAACGAAAATAATTGAAAATTTCTGAAAGGAACTGAAAGAAACTGAAAGAAACGGAAAGTTCTTGTGAAAATTGGGACGAAACAATTGGTACATTTTAAACTGTTTCAGGAATTTTCGGAAGTTTTCTGAATGTCTCATTTTATATCATTTTCTAAGTGGATATAGAAAAATCAGCTGTCATAATCATTTTGGTTCATTTTAGTTTTTTTTAAATTTATTTCAATTTTTTTAAACTGTTTCAGTTTCATTCTTTTGGTTTCAGTTTCTTTCTATTCGTGTTCATTTCTCTCGTTTTCTTTCATTTAATTTCAGTTTGTTTCATTTTATTTCATTTTTCCTTAAACTAATTCAGTTTGTTTCTGAATATTTCCAAAACTCTTGTAATTAATCAGATTATTTCATTTTAAATTTGGAAATAAGTAATGAATTGTGAAAACTGAAACAAAATGAAACATATGGAAAATTTTTGTAAAATTATAAAATAATTGGAACATTTTGAATTTGTTTTAAAATTATTACAAGTTTTCGGTATTTTTCATTTTATTCAATGTTAAAAGTAAATATGGAAAAAATTAGATTTCATACAAATTCCGATTTTTTCAGTTTGTCTCTATCTGTTTCGGTTTTATTCAGTTTCTTTTGACCTGTTTCAGTTTGTCTCAATTTACTTTAGTTTCTTTTCACTTGTTTTAATTTATTTTAATTTACTTCAGTTTCTTTCAATTTTTTGTAACTGTCATCAATCATTCTAATTTCCTCTTTTTCCATTTTAAAATAAATGATTCATTATAAATAATAATTAAAGGGGATGCATCAGTCCTGTTTTACCATTTTGAAAAACAATTTTTCTCTGAAATGGGTGATTAGATAGGATTTTCTGTTTGGGAATAGTTTTTATTTTGAAAAATGAAGAGCGGACAACTATTTAGATCTATGAACACATCAAAAAGTTTTTCTTATGCTAAATAAAAATTAATAAATTTATTCGTATTTGTTGACATCGCTATGATCGTTGCTATGCGCAAAAACAAGGGAAACGTTGCAACCAACTATATTGTATATCTATATCGCATAGTAACGAAAGTATTTAAAAAAATGGTAAAACAGGACTGATGCACCCCCTTAAATACCATTTAATAAATTTTTTATTTTTGTCCACGTTTCAGAATCAAATTTTTGTATTTTTTTTTTATTTTTGTTTTATTAAAAATAAATAAATTGTCATTAATTTTGAGAAATTAAAATTAAAATCGTTAAGCTTGATGAGTAAAAATTACAAATATTTAAACGTGAGATAATAAACTGATTATATAATACAAAAGTGCAATAAGGTCTGTTGAAATAGTTGAGTATTAACGATTTCCCAGTCTACAATTTCAAGCTCGATTCCTTTTTTAAGTGGGCTCAAAATCGAGTTTTTAGCTTGAAATTTTTGATTAAGTCGAATTTTAAGTACTGAAATATTAAATTATTTAACAGGTTAAGTATATATTTCAAATTATTATTATCAATAAATGTTATTTTCTAATATTATTCGTAAAATTTAAAAAATTTTGGTAAGATTCGGAATGTTTTCGAATTTTTCCGAAAATTTCTGAAAATTTCCGAGGGTTTTCGAGAGTTTCTGAAAATTTCTAACAATTTCTTTACAAATTTTTTAATAATCTAATTGAAATACTTAAATAATTGGAATAAATCCAAAAACTTCAAAAAAATAGGGAAAACTTTTGGAAAAATTTGAAAAGTTTGGAAAAAATTAGAAATTAATTAAAATACTCTAAAATATTCTGATTATTTCAATTATATTCTAAAAGATTCTGGAAAAATATGAAAAAATTCATAAAGTTCTAAGAAAAATTGAAAATTTCTGAGAAATTTTGAAAAATTTTGAAGCTATCCGAAAATTTCCGAGAGACTTCGAAATATTCTGAATATTTATAGGAAATAAATGTTTAATTCTGGAAAGAATCTAAGATATTTTGTAAAAAAATGAAAAGAAATAAAAATAAATGAAATATACCGAAAAAAGCGGAAACAAACTTGAATACTTTGAATGTCTCGTCCCAATTTTACCAAAGTCTCTCCAACCGATTTCAATTCTTACTGTTTCTTTCAGTTTCCCTCATTTTCTTTCTGATTACTTCTAAAACTTTTCGAATGATTTCAAGTGTTTCATTTATTTTTCCGCTGGGGATAATCAGAAAGCAAAAAGAATATGACTTCAATATTGGAGATTCAGTATACAATGAAAATGGTAACCGAATGAATCGAAAGAAATCGGATGAATTAAGGATCGGACCATACAAAATCATGAAGAAAATATCAACCTATGAAGTTGACATAGGACACAAAAAGTTAAAGTCAAATTTATTTCACATCTCGAAACTCACTCCATCTCCTAGTACGTCGACGACGAAAACTACAATGTATACTTAGGTCTCATTGGTATATGATCAATGTCCCAACTACTACTAATTTAAGGTTACGCGTGATGTGAATTAATAAAAATATATATTTTAATATGCACAATTTCGATAAAAATAGATTTATATTATAACACAACATATAAATCATCAAATATTTACATTATTAATATGTTTTGACACAATTAATAATTATTTATAAATAATTATCTACCGCGCTATAAGACACCTATATACTACTCATCGAAAAGTCGTATGTACCGGCTACTAACTGATTGTTTGTACTATCTACTACTCATGATTTTCTTCTTAATTTCATATTAAAAGTCAGATATTTCTAGCAATATTCGTTAAAATTACTTAAACTTTACTAAACATTAAAGTATTAAAAGATTACTTTAAAATGATTATTTAGGGTTTATTTAAAAGTAATTATTTAAAGTTTATTAAAAAACAATTATTTAATGATTATTACAAAATATTATTCAAATTTAATTGTAGAAAAATTATTTAGAATTCATTATAAAAAAAAATTATTCGAGAGTTCGATGTAAAGAATTACTTAAAAATTGTGAAAAATGCACCCCGAAATGACACAAGATAATATGTAGACATAACCTTTTTTTGGTTATATTACGATAAAAACATTTTTAAAATTGTTGAAATACAATTACAACTACCCAGAATTATTTCAATGTTCGAATTAATAATCTTGAATTTGTATTCAACAGATTGTATTTTGTTTTGTTATTTTTATTGATTTTTGCTGTTTCTGTAAAGGTTCACTTCTTTGTATTTCTTCGATATTAAAACATATATAACCTAATAAATATTATATATTATATAAAAGTATTATTTTATTTTACATGAATTTATAAGATAATGAAACAGTTATTTTATTAAAAATTAAACACGAAATATCAATTGATCACAACAAAAATAATTATTTTACGTATCAAGCTAATAATAATTTATAATTAAAACGTCAAAATGTTCAAATCAGCACTTCGAATATTAAATTTAGTTTGGTTAATAGTAGCAGCATGTTGCTTTTTTATGATGCAACCACTGCTCACCTTTTATTTTCGTGGAAATGTAAAAAAATTTGATAAAACAACACTTATTCACTTGTAATTATTGCTTTTAAAATTGATAACACAAAAAATTCCACAAAAAATGATGTCCTTATTTAATTAAACGTAAAGAATTAATACCCACGTGTTTAACATACGCGCTTAGTCGAGGCACGCCATTGCGAGTAAAACCGAAGCATCAGCGTTAATATTTTTTTTTCTTCATTTCAACTACCTTCTGCTGCCCAGTAATGTAGCGCAACCTACGCGAGGATATTCAAATAATTTTAAATCATTTTTCTGTTTTATTTATAATAAATAAATTATTTTTTGTAATACAAATAATAAAGAACGGCTAGTAGTTGGGTCGCAAGTAGCGATTGGGACATTGACCATAATTTCGAAATGTATTGTAATTCACACCAAAATTTTTTACCGAAAAAATTTTTAGCTTGAGGAGGGAAGATGTAAGGAAATCATATTATCTGAATTGCGTGCATAATCAGATTGGTAAACTAGACCTCTTAATATACAACCAGGTCGGTAAAATAGATCGCTAAATATACGGAAAAATAATTAAATTCGCACGTGGCAATCAGTTTGATTAAAGACGTACGAATAAGAATGTAATAAAATATCATTATAGTAATCTGAAAACATCTGAGTGAATAATAACATTCAATGTTGTTTCTTTGTTATTTACAGATAAGGTCAACTTTTAGATCAAATCTGTAATTGTAAATATTGTATAAATTAATAAATACTTTGTTATTTACAAAGAAATAAATCATGTTTCTATTCTAACCTATAAAAGAGAAAGAAAATTTCAATATCCTAATAAAAATTTATAAATAAAATAAATAAAAGAGAAAAAAATAATAAAAAACATTATATGTATACTATAATCTTTAAACGATTTTTAATTCTTTTTATAAACAAATCCTTTAGCCTAGAACTTTTTTAATTCAAATTCTAAGATTTACACAAAAATTAAAATTTTAGGCGTGTACAAAACTAATGAAGGATGGACTAAATTTTCTCTAAGGGAGGTGAGAAATTTTTGAAAAGAAAATTTTCACTAATCATAGGATTTTTATGAAAAAAATAGTAAAAAAAAGTATCTTGATTTTCTGTATAAATACCTCGTTCCAAGCTACATTTCGTTAGTTCGAGGATCATCTTCATCTTTTTCTTAACTGAAGAAAAAATAATTCGAGGATCATTTTTTTAATTTTCTTTAACTAAGCAAGAAAAAAGGTTAAAAAATGGTTTAACAAAAAACTCAAACCATCAAAAAGGTGCAAGAACATATAAAGTGGCTCATCAACAATGGACCCACATTGTTCATGATGTTGGAGCATTTTTCGTGGGCAATGAAAGCTGTGGATACGTGTATTTTTTTATTGAGCATTTTGAACCTTATATAAGGCAAAGTAGCCTATTATGAAACGATTTTCGATAATTTTTTTTCAACAAAAAATATAAATAAATAAATTACATGAAATAGAATACTACCATAGCTCTTTGGATACACTTTTTTCTGTAAAATAAGTACTTTTTTTAAAATTTTTAATCAATGTTACATTTAATTATTTATTTAAAAAATAGTGTAAAAGTTTCTGGAGCCTATTATCAAACGCAATTTTCTTGCTGGCACCCATGTTTCATTCCCTATTATGAAACACTTTTCATTTTATAATTTACAAATCATTATTAATATTTAAATTAAAAATTGTTAAAAATCGTTTGAAATTCATATTGGAAAGGGTTTTATGTCAAATTGAATCTATTTTAGCCATTTTTAAAATTTTAGATAACTGTAAAAAGTATTACTATTTTTAGGTTAGAATTTAGCCCTGTTGAAAAAATCCATCCGAATTTCCACGTGGATTACCCATGTGGAAATCCACGTGGATTTCACATGGATTCCATGTGGATTCGCATAGGAATCCACGCGGATTACCCACGTAGATTTCCACGCAAAAAAATCCATGTGGATTTTATGAAAGTTGTGTTGATTTTATAAAACCCTTGTGGACTGTTGAAGACTCCATATAGATTTTATAAAATCTATGTGGATTTTCAAGGAACCCACATAGATTTTATAAAAACTGTGATAATTTTATGTACTTCTCGTGGATTTTCAAGAAATCCATATAAATTTTGTGAAATCCATGTGGATTTTTAGGTAATATGCGTGGGTTTTTTACTTGGATATCCACGTGGATTTAAATAAAAATTCGCGTGGAAATCCACATAGACCTTTGAAATAGGAAATAACTCGATATTTATTTCGCATTCAAAGTAAAAACCAAAAACGAAGTAAACCTCGTAATTTTAGCTCTTTGAAGATCAGAGAGCTTCTATGATTCAACTGAGAGTATTCTGGTCTTATATATCTGCGACTTAGATATTCATATGATGGATCACAAAACTTAGAGAAACGCCACCTTGTGACTTACTGTCGAATTGATGATTGATTACATCGATTCTATTTTGAATCTAGAGGTGGCGTTTTTCTAAGTTTTGTGATCCCTGATACTAATTTCAAAGACACATGGATTTCTGAATATCCACATACATTTCTAAATATCCACATGGATTTTTCTGAATATCCACATGGATTTCATGGATTTCTAAATATCTACATGGATTTCTAAATATTTACATGGATTTTCCAAATCCATATGGATTTTTTAAAAATCTACGAGTACATAGAATTAACACAGATTTTTATTTAAATCCACGTAGATATCCAAGTAAAAAATCTACGCAGATTACCTAAAAATCCACATAGATTTATTAATATCCACATGGATTTCTAAATATCCACATGGATTTCACAAAACCCATATGGATTTTTTTAAATCCACGAGAAGTACATAAAATTAACACAGATTTTATAAAATCCATGCGGGTTCTTCGAAAGTCCACATAGATTTTATGTAATCCATATGGATTCTTTAACAGTCCACGAGGGCTTTATAAAATCAACATGGCTTTCATAAAATCCACATGGATTTTTTACGTGGAAATCCACGTGGGTAATCCGCGTGGATTCCTATGCAAATCCACATGGAATCCATGTAAGACCCACGTGGATTTCCACATGGGTAATCCACGTGGAAATCCAGGTGGATTTTTTCAGTAGGGAGATTATGATTCCGCGTTTTAAAATACACTAGAAGTTCATTAACGCGCGTACCGCGCGTGTGGTAATTAAGTGCTGTGGTAAAAATAAATAAATTTAAACAATGTAAATATAAAAAATATTTAAATTTAAAAATTTATCGACTGATATTCGAAAAATATATAAGCTGTAATGAAGCATTGATGTTTAGTTTGTTCGTGTTCCTTGTAACACAAATATAAAACGCAGGATAATTCTTCCGTCAAAGGCACTACTGTAATACAGGTATAAAAATTTGATTGATTAGAATTTTATAATCAATTTACCGTAATCTAATTGAATAATAAGAGATTTCAAGCAATTTAATCATAATATCAAAATTGGAATTTACCTCATTCCTACCTATCCTACCCCTATAGTGCAATAGTGCCTCTGATGAATTTGTAAGGCTCTATATTCGAGAAAAATTTATTCTTATTATCATTCGAGAAATTTACAAAATTCTTCATTCTACTCTATTATAACAAAAAACGCACGTGTATACTTAAAACAATCGTTAAAATCGGAAAAGGTCAATTCTCAATTAGGAAAAAGAAATACAAATTTCTTTCATTGAAAATATTTTTTTATCTCTGTGTACTTTTATACTTTTGGTGTATTTCTTTTATTGGAAATTTTATACATATTCTATTAGCTTCTAATGTATGTTTTTTTTTTTTTAAATTGAAGTAAAGAAGTATATAAAAACGAAAAAAGCATGAATTTATATGAGGATATTAAAAATCATTTGAAAATAATTACAATTCAGTCAATAATTTTAATTTAAAAAACATACATTTTTAATTATGTGTAATTACTTAGAAATCTTGATGTTAAATAATTATCTTAGTATTATTTTGTAATAATGTTTGATAAAATAATTTTCTAATATTCAATATATAATTTTGTAATAAAATACAAAATAAAAATAAACTTGACTGATATAAAATTGATTTCGTGTTTAAAAATTATATTATTAAATAAATTGTTTATAATAAAAAGTAAAAAATGGACTTGATTTAAAAATTTAAATAAAAAGACAATCTAAATAAATGTAATTTTTTTATTTTTAAAATTCAAAACTTATTTTTATAATAATAATAAATTTATTATTAAATGCTGATGTATGTTCCTTAGATGTTATACAATTTCTAATATCAACTTTTACCATATGTTGTAAAGTAATTATAATAGAGCAAAGATCAACTTGATTATTATACTTTTCTGGTTGTTTAGCATTTCTATAAAATTTTTTCTTCATACAATTCTAGTTGATCTTGTGTGATTGAGATTTTGCAGAAAATTTTCATTTTTGGTCAAATATACGTGATAAATAATTATAATTTCAAACATTTGATATACAATACCATGAAAATAAAATTGAAAACTATGCACATTCCATTAGATAAGATGAAATGTTAAAAAGTATTAATAGATGAATATGACAGAAGAACCTTTTTATTATATAAATTCAAATTTTTTTATTATGTTCATAAAAAAAACTTGCATTTATTTTAAATTCCAATTCACATTTGTTATCTTCTATAAAAATATATTTAATTAAATGATAATATTACCAAAGTTAAAATAATCCATCTTTTATTAATAACTGATGTTTGCTAATTTTAATCTAAATAATCTATTATCTACATTCTAACCAATACTCTTGAAGTATCTACTAAAAATTTACATTTTATTTAAATTATTTGAACACTTTGGTAGCATCGATAACTGTCACTGAAAATGGTAAAGTTTCAATCAATCGACAACAATTTGTTTTTAATGATAATAATTATAATCTATGTGTAAGTACTTTATCTTGAATAATATTCATATATAACATGTTTACTTTTTCTATAACCATTTATAGTACTTCACTTAATAACATTCTTCTAATATTCATTATTACTATTTTATTGAATGAAAAAAATATAGATGATTATCGACAAAGTTGAACATTTTATACAAATATTAATCTAAATAAAGTACTTGCACATAGATTAGATTTATTATCATTAAAAGTTGATCCTAAATTGTTCATATATCCTTTAAAAACAGATTAATAAAGGAAAAATCAGTGAAGCATATTCCATGCATTTATGCATGTTAATGGAATAGGCACATATCATACAAAATTTTCTCTAGCTGCTATGATATATAAATTTTTACCAGATATTCAAATTGCAAAATTAGTGGTAACAGATGTAGCGGATTAAAAATTTATTTTAGTATAATACAGTAAAATCAATAGCAATTGCTCAAAAAATGTATAATAACATGATGACCAAGGAAGTTATCTTTTGAGTAAACTTTAGCAATATTAATTTTATTATTTAACGTTAGTTAAAGTTGAAAGTATAATTTATTTTAACCTTATTTAAATTTAAATTTATAAATAATAAATATTAATACATAATACATTTATGATCTTACAAATTAAAATTAAAAATATAAAAATACAATATGATTGAAAATAAAAAATACAATATAAAAATTAAATATTCTTACTTTTTCACAATCAATCTCTTATTTCATTTCATTTTTATTTTTAAATTTATATTTTTGTTGATTTTAATAATAACAAATTTTTCCAAATGAACTGTACTCTATTTTCTTTCAGACCCCTTGCTTCAGAGTGATAAAATATAGTACTATCTTTGTTCACTTCATTAATTTTATATCAATCTATCTTTGTGATAAAACATTGGGTAGTTTGATAAAACAAAACTTTTTAGATGAATTGGTCCAAATAGCAAATTGATCTAAACTTATTTTGATTCAATTCTTAAAAAAAAGTACTCTAATTTCTATTTTCTAAGAACTCTAAGAAATTGTACTCTGTATCATCTTTCTCGTCTAAGAACTTTAAGAGATTGTACTCCACTTTATATTACAATTTCTAATGCTAAGCAGCTAAGCCAGCAATGCCGAAAGTGGCAGAGTTAGAGCGAGAAATTTAAAAATGTTTTATAAAAAAGTATTTAAAAAATAGTTTTTACAATTTGATAATTAATAAATAATTCTAAAAAACAAAGTCACTAAAACAAAATTAATTTTTTATTATTTATATTTTTTGAGTTTCAAAAAATTTTTTGAAACTCAAAAAAATGTAAATAATGAAAAAAATTAATTTTGCTATAGTAACTTTGTTTTTTAGAATTATTTATTAATTATCAAATTGTAAAAACTATTTTTTAATACTTTTTTTAAAAACATTTTTGAATTTCCCGCTCTAACTCTGCCACTTTCGGCATCGCTGAACTAAGCAATATGGCGACCACTATTGACCAATCACATTTTTTGATCATCAATATGGCTGCGCTCTATAGCTCATCTCCCTTTTAATATAGGATAGGATATCCTATGTTCTATAAATGGGAGTCTATTTAAATTTTGAATCCTATTAAAAAACACACGTTTATTTTTAAATTATTGTTTTCAAAACAAATAATTAACGATATCAATTAATTCTATGGTCTTTTATTTACAAAACAAATAACTGTTTAGGTCAAATTATGATAAAATAGCAATAAAATTAATAAAATAGTTACGAGCTGTAATCGTCCACGATTAGCCAATCAGTCAGTATATTTAGTGCTTATCTTAAACAGTCTCATTATATTAATTTTTTTAATTTATATAATTTATATATGACTTTTATTTCAATCGTATCAAAAAGAAGAGATGTTGACGAAAACGCTTATATTTTATTGTGGCTTTAAAAACATTTAAATTTTATATAAAATTACATTACACGCGTGTTTCATTATCAGAGCCATTTTTCTTACTGTTCCATAATAGGCTATTTTACCTTACGTTGAGGCTCATTTCCGCTTTACGTATTAACAGTTACCAATTTTTTACCTATTAGCGGTTTTCAAATTTTCAGATTACATTGGTTTAAATATTTAAGAATATATTTACAAGCTTCAACGTTTGGAGTAGTAACTACCATTTCGATACAAAGAGGCTGATACAGACGAAGTTTCGCTAGCTTATCAAGTAAACATATTCTTTGCTTATCGTGATTAATATAGTGATATTTTCCTCTTCTTGCTTACAAGCACACAATGAAAAATCGATTACCTTTATTTTAAAAAGGGAATATGCCATGTGATAATGATCTGATCTAGTTCGATTAATTGAAACAATAATTTCCCTGGGAAGATTCCTATTATAGAATAAGGGCTTTTTTCCATCTTTGAAATATAATTGTTTATGCAAGTTTCGCTAGCTTATCTAACTATTCTTGCTTATCGTGATTAATAGTGTATTTCCTCTCGCTTACAAGCACACAATGAAAAATCGATTACCTTTATTTTAAAAAGGGAATATGCCATGTGATAATGATCTGATCTAGTTCGATTAATTGAAACAATAATTTCCCTGGGAAGATTCCTATTATAGAATAAGGGCTTTTTTCCATCTTTGAAATATAATTGTTTATGCATGGGCGTGGCCCGATTACCAACCGAAAATCGAAAAAAAAACCTCGAATTCCGTTGAATGATAATGGCTATCTTTATTAAGGCGAAACTATACACACAACAAAATCTAACACTTGAAACTGTTAAAACTTGGAAAAAGACACAACATGAACTTTAACACTTGAACAAAGAAAAACTAAATAGATACTTTACACTTTTCACAAAACAAACCCAATCTAATTAACACGTTGAACAAAAGAAACTAAACAGAAATAAATTCACAATGAGGTCACTCGCTTCCGATCCTTCTTGATGGGAGAGTCAACTGCTTCTGAGCGGAGCCTGTGAGAAGACCGAGCTTTTATAGGTGATAATGAGAGAGAGAGGGAAGAGAAGGCGTCCGGTGCGCAATGGCCGCCGAGGCGTCCCTACGCGCACCCTGACGCCGATTTTTGGCGCGAAACTCCAACATTAATTTAAAATACCGTTTATTTTTCTCAAGGCCTTGTTCTTTGATTCTTTCAATGGTTCGCTCGTGGGCCTTTTTTTTATTTTTATTTCTAATAATTTCTATATGTGTTGATAACTAGAAATATTTAATTTCGGAATCGCGATATTTTTCTTTAAATAATTTGTATTTTTGTTTTATTACAAATATATAGCGGTTAGTTGAAATATCATGATTCGTAGATGCAAGAGTTTGAAATGCACTTAAGGAATCGGTGAAAATGAAAATGTTTTGGTTTCCGTATTAAAGAACAACATCCATTGCAAGATCTATGGCTATGCATTCGGCCGTGTAGACTGAAGCATTGGCATTAATGCTTCTACTGATAGAGATATTTAAGTGGGGCACTACGCAGCAGCTCCCACAGCGAGATTATTTTTTATTTCACTGCTATCAGTATAGATATTTATGCTTTTGTGAGTGCTTATAAAATTTTTTTTAATCGAGTAAGGATTCCCAGTAATTTTTAGCGTTAACCGAGATTTTTATCAAAGGGTATTGAAATTAAATTAGTACTATAACCATAGCCATTAATATTGAATGAATCCTGCACCTCAATATTATCAATAAATAATACTACACTTTCTATACATTCGACTAACAGTCTTTGTCTTTTTTTGTGGTTTTTAATGAAACACGATATGTGATTATATATTATACTATTTTTATATGATAGCGTTTTTATTAGATACTTATTATCTAAAAACCTTACTCGTTCGTAAATGAATGGTAGCTTAGCTTCTGCTAGTAATAAAGTAGATGGGACAGCTCCCCACCACGTACCACACAAATATCTAATGATGTTTAGTAATGAGTTGCATACAGTTATAATCATGTCGATATGCGAATAAAATGACATTCTACAGTCAAATATAAGTCCTAAAAACGAACCGTCTCGCTAGATTTTATATTGCATCCATTAATCATTACTTCTATATTATCCAGTGCGATATTTTTATTATTAAAATAGACGAGAGTTGTTTTATTTAGCGATAAATCAAGGCCTAACTGTAAAATATTATAATGAAGAGAGTATATAGAGCGTTATACATGACGATGTCGTCGGCGAATTGCAAGACAGTGGTGTCGTGAGGTGTGTTCTGTGTTATATCAGATACGTGTATTAAGTACAAAAAAGGGCTGAGAACCCCTCCTTGTGGTATATTTTTGCTTACATTCCTAGTTTCATGTCTTTTAACATTAATGTGAATGTATCTTTTTTATGTGAGGAATTTCACAAATTTAATTAGTTGTTCAGAGTGATTGATTTCAACCAATTGGGCTAAAAGACATTTAGAAAAACCGTTGTTAAAAGCATCAGATACATCTAGAAATGCTGCTAAGAAATGTTGTTTATCTGCGAATGCATCGTCTATTTGTAAGGTCAAAAAAGTAAAATTATCATAACAGGATTTACCTTATCGGAAGGCAGACTGTTCAGAAGGGAGCTCTAACCACCATTGCAGTCGATTTTTAGTTAATGATTCATATATTTTACATGAGCATGGTGTTAACGCAATTGGTCTGACTGAGTCTCCATTCAGTTTATTCATCATATGGATAAATAAGTGTTTCCAATCGTCTGGGAACGAGCTTTTCTGATGCATTTCATTAAATATGTCTAATAGTAAGAGCTTATATTCAATGGAGGTTTTCTAAATAGTTTTATTATTGATGTCATCTGTGCCTGGAGAAGCTTTACCTTTATGAAAATTCAAAACTTCATTAAATTCTGAAAAATAAAAATATGTATCGAAAAATTCCTCTTTTCTGTAAGCAAGAAGCCAGTTGGTATTCGTATCTACTCATGGAGGACAAAGTTTACCTAAACATGATATATATTTCTCGTTAAACGTATTTTTATCTGTAAGGTTCGAATTTTTTAGTTTTACCCAACTGTTGTTCAAAATTTTGCATTTATTCCAAACATATAAACTGACAAATTGGAAAATAATTGTTTTAGCGAAACCTTTAAAGTAATCTTTATTTTCTTTTTTATAGTTTTTTTGTTAGAGCGCAGTTTCTTTTGTATTCTATTAGATCATTAAAACTTCTTGTTTGTTCCCATTTTTTAAAACAAGTCCGCCTACCGTGCTTAATTTCATTGCATTCAGAGAAGAATTCCTATTATTTTTTGTTAATAGTGTTTTTACGTGGTGGTGCCTATTGTATAGAACTAATTCAAGTTTGTACGAAAAAGTTTTACGATGGCAAATTTTTAAATTGGTGTCAATATCCATTAAGATTGGGAAATGATCCGAACCAAGTGTTTCATCATAGACGTCGAGATTAACTTTGTTAGCCAGAGTTATTGAGGAGAAAATAAGATCGATGTTAGATTTCTGATTATTACGGATATCTATATGTGTAGACGTATTTGTGTTATAGAGGAACAGATTTTTTGTTTCTATGCTCTGATCTAATCTTACATCTTACACCATTTTTGTCTGTGGTAGAGCAATTCCACTTGTTTCTATGCACATTAAAATCGCCTACAAATATTGAATTTATATTTTAATCAACGCAAGAAAAAATATTATCTCAGTCGGTTTGTGTTAGTGTACTGCCTGGTATTCTGTAGCATGCTAAAATGTCAATAGTTGGGCTTATATTTTCTATACGAATTTCCGTAAATTCTACCTCTGACATTTATTTAGAGACATGTGTAAGATCAGTAACTATTAGATTTTTCTATTTAAATAAAGAATACCACCACCGCGTGAATTAACTCTATCTTCTCTTACAACTTGAAACCCAGAAATATTAAAAAGGTACGTGGATTTTAGCCATGTCTCTACACAGACGAAAATATCAATATTACTAAGGATATCATGCAGTTTATTGCGCCGTTGCCGAACACTGCGGGCATTCCAATAAAGAATTTTAAGGTCAAAATTATTTATATTTATAATTGTAATTGTTTGTATGATAGCTTGTGAAATTTAATATGCGTACTCAAGTTGTATCTGAAAAGTTAGAGTCATCGTTAAATTCAAAAGTTTTGTTTCTGTTAGAGGAATTTAATGAATTTCGAATTCGCGTAATTCTAGTTTTAGTATTTTGATTATAAATTTAGTTAGTAGGTAAGTTTAGTTATATATATCGGTAAGCATGTTAGAAAGTATATTAATATCTTTTGTGTACATTTTCGCCAAACCAATTATATATATATATATATATATATATATATATATATCTATATAGTTGTAAGAAAAATTAAGATCTAGCCCCCCCCCTTGGTCGCCCCCTGCCCCCCCCCCTAAATAACGATATAATTCGTTCAAAATTTAGCTATTTTTGAATGAGGTTGCTCCCCCTTGGTCACTCCCTAGTCGCTCCCTGGTCGCTCCCTGGACGCTTCCTGGACGCCCCTTCGTTCTTTAAAATTTAAGTTTATATATTCATTAATTTTATATATAATTTATCTATTAATATGTCTTGTATATAAACATATAGTCACTGTACATAGTATTGACACACGACTTTCCACACCATTTTATATTTCAAACAATAATAAATACTTTGTATGACATTGAATTTAACTCATTTAACGAATGTTAATTATCGAATTTAATAAATTTTAATTATACTTAAGAGGCGGTCGGAACCAAATCGGTGACTTGCGGTATATATCAAGTCAGCATTTTTCGCTTTACGATAATATTTTGTATATTTTTATGGCTTTAACTATTTCAAATTATTCTTTATATACATGACTAGAGGAAATGACTATATTTTTACCATATGAATAAGTAAATAAATTATTATAAGCATTTATTACAAATATCAAACTGACTTGACATATACCGCATGTAAAAAACTGTCGTGTCGATTGTTAGGTGGCATTTTTCGCTTTATAACAATATTTTGTATATTTTTGTATCTTTAACTATTTTAAATTATTCTTTCTATACATGACTAGAGGAAATGGCTATATTTTTACCATATCAATAAATGAATAAATTATTATAAGCATTTATTACAAGCACCGAACTTAGTCACCGATTTGGTTCCGACCGCCTCTTAATGAATAAAGAAAAAGTAAAAAGTGTTAAATATAGAGGTATCTAGATATTTACTAAAAATATAACTTAAATTAAAATGAAGAGAAAGCCATAATGTTTCTTTATTAAATAATTAGATATATTTTTCACTTATTCATTTGTCTTATGAAATGAGGAATAAAATCATAGGGATTTCAGATCTGATAAAGAAGGAACAATGATCAAATGCTTTTAGAGAAGAAAGAGGTCAAGTAAGAATAAAAGAAAGAAACAAAAGATTAGGTAAAAATAAATTATTCAACTTATTTTTTATTAATATAACAAGCGATCTATTTAATAATATTAAAATTAAATTATAAGAGATATTTTGTAAAAATATAACCTGAAGTAAGATGAAGAGAATTCCATTAAGTTTGGTTTTTATTCTTTGAGTTCTCCTAGAATAACTTAAATAACAAAAATACTTTTGAAAATTAAATTATTTTTTAACACTATATATTGTGTAAGATTTTTTAAAATTTAAGTTTATGTGTTCATTAGTTTTATATATTATTTATCTATTAATATGTCTTGTATATTAATATGTAGTCACTGTATATAGTGTTGACATACGACTTTTGTCACCTTACATTTCAAACAATAATAAATACTTTATATGACATTGAATTTAACTCATTTAACAAATGTTAATTATCAAATTTAATAAATTTTAATTATACTTAATGAATCAAGAAAAAGTAAAAAGTGTAAAATATAGAAGTATTGTTATAGCGCGTTTGGTTTTTTTTGTTAATGGAAACCCTCGCCAGGAGCCCTAAAAACACTTTAGCTAATATTTTTGAATAATATATATTTTTAATATATTTCACTGTAAATAAGTTTTTGAAAAATATATTTAATATCAGATATAAATCATGAATAAAATGAATCAAATATCTGATAATGTGTTGATAATAATCAAATATTTGAATTATTTTTATTTAATTATGTAAATAGAATCAATTTAAAAGCTCTATCGTAGGATATATTGAAGAAATAATCAATAAGAGAGTAATAGATTTTGAATTATTGAAAATAATCATAAACAATGATGATGAACTCCGAATTCAATGCAATATATACAATAAAAATATTCCATCTTTTTATATAAAAAGTTATATTTGTAGCTAAAGTGAAATAGAATAAAGAAGTGGATCTATTTTTTAATATATAAAAATATAACAAGCGCTCTATTCAATAATATTAAAATTAAGTTATATGAGATATTCACTAAAAATATAACTTAAATTAAAATGAAGAGAAAGCCATAATATTTCTTTATTGAATAATTAGATATATTTTTCACTTATTCATTTGTCTTATAAAATGAGGAATAAAATCATAGAGATTTTAGATCTGATAAAGAAGGAACAATGATTAAATGCTTTTAGAGGAGAAAGAGGTCAAAAAAGAATAGAAGAAAGAAACAAAAGAGTAGGTAGAAATAAATTATTCAACTTATTTTTTATTAATATAACAAGCGATCTATTTAATAATATTAAAATTAAGTTATAAGAGATATTTTGTAAAAATAAAACCTGAAGTAAGATGAAGAGAATTCCATTAGGTTTGGTTTTTATTCTTTCAGTTCAGAAAATTATTATTTTGTTGTATTTATACCATGTTTCGGGGAGGTTGGCGAGCGGAGCGTGCAGAGAGGTACCCCCTAGTATATATATATATATATATATATATATATATTGTAACGTTTTTCCCTTTCGGGACGAGGAAATACGTGTTTCTCCTGTTGCCGGTCGCTTCAGTGAGTTACCAGAGTAAGATCAGCAGGAGTGGGAAGGATCGGATGGTGGAAAATGAAGGAAAGTAACCGGGTTTAACACGTTTGTTTATGCTAGGGAGTACCTTGGCTTTATTTATCTATTTAATAAAAGAATAATTAAATCAATTAATAAGTGAATCTTTAAGTGAAACTAAATAATAGTTTACTTTCGGCCTGTACGGTCTAATTTGTACCGGTGGCTTTAACCTGCAACAATGTGCAAATGAAAGAAATAAAAGATTAATAACTAAATAATTATAATATAAATAGGCCACGGCACCTAATATCGCTATAATTAATCCTACGGTAATAATGGGTAGCCGGCTCCCTTGATTAGCTAAATTACGAATCTGTATGGGCGTGCGGAGTCCTCAAGTGATGTAAAGACAATGGGTGGCCGACACCCTTAACTTATTCTAAAATCTCAATAACTACGCGGCAGTCGGACGGAGTCCTTTAACTAACATAAAAATGCAATGGGTAGACGACACCCTTAATTTATTCTATTGTTCACGTAAACATGGACATGACAAGCTATGGGTGGACGACACCCTTAATTAAACTAGTGGCAAAAATGTGACATAGAATATCAGATTTTGGGTGGACGTCACCCTTAAATTCAACGGCGCAAGGTCGGCATTGCGGCGGCGACAAAAGGTTGCGAGTGTGCTCTAGGTAGCATAGATTTACGCCTGTGTGCTCACTTGACGTAACTCTAGTACTGCTAGCATATGCACTGTAGTATAGACCTGTGTGCGCACTTGGTCTACCCTCATGTGCAAGAGAGAGAAGCTCTGCCTAAGCTGTGGTACTCTACAAGCTAAGGCAGCCAGCTACTACCTGTCTCACTCTCTCTTAGCCTTGTATGCTCACTTAGGTAAAGAGAGAGGGGAGACCGTAGTCTACACTGCTCTGCTCTGGTTAGCTTCTCGGCCTCTTATATACTATGGCTTCATTTTTCCCGTTGCGCGTAACGACATTAGGGGTTGCCACCTGGCGGCTGAGCTCAGAACTACTGTTCTATAGTAGCTTGGCCGTTAAACGGGAAATTTAAATGCGCAATTATGTATACCCGTTTCAATATATATGCATATATATATATATATATATATATATATATATATATATATATATATATATATATATATATATGGGACGTTTGATGTCAACTCAACTGACAAAAAAAAAGAATTCGCTGAAAATCCGTGAAGAGGTTCCATTTGATATCCAAAATATACAAAAAAATTTTCAGAGGCATAGGTCAAAGGGATTACGAGTAATAAGTGATAGAATATTGTGATTTTTCAAATTTTTTTGTGAAATTACCAACTTAATTATTTTTTTCCTCATGAAACTAAGGATTTTAGAGATTCACTTATGAATATATTTATTGTTGCAAATGATGAGTAGAATCTACACAAATTTTTTTAAATCTCAGAATTGCTGTCTTCTGATTGGTTCATTTTGTACTTTCATGTAATATTGAATTTCTGGTGTTCGGCCAGGTTGATTTCACTCAGGTTGCACTATGTTATGTCTTTTTATAATATCTCGAAGTGAGCTTTGTTTTATCTTAGGCATAGAACTGAGAGAAGAGCTATAGAACTTTGAATATTAAAAAATAAAATAGAATTTTCAATTTAAAACATTTATACTGTGGATTTGGTTCTTCGATTATAGATAATGCAATATACGAACAAATGATTTTTAAATATCTTAAAAGAGGTTTATTTCTTAATAATTTAAGTATTAATTCAGAATCTGAATTGATTTATCAACTGTTCATTATGTAGACATCCTCAAAATACACTCGCAACCAAAACATATTTATGTACTTTAATAAATTGTTATTATGATTTTAAATATTTAAATAATATAATTTTATAAATATATAATACATATGTATTGAAAAATTATTTTAATACGTATTATACATTCAGGAATGATTATTTATATAATGGTTTTATGTAATCCAATTAATTAAGATTTTCGTAAATATTATATATTAAAATATTCAGATCCTTTTTCTTATTTGATTTTGATAACTATAAATTCGAATAATTGATTAAAATAATATTACAGAATTATATATCCGTTAAATTGAAAATTAGAAATGTGTTATAAGTAGAAAATGATTTTAATACTTACATGTTATGTCCTATTATATCTGTAATGTTACATAAAATGAAAGTTTATATGTACATATGTTATGTACAAATTTCTTAACTTTAAACATCGACATAAAATATTTACCCACAGGCCTGGTAAGTAATTTTGCAAATATTTGATAAGATTTAAAAAATTTCAGAACATTTTTAAATAAATGATAAAAAAAAGATAACAAGAAATAATACAGTTTTGTTACTGAAATTCAACGTTAATTTATAAAGAAAAAAAATTGAAAAATCTTTTGTTAAAAATTATGGTAAGATCTCATAGTTTTATTACCTTTATTATATACTTGACATTTATTTCGTGATTTCGCGAAATTCTAATGTCAAGGTTAAATTTTATTACTAAAAATAGTTTATAATATGTTAAAGACATCAAAATGTTTAAAATCATTAATTAAAATAAATCGCTAAGCATACTTGCCCACTATATATCTTTTAAAAGGTAAGCTTTTTACAGTATTCAATTTTGAAATATACATACAAATCTATTTATTTCTTCACCCTCATAATTTTAAACTTTTTTGTTTAAATTTTTATTAATATAAATAATTGAATATTGTAAAAAATTTTACTCCTTTCTTATTATACAAGGTATATTTATTTTTTTAATATACAATAATTGTACTTCTTTTTTCATACTTTGTTTGATATAAAGATAATTTTAAGCAGATATAAATATGTAATTGATTGTACATACTTGTCAAATAATCTTATAATAATTATAAATGTCAAATGCTTAAAATAAAGCATGAAAAAATTTAAAAATCATGTTTGATCATTGATTTCTTATGTTCATTAAAGTTTAATGTGTATTAGTTGATATTTTTTAATAAAAAAAATAATACAATTTTGGTTGGTTTAAATATAATTATAGTATCGCAAGTTTTAATTTTACTTTGTAATAATTATTACAAAAATATCAAAATTTCATGTGAAGAATGAATTATACTCATAAAGTATAAAATTATTTTAAATCTAAATTTTAGTTTTAACTTTAAAATATAACTCAAATAGAAATCAAAATATTCCTTAAAAAAATAATAACATGTTACATTTTTAATCAGTTTAGAATTTGCTCTGTCAATGGTTTGCAGCTTAGATGTAGATTCCATATTTTAATCTCATCAAGATTTTATCATTCCAAGACATTTCACAGTTTTTTAGTTTGTTATCGCAAGTGATTTTCTTTATTTATTTATATCGATTGATACAATCTTCTAAATAATTTTTAAAACTGGAACACTGATTTTCTTGTATCTTTTTGAACAAGCTTTTTTAAATAAAGATTATCTAAAAATAAAATTTTCATATATTGAGAGTTATTAAAATTTATAATTTAAAGTATTTACTTTGAGCTCCATATAATTCCAAAACAGCTCTTGCAACAACATTAGAATAATGTTCACTATGAGCTTTAACGCTCATTGTAAGCCATCTATCTGATGTTTCTTGACAAGCAAGTCTTAAGAATGGTCGTTTAAAGAATTTTCCAATATCTACATTAACACTTTCAATAGCTTGTTTAAATTTTTTTTAGAATGGAAAATAATTAAAATACTTTTTCTCGTCACTTTCTTTAATTTTGTGTTTTTAAGAGTTAATGTATGATAACAACAAGATACTAAAATAAGAAGATGGCCCATTTTCATGTCTAAATATATTTGAGATTTATATGCACTTAGATCACCACAAGCAAAAAACTAATTAGACAAACATTTTCTATTTCTTCAAATTTATGATAACAACAAGATACTAAAATAAGGAGATGGACCAATTTTACCTCCAAATATATTTAAGGTGTATACGCACTTAGATCACCACAAGCGTGAATACTAATTAGATAAACATTTTTTCTATTTCTCCAAATTCTTTTTCTATAATTAATTCTATGTTTCTTGGAGCTTTAATGTTTGTGTTATAACGTATATATTTCACAGGTCAAAAAAATTTTTTCATTTTGTAATATTTTATAATGAATAAATTTTATGCATCTTGAATTTATTTAATTTAATTTCTTTTATTTTCAGATGTATGATATAAATATTAATTCCTAAATATATTTTTGAATTTTCTCAATTCATAGTCTATTTGCAAAATGAAAATGTCACTAGAATGAGGATGAAATAAATAAATACTTGCCAAAAGTTCCACAATCTATAAATAAAACATTCTTTGAATTCGTAATAGATTTTTATATTAAATCAATTTCATGCCTATAGAATTTATTTTACTTCTAGATATACGATATAAATATTAATTCTAAATATATAATATGTATTAAAATAATTTTTCAACACACATTTAAAATCATTATAATAACAATTTATTGAAACACATAAATATGTTTTGCTTATACATGTTGGATTTAATGTAAGGAGTCCTATACCGTATATTTCTATTACCTTGTATCGATTGTTTTGGCATGAGATAGTAATAAGTTCTCGGTGAATGGTAGAAAATATTCATTGGTTACCATTTGATAGCGGAATCCATCTTGTGTTGTTTTGCCTGGTTGTGCGTAATCTGCAGTCTCCAAGATTTTTATTTTCTGAGTCTGTTAATAAGGGCATTTCACAGCTACGGCAGTGAAGTGTCTGCGGTTGAAGGCAGTAGAAGATTTCTTGTATTTTTGTACATTTTCTTAGATGACTGGGGTTCATGAACGAATATGTCATTGTCCTTTCTTTAGTTATAATGTACACAAATTTTGGTTCCACATATGTTGAAATTCCTAGTCCTTGAGGTACTGAAAATGGGTGCATTTAGTGCAAATTATACCTTCCTTTGGTATATTTAGAAAAGGTTATGGTGATGAATACAGTTGAGTTTATCTTCTTGAGTTGCGTTTGAACTAGACCTTGTACTTTTGTTGATAAAGGATCGACTTGCGGAAAACTAGACTTTGTTGATCCATTGTTATTTTCTCTGATCATTTCGGTCATTGTTTCTTGATTGAAAAAGTATGTTCCTAGGGTCCCATTGATTATTGCCCTTAAAGTACTGAGTATATTGTAGAATAGTTCTACGTATTGGTTTATGTTATTTTCCATTGATTTGGACTAGTTTCCTATTTTCTTGAGATCACCTATTGGTTGATCTTTGGATATGTATGTAGTATAGTCTTGTATTAGTTGTCTGAATATCTTGTTTAGTCTTTCCACCCTTTCTTGAAGTAGGTTTGAGATGATAAATGGTGTAGATACTTGACTTGTAGTTTGAGGTATGATGTTGTATATTTCATTCAACATTCTGCTTGCTACGGATATGCTGTTGTTAAATTGTTCGGCTTTGTTGAGCATAATATAGCATCCCTTAAATATCTTTAGACAGTTAGCAAAGAAATCTTCGATTTCCCTTCTGAAGTTCCTTTCCGCTGGATTGATGACGTCCAGGTCTATTATTGTTGTCAAAGACCAATCTTCAGTTTTAAAAGCAACTTTTCCTATCTCTTTGAAGTGAAGGCCTGGTTGGTGTTCAATATCCATGGTGGAATAAGGTAAATCATTTGTGGTTGCAAGATAGATTAAGGGAAGGATAAGCAAGACGAGAGGAATCGAAATCTGCATCTTCGGAAAAAGAGAAGAATGGAAGATTTCAATTAAAGGATTGTTGAAATGAATTGTGGTTATATTAGTAACAGAGGTTCGAGGGTTTGCATGATAAAATGCCTTTGTATACTAATTTTTTTTTTTTTTTTTTAAGATTGTGATTAATTAAGAGTATGGTCTTCTATGTGAACTGTATGAGATGTTGTTGAGGTATCTTTGTCAAATTGAAAGCGTACTGTCAGTATGTCATATACTCTTTCGTTACGTTTCGTACAATAAGTATTATTGCTGCGTTAATACCTAGGCTATCATACATTAGCTTTGATGATTGCTGCTTTTCTCTATGGTGTAAAGACAATTCCTTAAATTATGTTTCGATGTCTTGCAGTGATTCTGCATCGTCTATTGTGGTCCAGCCTGGGACTGCTGGGTTGATCTTCCTGATTTTGAGCAAAGGCTGTTCTATGGTTTTATGTGCTTTCATAAATTTAGGGGCTATTAGGCTAATATTTAACGATATTTTGGGTGAGTAGAAATAATTTTCCTTGTCACTAAGTTTTTGCGTACCTTTTAGCATAATATGTTCGTATCTCCCGAAGCATCTCGGACGAATTTGAATAATGCCTATATCTTTTATCGGTATTATTTCTGATTTTTCTCCTGGGCAAATAATTTGTACTGTATTTTGTTCATCCAATGAGTATAACCATCCGTCTATTGATGGAAGGCGTATCCAGTAAGGTTTGTGATTATCCGTATAGTGTATATCGCAACTGGATAAGGATGGATGGGACGTATAAAGAGTGATTTTCCACAAGTTTCATCTTCATATATGGGGCCTTGATATGTGCAAATTCGATATTGGTCCATTTCCTTGCATTGTTTTACTTGACTTTCCTCCATGAATGTGTGGGTTGAACGGTCTTCATTGATAGCTATATAGGTTGCCCTTGGTATTATATAGGCTGAGGATGTTTGTTAAAGGGTGAGTTTTTGTGGTATTGGGAGTGGGTGCATCTTGTAGAGTTCTAGGTACGCTCTAGGTTTAATTAAAGGGATATGAATTTCGATGATTATGCGTTTATTGTGATGTCCCAAGTGAACTTTTGCTATTTCCGATAGTTTTTCTGCCCGTAGATGTTGCTTAGGTATGGGAAACTCGTAATCCTTGTTTGATTCATTTATGTGCTGCACTATTTCTTGTAATTGTATACGAGAAAGTTCTCGTATACAAGTCTTTCTCGTATACAATTGCAAGAAATAGTGCAGCACATAAATGAATCAAACAAGGATCACGAGTTTCCCATACCTAAGCAACATCTACGGGCAGAAAAACTATCGGAAATAGCAAAAGTTCACTTGGGACATCACAATAAACGCATAATCATCAAAATTCGTATCCCTTTAATTAATTCTAGAGCGTACGAAATGGGTGAACAAATCTCTTTTTTGCGTCGTATATTATATTCAATATCGTTCTGTATGTTTCTATGTGTGTCTGTAGTGTATATTCTATTGCGTTGAACCATGTTGCTTTTTGGTTCGTACAATAGTAAGCATTCGCCTTATAAGTTATGTCTTCTTGTAGAGCTAGTGCTTTTCGTAATGTAGTTACGGCAAGTTTTCTCATTTCTGCAACACGTTCTTCTATTTGCGATATTTTGATTTCGACTATATGAGACTGCTTTTCCATAAGATGAGCCATTTTACCTTGTTCGTTATATAGTTTGTCGATTTCTTGATTGTAGTATTCTCCGTCTTCAGTGGATAAAGTTCTTAAAAGGGCACGACTGATACTTCCTATGAATCCGAATAGTACACTTCTTTTGAACATGGTTGAGGGTATGGTAAGGTCTGGCTTAGGTAGGGTTGAGTGTTCTTTGGCTATGTCCAATAATTTCATGTATAGATCGTCAACAAGTTTAGTTTTGTTTAGAACGTAGTCCTTACGGATGAATTTCCGTTGACAATCTGCGTTTTCGTTGGGGCAGCTTCCTTCAATATTTTTCATCCCGGTCCTGATTTGGCTACTATTATGATTCAAAATATGGACGTCTATGAAGGCTGTAATCTTCCAGTCAGCTCTAGTAAACCTTAGTTCGTGTAATTTTTCATAGTAGATGCCGGGGTTATGTTTTAAGGTGGTGATTTCGTAGTTAGGATAGGCGTTAATCCTTATAATTAAAAACAGTAAGATTCCGGTCCAAAGAGTAGACATCTGAAACAGAGTCGTTTCTTATTGGTGGTGGGCAGGCTTAATTTTGTCTATGTGTTTTAGCATGCGTTTGCCACTTTCATCTTCCAATATAATGTTATGTTTTTCGAAGATTTCAATGATTTTATGTGGGCCTTTATAAGTTCTGTCTAATTTATTTTTTCGGGGTTCTTTCAAGACATAGACTAGATCGCCTGTGGAATAGGGGTGAGTTTTGACCCTTTTGTCATAATATTGTTTATTTCGATATTTAGATTCAATTAGAGAATCTATTGCCATTTTCCTAGTATCCTGTAGTCGATCAATTAATTCGGCCATATATGATGTGTATGTATCAATTTTATCGATAAAGAAGGAGCTTGGTGCTCTTGCAGGTTTGCCGAAAATTAAGGTATTTCTATCGCGCAAACAGTTTATGTTAGTTTTGTTTAAAATTTGGCCCAAGGTTTTATAATATCTTTATCTATCTTCTGTGAAAATTTCAGTCATTTCTTGTGTGTGGTTTGATTTTTATTGTACTTTAAAGTTTCGGTTTTTAATATGGGAGAAATAGGGCACCATTCGTTATGCGATCTTTTTGAAGTTGTTTATGACGACCATTTTATAACCGTATGTTAAAATTATTTAATTTTTCATTTATTAAAAGAAGATTATCCGACGAAAATTTTGATACTTTAAAATTTTTGTTGTTGTGTTTAGTTCGTGAGAAAAGTGCGTGGGAAGATTCGTATTTTTTGCGAATGGTTTCGATTCGTCTTGTGTCGACAACGTTGCAACTTGCGCGCTCTTTTTTTTTGTCTATCTGTCAATTTTTTGTAGTCATTTTCCACAGCATTTGAAAATAAATTACTGACAAACAGTAAGTACTGCATAAAATTTAAAAATCTTATAGTCAATTTATATAAATATTGAAAGAAACTAATGAAAAGTTAGTAAAATTAAAAATAAATTAATACATTTTAATAATTATTTTATATAAAAAAACACATTTAAATATTTTAATTTATATTTATTAGTTGTTGAATAATATTTTAAAATCTTTTAATAATTTTACTGCATAACAAAGCGGCAAAACTTTAATAATTCATAAATTCATGAATTAAGGAAATAAATTTATAACCATTAATTCCAATCATAACCAAAAATTCAAAACAATATGACATTTAAATGTTTATCATCGAGTGCTACACTGTTGCCACGTTTTTGTTTGTACAAATCTTCAACTTCTATCTCACTCGCACAAATATAGCGCTCTCTCTCATCTCGATAGAAATACCTTAATTCGGATGGAGTAAAGCCTATTGATTTATGCACGCTGGTGTTATACAAAAATATGACGAACAGTACAATTTTGTCCCAATCTTCGTAATTTTCTATGTATTGGCGTATATATTCTGTGAGTACTATATGGCTCCTTTCGAGCGATCCATTTGATTGTGGATGGTAAGCGGATGTTGTTACTTGTTGAATTTTAAAAATATTTGCTAATTTGTGCATTACTTTACCGATAAGGGTCTGTCTCCTTGTCTGATAGAATGATGCGTGGCGATCGGTATAGGGATATTACGTTTCTTGCTAGGGCGTCTGCGATTGTATCGGCTTGAGTGTTTTTAATAGGGACAGCAATGCAATATTTTGTTTAATTGTCTTGCACAGTTGGTATGTGACGATTACCTTCAGGGGTAGTTGGGAGTGCTCCGACAGTATCAATGGATATTTTATCAAAGAGTTCGATGGGGGTGTCAGTAATTATCATGGGTTCTCTGTTTTTGATTCTAACTACTTTCAATTCTTGGCATTGTCGACAATTCCTTATATATTCTGTTACTTCTTTTAACCCATTTTAGAAGAATTTTTCTCTAATCCTTCTATATGTTTTCGTGACAGCTTTATGTCCTCCTATCATGCTTGTATGATATTCTTCTATAATCTAATGTTTCATGTCTTCCGGGGATATGGTAGTGGAACCATAACATATAAAAATTGAACAATCGCATTGTCTGAGTTCTTCTTTTAGAATTTGGAGAAAGGTAGAGAAAGTTATTTGTTCAGTGAAATTATTTTGTTTTGAGATTCGTAGAGTCTTTATTCCATGTGTCTCTAAACATTCCTTCATTTGTAATACGTTCCGAAGTTCTTGTTCCAAAAATGTTTTAATATGTTTTTCTTTTAGTTTTGCATTTAGTACGTAGGTCTTGCTTCTAGAGGTTACAATGATTTCCCCCTTCTTGGGTTTGGTCTCTTTTATGACCATTTTGTTTACTTTGTTCAAGTCTATTAGGAGCTTGGCTACAGGGGTTGTGAATTCGCAATTTGCGGAAGTAAAGTGTAAAATATTATCCCTTTTGTTAGTAAGACCTTCGTTTATTAATTTTATTTTTATCTAAGTATTGGATGTCTTCATAAATTCAGGGTAGAAGAGTTCAGGCGGTATCATGTCTGATATATTCGTTACTGGGTACCTGATCTGATGTTTTATTTCGGTGGAAGATTCATAGCTTGGGGAACTGGGCGAGTAATTATAAATTTCATAAAAAATAATTATCAGAATAAATGCGGAATCGTTTGCAGATTTTGCAATATGCATTAAAATAATTGTGGAAACAATGGTTTTCGAGAAAATTAAAATAATGTATTTTAGGATCCTAAAAAAAGAAAATATGGCTACTGCTTACAAATCGTGCGTAAACATAATAAAAATCATTGGAATCGATTGCAATTTAATTGCGGATTCCATAGATGTTTTCATAATTAGCGTAACCCGTGTAATTATAGAGAAGATAATTTTTTCTAATATTCATTTACTATTACCCCCACCAGCCGCACCGTATAAATCAAATAATCATGAATTTTAATAAAAATAATATTTAAACAATTGTGGAATCGTTTGCAGATTTTGCAATATGCATTAAATTAATTGTGGAAACAATGGTTTTCGAGAAAATTAAAATAATGTATTTTAGGATCCTAAAAAAAGAAAATACGGCTACTGCTTACAAATCGTGCATAAATATAATAAAAATCATTGGAATCGATTGCAATTTAATTGCGGATTCCATAAATGTTTTCATAATTAGCGTAACCCGTGTAATTATAGAGAAGATAATTTTTTCTAATATTCATTTACTATTACCCCCACCAGCCGCACCGTATAAATCAAATAATCATGAATTTTAATAAAAATAATATTTAAACAATTGTGGAATCGTTTGCAGATTTTGCAATATGCATTAAATTAATTGTGGAAACAATGGTTTTCGAGAAAATTAAAATAATGTATTTTAGGATCCTAAAAAAAAGAAAATACGGCTACTGCTTACAAATCGTGCATAAATATAATAAAAATCATTGGAATCGATTGCAATTTAATTGCGGATTCCATAGATATTTTCATAATTAGCGTAACTCTTGTAATTATAGAGAAGATCATTTTTTTAATATTCATTTACTATTACCCCCACCAGCCGCACCGTATAAATCAAATAATTATGAATTTTAATAAAAATAATATTTAAACAATTGTGGAATCGCTTGCAGATTTTCCAATATGCATTAAAATAATTGTGGGAATAATTAATTTTGAGAAAAATTGAATAATATATCTTAGGATCCTAAAAAAAAGAAAATATGGCTACTGCTTACAAATCATGGATAAAAATAATAAAAATCATTGGAATCGATTGCAATTTAATTGCGGATTCCATAGATGTTTTCATAATTAGCGTAACCCTTGTAATTATAAAGAAAATAATTTTTTTTATCATTTATTTACTATTATTATTTATTTTTAAAATGTTCTTTTAAAAACAGTTAGCTAAAGTTTAAATAATTCTAACATGAATTCATTTAAATAATTATGAAAATATCTATGGAATCCGCAATTAAATTGCAATCGATTCCAATGATTTTTATTATATTTATGCACGATTTGTAAGCAGTAGCCGTATTTTCTTTTTTTAGGATCCTAAAATACATTATTTTAATTTTCTCGAAAACCATTGTTTCCACAATTAATTTAATGCATATTGCAAAATCTGCAAACGATTCCACAATTGTTTAAATATTATTTTTATTAAAATTCATGATTATTTGATTTATACGGTGCGGCTGGTGGGGGTAATAGTAAATGAATATTAGAAAAAATCATCTTCTCTATAATTACACGGGTTACGCTAATTATGAAAACATTTATGGAATCCGCAATTAAATTGCAATCGATTCCAATGATTTTTATTATATTTATGCACGATTTGTAAGCAGTAGCCGTATTTTCTTTTTTTTAGGATCCTAAAATACATTATTTTAATTTTCTCGAAAACCATTGTTTCCACAATTAATTTAATGCATATTGCAAAATCTGCAAACGATTCCACAATTGTTTAAATATTATTTTTATTAAAATTCATGATTATTTGATTTATACGGTGCGGCTGGTGGGGGTAATAGTAAATGAATATTAGAAAAAATTATCTTCTCTATAATTACACGGGTTACGCTAATTATGAAAACATCTATGGAATCCGCAATTAAATTGCAATTGATTCCAATGATTTTTATTATGTTTACGCACGATTTGTAAGCAGTAGCCGTATTTTCTTTTTTTAGGATCCTAAAATACATTATTTTAATTTTCTCGAAAACCATTGTTTCCACAATTATTTTAATGCATATTGCAAAATCTGCAAACGATTCCGCATTTATTTTAATAATTATTTTTTATGAAATTTATAATTACTCGCCCAGTTCCCCAAGCTAAGATTCATCTGTGTCATCATCCTCAGGAATAGCCCGTAGTCTATTCCTGGGTTGTGGTGGGTCAGCGGCATCGCTCAGTTCTGACTCCACGAGAGTAGAACGAGCTATGGGTTGTGTCTCGAATGTTCTCATACGATCAAGATGAGGTTCATCCCAAAAATATTTTTCGGCTGAAACGGATTCATCTGAGTTAGAAGTTCGCGGCTGCGTAGTTTTAATGGTTGATTGTTTTTGAGATTTTGTATTGGTTGTTTAGTCAGTTTCTTCATCTTGAAAAGAGGTGGGATTTGGTATGGGTGGTCCCTGGGTAATCAAATTGGGAAAACCGCTAAGTCTTTTCCTCGGCATTGGTGGTTGTTCATTGGTCGTATCCGAGTTTTCGCTTGGCGCGAAGGTGACTCGTTTGTCGTATTTGATAGGTCTTTTCGGTTTAGGTTGATTAGTTGTCGAAGGTTGGGAGTTTCCAACTGTGTTACCTTCTATTTTATTTATTTCTTTTTGGAATAGTGATTGGTGGGGTTCTTAGGTGGTATTTTACATGATGACGTTGGTTTTGAAGCGTCAGTATTTCTTTTGGGAGGTAAAGAAGGCGGAGCTAAGGTGCCCTCTCTCAAGGCGTGTCTGTTTCTGACCCTGTCAGCAATAGTAGTACCAGAGGTCTTTGACGTCAATAAAATAGGGAGTGGTTTATTCTTTATTCCGGGTAATCTTCCTCATGATTTTGGTGCTTCCGGTAGTTGATTACGTTTAGCTGAGGAAGATGTAATACTACGGCTTCCTCCTGAATGGGGTTTCTTGTACTCATATTCTCTTAGTCTTGTTCTCCATCGTATTAGTCTCTGTATAGGTTGTTTAATAGAATCAATCCATTTTAGGGGTAAGTGATCGCTTATGAGTCTGAATTTTCGCCCATAGAAGTAGGGGCGAAAGTGTAGAACGGCATATATTATAGCCAAACATTCCTTTTCGGTTGTTGTGTAATTCCTTTCTGCTGGTTTCATCATCAGTGACATATAGGCTATGGGACGATCTTGGCCAATTTCTCCTTGACTCAGAACTACTCCTACTGCGTAATCAGATGCGTCAATTGTAAGGATAAAAGGTTTTCCAAAGTCAGGATGCTGTAAAATAGGCGCGCTGCATAGTGCGGTTTTGAGGTCCTCAAAACTCTTATGGTGTTTCTCTGTCCATTCGAAAGGGACAGTTTTTTTCAAAAGATCAGAGAGAAGTCTTGCTATAGCTGACAATCCTTCTATAAATCTACGATAGTATCCGGCTAGACCTAGGAATTGCCTGATATTTGTTTTATTCTTGGGCTGTGGAAAATTTCTTACGGCTATAGTTTTTTTGGGGTCTGGCTTTACGCCTTCTTCTAAAATAATGTAGCCCAGGTATTCTACCTCAGTGCGTAAGAATTCGCATTTATCAGGCTGTAAGGATAACTTAGCGTCAAGTAATCGATTGAATAGTCGACGCATTTTCTTTTCGTGTTCATCTAAGTCTGATGCGAAGATAATAACGTCGTCTAGATATACCAATAATTCGGAATCTTGTAAACCTAATAAAACTAGGTTCACGAGCCTTTGAAACGTAGCAGGTGCCAACCTGAGGCCAAACGGCACACACACGTAATGGTAATACCCCGTTGCAGAGCTAAAGGCAGTCTTATGGCGGTCTGTCTCGTTGACTTCGATCTAGTGGAAACCAGAAGCTAAATCGAACATAGAAAAATATTTGGCTTCTCCGAGTCTATCTAAGATTTCGGTTATGTTGGGCAGAAGGTGTGCGTCACCAATCGTTTTCTCATTGAGAGCTCGGTAGTCTATTACCATGCGCCATCTTCATCGTTTTTCTTCGGGACGATTCAGAGAGGCGAGTTAAATGGCGATCTTGAATCTTCTATTATACCGTTAAGTAATTTTGTTACTTATCGGTGTATTTCTTCCCTATGAACAGTAGAATATCGGTATTGTTTCACAAATACTGGAGCGTCGTCCTTTGTAGGGATGCAGTGTTTTAACACATCCGTGGCGGGTAGTTCATCTCCAGGTAAATGAAACAGTTGAGGATACTCGCTTACTATTTTTAGAACGTGTTCCTTTTCTTCCACGTTTAAGTGTTCTAATCGTAGACTATCTAAAATTTTCTGTAGTCTATTTTCTTCGGGACGGTCAGTTTTAGAACCTTTCGTGCTGAAGAAATCCTCAGATTTCTCAAAGACATCATATGATTGCAAATTTTAGGGGGGAATTTCAATCTCCGCGTTCTCTTCGGACGAATTAATTGCCATAACTACGCATTTGTGGTTATGATTACTAACTATAGCTGCACCTATAAAAATGTTTTTGGACGTTTAAAAGCGTGGTAAGTATCCCGTGCCTAAGTCTGAAGGGTGTAAGTTAATGGTTATAGGTGTCTTCAATCGAGCTTGTAAAAAGTATCTCGTTGATTTCGGTTTTCTGTATTCGTAATTTATAAATCGTACAGGATGTATGGGTCATGAGGATGTTACTGAGGCGTTATGGTAAAAGGATATTTCGGCTGGTTCCGTTCTTAAGAAATCGACGCCTAGTATTCCAACTGCTGGGATTGGTAGTCTTCCAGTTATCACTTGAAATTTGATTGGTTTATCAAAAAGCATTATTCCTGCAGATCCTGCGGTATCGAATGAATCGGTGGTTATTCCTGTGATTGTCATAGCTTCATGAGCTGCAATGATGGTCCTAGGCTGTAAGGCTTTTACATGGATTAAGTTGATCTCGGCTCCGGTATCGATGAGAAATTTCGTTGGTCAATTTAGTTCGGGAACATCTAGGATTATTAATGGTCCTCGATGGTTGGATCTTCCTGTAGATCCGTTGCAGTTATAAATTTTACTGTCAGTGGACGCTCTGTATTTGTCTTGCTCGGCATGGCGTCCATTTGGCGAGCAGGCAAGGAGTTTAAAGACTCCTGAGGTTTAGTTTGATTCTGTGGTATTACAGGGTATTGAGGCTGGTATGGCGTCATACAAGGGTAAGGATATGGATATGGCATCGGAAGTATTGACGCCATAGGTTGCATATAGGGTTATTGTAGGGGGGTGCATACTTAGAGGGAGATGGAGTACGTGCTCTTGTATCAAAGTTAGAGTGTAGGTTTCTACTCTTATGTCCTCTTGCGTCTCTTCTATATTCTGTAGGGCCTCTTGGTGGATAGTCCTTATATCTGCTGGAAGAGTAATTACTACCTTGTGGAGGTGTATAACTATTAAAGTTTCTCTTGGTCGAGTAGTTACTAGGACTTCGAGATCTCGAATTGAATCTTCCATAGTAGTCATGTCCGTATCTGCCCCTATCGTCACTAGGGTGGGCATGCGAGTTATATTCATTTCTGGAGGGTGACTGTGACTTCCAAGGTTGTTTATGATTAGTGGTTGTTTCATCTTGAAAATGAACATGTCGAGATGAGTGTTGTTCCCTAGGTCGATCTGTTGCCTCTATGATATGAAGAGATCCTTTCCTTTCGTTCGATGATAACATGTCTCTTTCGATGCGCTGAGCTATTTTCAATGCTGCGTTTAACGTTTCGGGTTCTTGGACGCTTACTCCATACAGTAAGTCATCTGCAAGCCCTCTCTTAAAAGATTCTAATGCGATTCCTTCAAGCATTAAAGTCATGTGAGGTACCTGTTCGGCTTGGAATTTTTCCTTAAGCGAAGCCGTGGCTCCTTTCATGAGTCTTTTGATGCGACTGTAATATTCTATTACAGTCTCATTCCTACGCATCCTAATGCTTTGAATTTCAGCGCAGTAGCGAGAGTATGTTTTTTTAGGTGAAAAATATTCCTTTAAAGCATTTTTAAGGGCTTCGATGCTGTTTCGGTGCCACTTGCCGCATCCCTAGCGGTATTGCGTAGTTTTGCCATTACGCCTTTGAAAAATGCGTTTCGGATTCCTTCAGGGCATATGTTGAAATCGTTTTCCACATCTTGTAGGAAGGTTTTTAGTGGCATATTCTTGCCGTCTTATAGGGGAATGTGTAGCAGTGCTTGTTGCACTGCCATGCATTCTCCCATTGTGTTAAGAAGAGCATTAGTAATGGTCTGATGATGTGTTGGATTGGCTGTATTTTCAGCCATTGCTGGATTGCCATTCACTATTGTAGTGATCTTTGAAATTTTTCACGCGTTTGCTATTTGCGAAGAGAAAGTAAATAAAAGAGAAATAAAAAAACAAAATTCTATGTAGTTAAAGAGGTGTAAGGGTCACTTGTTGATTCTTTTCACGACAATTATAAAATTTTACTAAATAGGAGGATGGTGATAAAAATTATGAAAAATATGACCCTTTTTGATAATAAGAAAAAATTTTGGCGTGTATTTGACGGGACTAAATTGTTTGATAAAATCGTTTCAATATTTCCCTCCAGTTGATTTATAACTTTTATTGTACTAAAATTGAACACTATTTTACGAAGTCAAAACAAAGTTTAAAAAAATTTCTTTTTAAACAAGAATAAGAGATACGAAAAAAATCTTTTTTTCATATCAAACCAATAGTTTTTAAAAGAATTTTCAATAATCTTTCGAATCCCGTTGGAATTTTTAGGCTACTACCATTTTTTCCAGAGTTGTAAAACTTTTTAGATAAGTCGATTTTAGACGAAGGGGGGCAAAAGTAGCTCCACAACAATGTATATATATATATATATATATATATATATATATATATATGTGCATATGTTTATGAAAATATGCAATAGCTACGATATGGTTAATATACACGTATATGTTACGTCACAACGTATCTTTTATATTACTTTTTAATTTACAATTTTTAAAATATCTTTTTACTAATATGATATTGATGAACTAATTAAACGGTCATCGAATAATAAAAGAATGTGTTAACCTAAGCAGTAAAGAAACTTAAAGTTGATATTGAGCAAACGAAATTCTTCGATTCAAAATTACAAAACCAAACTCAGATTTTGAAATTATTTATAAGAAGAACAAGATCCACTTTTTACCTAATAAAATTATGTCAAAGATAAAAAATTATAAAAGCCGACTGAAATTGACGGCAGTCGGCACTACCCCAGGATCATCGTTGGTACCAAGTCGTAAATCCTGTAATTCAAATTTAAATTCAAATTCAAATTCAAATAAAGTTATTGTATTCAATATTAATTATTTTTATAAGTGTCAATAAATATCTTAAAAGTTTCTTATATTCGACTCGAGTCTTATTTCAAATCGTGCCTATACCTATTCTTTGTCTGTCTGTATCCAGCCTTCATCTACTTGAATCAACCAAGGTAAGAATATTCAATTTATATATTCTCTATTCAAGTACTCTAAATAAATATTCTTCAATATATTTCAATTGTGAGAACGGTTTACTCAATTAAATATTGATGGAGTTCATTTCACCACTAGATTATACATATATTTATCTTTCATAATTATAATTTAATAATTAATTCAATTATTCCAAATTAATTCAAACTCATATTTAAAATCATACAAAAATATTCAACATAATCAAATCATACATTTTTATTTAGTCCTGGTGAAAGCCAGGACTTAACATATATATGCTTTTATAAAAATATGTAGTAATTATGGTATAATTAATGTATATGTATGTATGGTTTATAAGAGTATGTATATAAATATATATATATATATATATATATATATATATATACAGGGTGATTGGAAAACTTTAGTACATATTTATATCGTTGGATTCAGCACAATGAGCTGATCCCGAAAAAAATAATATAAATTTTTTTTTAATTCTACCAATATATCGCTAATATATTCGCAATGTGTTGGTAAAATTTTCTTCAATATCGCCAATATATTGGCAATACATTGGTAAAATTTAAAAAAAATTCTTATTATTTTTCTCGGAGTCAGCTTATTGCGCTGGATCCAATGATATAAATATGTATCGATGTTATCCAATCACCTTGTATATATATACATATATATATATATATTAGAATTATGATATTTTGCTTAAAGAAATATTAAAGAAAAAGATAACGAAAAAGAAAAGAATATTCTTGATATTGTGCTGCTTATATACGAAGCAAAAAAAAGAAACAAAGAGAAGTGTTATTCTAGTATAGTAAGTGAGAGAGAGAGAGAGAGAGAGAGAAAGAAGGATCGAAAGAGTAGCGGTAGCGCGGTGCATTTAGTAATTGACCTACAGACTTTTAAGTTCATACGCTTTCCTATGCTATTCTAAAAAAATTCGATGGGTTGATATTTATTTGCGGGAAAAAAAATTTTGTTATAGTTTAATTTAACAATTATATAACAATATTAGTTGTACTCCCCCCTTTTTTTTTATTCAACAAAACAAACAAAATTTTATGATACTTAATTATTTATTAGCATTTTTGAATAGAATGTTAATAGTGCTTGTTAGTATTCAGTAAATATTTATTAATAATTAAGTTCTTATGCTTATCTTTACTAAAAAGAAAAATTATTCATTTGATTTGACTTTTACCTTGTACCGAATTATTTATTGATTAATAGTAATTTTATTACTAACTACAAATAGTTATTATTAATTATTATTAGTTATAATTAATATATTATTGTTAATATTATTAATTAATAACTTAATTCGATTACTTTGTGAAAAGAAAGAGCCTTATAGGGAAAAAAAATTTTTTGATTGTAAATTTTTAATTGATAGTTTATCTTACGTATTAGTTAATAAAAATAAATAAATAATTTCTATTGATGACTTAATTGAAATTTGTATTTTATCCTAATATTCATTAATTAGTTTATAAATAGTTTATGTTAAATTTCTTATTCCGTTGTATATAATTTGCTTATTAGATTTATTTATTTATTTAATAGTTTAGTATTTAAAAAAAATTTTCTTGTTACACAAACTAGTATTGTTTTGTTTTTCCGTATTTAAAAGAATAAGCCTTGGACAGTAAAAAGAAACGAATTTTGAATTGCTTAGGTAGTTCGTTGGGAGACCGTGCAGTTAAATTACTCTTAATTTCGTATACCTGGGCAATAGATACTCAAGGGTTACTATACTGCGCGCATATATTATTTTCTTTTTATGTCACTACACCGAAAGAGAAAAAATAAAAAGGAAAGAATTTTCCTTCGTTCGTAAAAACGTATATTGTAAATTCTTTTAGTTTAGAATAACGATATTTGAAAGTAAAATATTTATTATTGTTTGTGTTGCGTTGTGGGTTTGTAAATAAGCTTTCACTAAGGATGTGCGAAAAAATATTAGATTTATTTGAAGTATAAAATATACAAAGCAAAAGCGTCGTTAGAGACACGTGAACAGTTGGCTATACAAAGGCACAGAGTGATCTGAGAAACGCGTCAAAATGCGAGCGTATTAATGCAGGAACGCGTATACATAAATCTGACGATAGATGTCAGCGCGGACTGCAATTGAAGTTGAAGACAATCATATGTACGTATATCTTAACACTCCCACTTTGACTTTGATTTGAATCTTTTCTTTCTTCTCTAATCTGATTGCGTTGACTGTTCGCCTATACCTAATGCTTCTCTATGTTTTTGAAAACTTTTCACAGGTAATGCCTTGGTGAATATGTCGGCGACCTGATCTTGAGAAGATATTGACTTTACATCGAAGTCTCCTTGTTGGTATTTATCTCTAACGTAATGGTAGCTTACGTCTATGTGTTTACTTCTCTTGTGCGTAGTTTCTTGCTTAATGAGTTGAATAGCGCTCTCGTTGTCTACATGTAAGGTTGTTGGGATTTCTTCTTTTAGTAATTCCTTAAATAAAGGTTTTATTCCTGCAATCTCTCTTGCTGCATTGCAAGCTGCTACATACTCGGCCTCGGTGGTTGAAAAAGTGACCGATTTTTGTCGTTGGCATCGCCATGATATAGTAACACCACCGAACGTCACTGCGTAACCTGAAGTTACTGCGCCTTGTGTCTTTGTCGCCTGCGTAGTCCGCGTCACTATATACATGTAAATGATAATTAACTTGAGCGCTTATTTTTAGACCGAAGTTCTTCGTGCCTTTTAGGTATTTGAGGATACGTTTTATAGCGTTCCAGTGCAACTTGAGCGGGTTCTCCATATATCTACTCGCTACGTTGGTAGCAAATACTACGTCCAGCCTTGTTGCTACTGACAGGTACATTAGGCTTCCCACCGCCTCACGATATGGTGCGTTTAAAACTTCTTTTTCGTCAACTGTGTGGGAACATAGGCTTAGCTCTTGATGTGCATCTGCCGGTAACATCACTGGGTTTGCGTTGTCCATGTTGAACCTCTTCAATATTTTGTTTATGTGATTTTTCTGATGTAGAAAAATAGAACCATCTTGTTCGCGCTCTATTTGTAAACCCAAGAACGATTCTGCATTGTCGCTGGTTATGTCTAAGTCTTTGCTCGGATCTTGGATAACTTGGTCTATCAGTTCTTTATTCTTGCATACTAACAGACCGTCGTCTACGTATATGACTAGCATGATTGGTTGTTGTTATTGTCTTCGCTCATAAAAACGCAGGGGTCAGCTGTTGTTGCTTTCAATTTGAATTTGTCTAATATCTCAGTGAATCGTTTATTCCAGCAACGAGATGACAGTTTCAATCCATAGATACTGCGTTTTAACTTACATACTTTCCTGCTTCCGTCGTTGAATCCTGGAAGTTGATTCATGTGGATGGTTTCGGCAATGTCTCCGTATAAGAAGGCCGTTTTGGCGTCAAACTGGTGAATTTGCATGTTCTCTTGGGCAGCTATTGTTAATATGCTTCTTATGGAGTCAAGCCTTGCTACTGGGCTGAAAGTCTCGTTGTATTCTATGCCTTTGACTTGACTGGATCCGCGTGCTACAACTCTAGCCTTGTATCGCTGTTTTCTTCCTTGAGCATCTCTCTTTATTTTGTAGGTCCATTTACAGTCGATTATTGGTTGTTGTGTAGGAGGATCAGCTAGTTCCCATACGTTCTTTTTGATAGCTTGTAGCTCTTCTTCCATAGCTTGTAGCCATTTCTTTGAATCTTCGCTCTGCATAGCGTCTTCGTAAGAAAGAGGTTCGATATTCGTCTGCTATTTGGCCTTCAATGCCAGTGTGATCGTAGCGATTCGGACGTTTTAAATTAGACCTGTCTCTTAACTGTCTCGGTTCTTCGATAAGTTCAGGAAGCGTATTTGTTCGTTTGCGCCTTGCTCGACGACATCTTGATTTTCTTGGTTATCTTAATTTTCTTCTGCTTGTGGATAATTTTGACGTATGTGTGCTTCGTCGTCAGTTTCTGATTCTTGGTCAGTATGTTTTTCCATCGCGATCTATGTATCTGTATCCGACAACACATAGTTTTTGGTTTTTCCTTTAAACATATGGCCTGTGAACTTTATATCCCTAGAAGTTTTTATTGTATCCTCATCAGGGTACCATACTCGATAACTTTTTGAAGTCCATTCATAACCTATTAATACACCTCGCTTGGCCTTTGGATCTAATTTTCTACGTTTTTCTTTGGGTATATGTGTAAATACCTCTTCGCCGAATACCTTTAGTACTTCTATGTTGGGTTTGCGTCCTAGCCAGGATTCGTATGGAGATTTCCTATCTTTGCTGTTCGCACCTGTTACATTGAGGACATAAGCTGCTGTGCATATTGCTTCTGCCCAGAATCTTAGATTTAGTCCGCTAGCGTTCAGCATCGTGCGTGCTGCTTCCATCAGTGTGCGGTTCTCCCGCTCAGCTGCGCCGTTTTGTTCTGGGGAGTAAGCGATGGTGCGTTGATGCGTAAACCCGAAGTTGTAGGCAATCTTTTCAACGTTCGAGTTAATGAACTCTAAACTGTTGTCGGTTCTTAATGTGCGAACACCTCCTTGACATATTTTGTTCGCCTTTCTTACAAACTCCTCTAGGTAGTGTGCGACCTCTGATTTTACCTTAAGAAAATATACTGTGCGGTAATGCGTGTAGTCGTCTTTCAGCAATAAAAAATACTTTGATCCACCTATAGAGTCAACTTGCATTGGCCCACAGAGATCTGCGTGGATTATTTCTCCTTTATTATTGGTCGTGTTACCGCTGCTTTCAAATGGTAGGCGGTGCATTTTGCCTAGTGCACAGGCGTCGCAAAAGGGTTCGTTTTTGTCATTCGGTTTTATGTCGTTTTCTTCTAATACTTTTCTCATGTGCTTATAGTTTTAGTGAGCCATTTTTTCGTGCCATTCTTTCATGCTGTAACTTAAATTTACATGGACTTCTTCATTGTTCGCTAGTAGTTCTTTATTGAATTCTTCCACTTTTATAACCTGAAATTTCATCTCGTGAAGTCTGTTGTTTCTTTCTCCCACTGCGACTGTGCTCCCATCTTTGGTAAACTTACACATCGAGCTTGTGGATTCCATTTTTAGTCCTTTGTATAGTGCAGTGCCTTGCAAGAAGAGGTTATATTGAAGTTAAGGAACATGCGTTACTTTTGTCAAATGATTTTCAATCCAGTTTGTTCCGTTGAACATTTTCACGTTTATGCTGCCTTCTCCATGCCCGTATTGAATGTGTCCATCTCCCATTTTTATAGGTTTCAATTGTTTGAACGAAGTATATTCTACGAACCATTATTTATGTCGTGTCATGTGTTCACTCGCGCCCGAGTCAAGGAGCCAGGTGTTCATGTAGCTGCCTGATTTTTGCGCATTCGTTAGAGCTTCGCTCATGTATCCTTCTCCTTTTACGTTGGATTTGTGTCCTATAGCGCCCTCTTTAGTTTTGCGTTTTGGGCATTCTCGCGCCCAGTGACCATATTGTTTGCACTCGTAACACTCACCACGTTTTTGTTGATTTTTATTTGACTTGTTTCCTCTCGGTTTCCTATGCGATTTTGATGCCAGGGCCTTAGCTTCTAACGATTCGCTTTCTTCCATTCTAGTTTCTTCTACTATGAGTCTGGATGTTAAATTTGCGAGCGTTCTGTCGGCTCCTGCGCACGACTCCCAAGCACTTCTGAAGTGATTATAGTTTTCAGGCAAGGTTATGATTATTTTTGTGATGATCATGGATTCCGATATTTGGTCACCTAACAGGCTTAACCGATGCGCCATATTTTCAATTTTAGATATGTGTGTTGCTATGATATCGCTTTTCTCTTTTGTGCTCGTGTACCATTTATGCTGCAAAAGATGTATGGCAGTGTCTGTCTTTTGCTCGTAAATGCCAGAGAGCTTATCCCACATATCTTTTGAGGTTAAACAATTTATAATATGCAAAGTCGGTTGCTCTGCGATTGTTGTAACAATGACTTTTTGTGCTATGGCATCTGCCTTTAGCCATTCCTTTAGCGTCTTTTCATATGCGGTACGCGCGGCATTATCAGCGCCCGCGTCCAGCTCTGCCGGTCTTTGTGTTTCACCGTTCACTACACTCCAAGCTTCATGAGCATTAAGAATGATTCTTATTTGAAACTTCCATGACGGCCAGTTTTCAATGTTTTTAAGTTTATTAATCCTTAAAAGTTCAGCGTCCATTTTTGTATCTTGGTTAAAACTTTTCTCACTTTTGCACGTGGCAGGACTTTATAACCTCAACAGTTTTTAGATTGAATTTTTAATCTGCTAATATGCTGGTATTTTTCAATGCTTAATTATTGCGAATTATACCTGGGCCAATAACCTGTTGCGTTGTGAGTTTGTAAATAAGCTTTCACTAAGGATGTGCAATAAAATATTAGATTTATTTGAAGTATAAAATATACAAAGCAAAAGCGTCGTTAGGGACACGTGAACGGTTGACTATACAAAGGCACAGAGTGATCTGAGAAACGCGTCAAAATGCGAGCGTATTAATGCAGGAACGCATATACATAAATCTGATGATGGATGTCAGCGCGGACTGCAATTCAAGTTAAAGACAATCATATGTACGTGTATCTTAACAGTTTGGAAAAATTTATTTACTTAAATATGATAGTAAGAAAATATTTAAATGTGAAATAACGTTTAGTTAACCTTTTGAGGACGGGACTGGTCGATATTTCGACCACTCAAGTATCATAATATTTTTGAGTGCTTTCGAAGATAATATTATGTTAAAACACTCAAAAATATTATGATACTTAAGTGGTCGAAATATCGATCAGTCCCGTCCTTAAAAGGTTAAGGGTGTAGAAGATTGATTACTTTAAGAATAATGATTAATATTTTACGAAATATAATTAAACACTAGAAGAAATAATTATTTAATTAAGATTTGCGATTTCACAAAAAAAATGAATTTGCTTCAGATAAGAATAAAAAAGGAATAATAAAAATATTCTTGCTTGAAAAAAAAGAACATGTATTTCTATTTAATAGAGAAAAAGAATAAATGCTTATATTAGGCTACTGAATATTAGAATTGTTACTTCAAAATTTCTAAAGTAGAATATAACTTATTTTAAGAAAATATAAAGTTTAAAACGAAAAGGTTTATAATAAAGAAAATATTTAGTTAATAGTAAATAATAATAGGTACGGTATCTGGATTTATTTTATTTTGTATACTGTATTGCACGTCTTTTGTATATATATTTATGAATAAATCATTCTCTGTATATCTATCTATATAGACAGAAAGAATAAATTCACAATGTATTTAAAGCGGTTATATTGTGCGTATATAATTTTTATAATCTAAAGAACTTTACTTAAAACAAAGATTTTGATCAGATATTAATATAAAAGTTTATATGTGTTGTAATATTTAACGTAAGTATTAGTTTATTGATATATTTAAAATTTACCCAATATTATATTTTAGTTTAAATTCTTTTAAACATCATGCAAGAACGACTTTAATTTGTAATTAAGTTATATTAACGGCATGTTGGAGCTGCAGCAATCGAGTTTTGCTTTTTTTATTTTATCGATATCATTTTAAATTCTTAAATAAAACAAATATAATGACTTGTCCGCACTAAAGTTATATTAGTACAATAATTTTTGTTAAAATAAAAAATCATTTGGACTTGTTATTTTTCTATGAGCTTGGATTGGAAATTAGATATCAAACTCGACAAACCTAACCTTAAAATACGATATATTGAAAGTTTTTATTATAACTTTGTATGTATAATATTTTGGTGGTTTTCTTGAGTTGTCCGCACTAGAGTTTAATCTTTCAAATTTTTTCTTTATAGCTAAAAACTCAATTAAACGCATCGTTTATTCATAAGTTAAGATTGGAAATATTATTAGAAGGCGGACAGCTTCGTCATGCTCTTAATAAAGAATCTTATAATTTTATAAATAAATTTAGAAGCATTCCGCGATTCTAAATTGCAAATATCCCACCGATTTGTCACCAATTTTTAAGCTATAACGTCCGAATAAAAGTTATTATTTTTAATATTGTAATTTACCCGTACGTTGCTGTTCTCGCTGAGTCGAGCGGTTACGCAAGCAAGAGGGTTTTCGCGTGGCAGAGGCTATCCCGGTTGAAAAAAAACACATAGTTTTATTACATGATTTTATCATATGGTTTTATTATGTGGTTTTATCATATGGTTTTATCACATGTTTTTTGGTTTCAATTTATCATATGATGAAAGTATATGATAAAATCATATAATATAACCCTATGATGAAATCGTACAGTGAAACTATATGGTGAAGACAAAATAAAACCATACACACGGAGAGAAAAAGCAGTTAACAGCTACTCAAAAAATTTGGAATCATTACTAACTTTGTTCGACAATAATTAAAGGAATGGAAATAAATACTAATCTATATTTTTGCGCCACGCAACAAAAGTAAGGTTACGATTTTACAAATGATCTGAGAAAACTAAGGACTGAGGGGATATTCAAGTAACGATATGTATGTACGTATCGCGACGATAGTTGTCGGCAAGAGAATAAAAAGTCTGCGCGCGCATTGAATTCGCGTAATACATACATGTGTATCACTACTTGAATAGACCCTCTGATTACTAAAGAGTTGGGTAGCTAGTCATAAAAAGTTAAATGAAGAGTCAAACTGAGAATTATTGTCTGTAGTTTGCCTATAGACAGACTGCAGACAATAATTCTAAGTTTGACTCTTCATTTAACTTTTTATGACTAGCTATCTAACTCTTTAGTAATCAGTCCTTAGTTTTCTCAGATCATTTGTAAAATCATAACCTTACTTTTATCGCGTGGCGCTAAATTATAGATTTGTATTTATTCCTTTACCTTTAATTATTGCCGAACAAAGTGAGTAATGATTCCAAATTTTTGAGTAGCTGTTAACTGTTTCTTCTCTCCGTGAATATGGTTTTATTTTTGTCTTCACCATATAGTTTCACTATACGATTTCATCATAGGGTTATATTATATGATTTTATCATATACTTTCATCATATGATAAATTGAAACCAAAAAACATGTAATAAAACCATATGATAAAACCACATAATAAAACCATATGATAAAATCATGTGATAAAACTATGTGTTTTTTTTCAACCGGGATAGGAGATAAAGTGTGGTTTATTTGCCCTTTTTAAAAATCGAGGAAAGAAAACAATATAAATAATTACTTTAATTATTACCTTGATTGTTGTTTATTTAATTGTGACTTTGGTTTACAATGGCCTTTTTCCTTGGTACAATATGTAATATAGCGTTGTAAGTAATGTAATGATCACTTTTAAATAGGATATAAAATGTAAAATCGACAAGTAATATAATAATCACTTTAAAATAGAATATAAAATGTAAAATCGACAAGTAATGTAATAATCACTTTTAAAATTGAATGCAAAAAGATTACACTGAGTTTTAACTTTTTTTAGTATATAACTTATAGAAATTCTATTGCCTTTTATGGCTTCTGAAGATACAACTGACCTGTACTAGATGCAACAAACGACTGTGGTAGAATAACATGCATTACGATTAGTTCAGAGGTTTTTATATTTTTTCGGGAAAACCGAAAATCATGATGGAAAAAACCTCTAAACTCTTGGCGACTTGTTTCCTAGTAGAAGTCACCGTTCATTGTTTTCATCTAATTAAGAAAAAGGTAACGCTTTTTCATTATAATTAGATGATTCCAATGCTCATTTTTTTCCGATGACCTCTTGAACGGAAAAGTTAAAACTTTTGGAAATCTCAGCCAAAAGTTTTTATGTAACAAAATTTAAAATTTATTAATAGTAAAAAAAAATGTTTAATAAGCGAAGACGTTACAGTTTTTTACATATATACAGAATTGGAAGAAGTCAATTCCCTATTGAAAATAATGACGTCATTATATGACGTCATTTTATGACGTTATTTGGTATGTCATTATTTCGGACGAAAAATGACGTCATGTAATAACGTCATTTTATGACGTGATTTTATGACGTTATTAAATGACATCATGATTAAGAAAATTACGTCTTCGAAAAGAAAATTTTTGTTGAAAAAAGTACTTTTTGGCATGACTACCATTGTTTTCCGCTGCTGGGTATAGTGCCTGCATTCGCCAGCTTATTATCATTGAGTGCTTAGGCTGAGAAACATCCTCTTCTAAGTATTAAATGTTCGATTCATCTAAGGTACCCAAATATCTCGCCCTATTAAAAAATAATTACGTAATTTTATAACGTCATAAAATGACGTAATTTTACAACGTAATAAAATGACGTAATTTTATAACGTCATAAAATGACGTAATTTTATAACGTCATAAAATGACGTAATTTTATAACGTTATAAAATGACGTCATTTTGTTAACTTTAACCTTTGGACAGCTGGCATTTTTTCCACTAAAAAAGTGTAACTTTCTCGAAATTTTCCGTATAAATGTTTCTTAAGTAATAGTATATGTGAGCCGATCATGGGATGACGTGCCGTATGGCGTCATCCCGGCTGTCCGAAGGTTAATAAAGATTATCACATTTTATTTCTCACTGCGAAAACTAGCACATCTGAGAAGGCTCTAACAAAAAGTAACACATTTTAAAAGCTTACCCACACAGCATGAAACCTTGCTGCAAGGTTGCCAAGATTATTGCAAGGTTTCAATAAAAGGTTGCTGTAACCTTTTTATGTCCCTTGTACATACCTTGCAGAAATGTTTTATGAAATCTTGCTGTGAAGTTTAAACGATACATTGTGGCAAACTTCCAATAAAAGATTCCTGCGAGGTTGCTATGAAAGGTTCTTGAAAGATTATATGAAACCATGCTGCAAGTTTGCTGCAAGATTTCAATGCAAGGTTGCTACAGCAACTTTTCATTAAAACCTTGCAACAATCTTTGCAACCTTGCAGCAACCTTGCAGCAAGGTTTCAATAAAAGGTTGCTGCAACCTTTTTATGTCCCTTGTACATACCTTGCAGAAATGTTTTATGAAATCTTGCTGTGAAGTTTAAACAATACATTGTGGCAAACTTCCAATGAAAGATTTTTCCAAGGTTGCTATGAGAGGTTCTTGCAAGATTATATGAAACCTTGCTGCAAGGTTTAATATATTCTTGCGAGAACCTTTCATAGCAACCTTGCAGGAATCTTTCATTGGAAGTTTGTCACAATGTATTGTTTAAACTTAACAGCAAGATTTCATGAAACATTGCTGCAAGGTATGTGCAAGGGACATAAAAAGGTTACAGCAACCTTGCACTGCAACCTTACATACTGTGTGGGATATTCCACAAAAACTAGCACATTTGGCTGTTTTGTCATCGTAAGTCGTCGCGAACATTTATTATTATCTTTTGCAGGACAATTTGAATATGCTTTCTTTTCGGCGAAGTATGGCAAATGTGCTACTTTTCACCGCAAAAGTTAATCATGCTAATTTCCAACTGAGAATTGAAATGCCCCTGTTGTAGAAAAATAGTCGAATATTTAACTGGATATTTAACTAGATGACTTGGATCTGACTTCAATTTCGTTGGATACTCAGAAGAATTATCCAGATGGATTTCTAGTAGAATATCCAGTTGGATATCTAGTTCACAGAGAAAAAAACCGTTACGTTTGCTGTACTCAGCTCAGTAACCTTAAAAGGGCGCTTCCTCAGTTACAGCTACTGAAGATTCTACTGCACTGTCAGCTCCGTTGGAACGACGTATAATCAACTTCAGTTAAATTTACTGAACTCCTTCTTACTGATGTACTCAGGTTGAGTTTACTGAAGTCTTCAGTAAGCGAAATTGTTTTTTTTTCTCTGTGACATTTCCAGTTAGATGTCTTACTAGATATCATACTAGAAATCCATGTAGCTAATGCGCAACTGGATAATTCTCCTGGATATCCAACGAAATCCAAGTCAGGTTGAAGTCATTCAGTTAGATATACATAAATATCTCTGTTAAAAAATGACTTTATTTAATGACGTCATTAAATGACATCATTAAATGACGTCATTAAATGACGGTATTAAAAGACGTCATCAAATGACGTTATTACATGACGTTATAAAAAGACGTCATTGAATGACCTTATTAAATGACATAATGACGTGATTTAATGTATCACAATGTTTTCATTCAAATTTGTACTACATCAAATCACATTAATGAAATAACGTTATTAGAAGACGTCATTGAATAACGTTATTTGATGGGTCATTTATTTCTTACGTAAATTTGGTGGCCTGCAATAACAATTATTACATTTTCGACAACGCAACATAATATTTTAATGACTATTTTATACTTTTAAAATTGTGAAATTGCACAGTAAAGATAACTTACGAACCATTTTGTACATATATTTTGTTAATTATAAGAATCGATTAAAAATTTCTTTGTTAAAAAAAGAGTTTCAAATAAGAACCATGTAAAATGTTATTAAAAATATAAAACTATTTTTAACAAAATTGAGAATGATGATACAACTTAAATTAAAAGAATTAACATAAGACTAAGAATAAAAGTATTATTATAGCTATAAAATTGCCAGGCCAACCCTATAAAAGTTAAATAAATGAATGGTTTCAAATTAGATTATTAATTCATCTAATAAAAAATTGTGAAAATTAATATAAATTTTTAATTCCTTTACAAGCATTCTAAAAAGTCAATCCTAAAAAATGTTTTAAATGGATGTTTCGAAAGTATTTACCATATTATTAAAACATGAATTCTATATATTTTAGAAGATATAACTTTCGAGGAGTGGGCCTGGCAAGTTTATAGCTATAATATTGCTTTTATTCTTAATTTTATGCAAATTTTTTAAATCTAAGTTGTATCATTTTTCAATTTGTTTGAGATAGTTTTCAATAACATTTGACATGGCTTTTATTTTATATTCTTCTTGTAACAAAGAAATTTTTTATTAATTCTAATTATTATCAAAACATATGTACGAAATGATTTTTAAGCATTCATATTTTAAATCGTATTAGTACTTGACCACACATTATTGTGTGATGTATAAAACATCACAAGTATGCGTGTTTTATAAAATTTTACATGATTAAAGTTAAGCAGAACTTTAAGATTAAGTTTTGTTACTTTTTTTTATGATAAGGAAGGAATCAAGAATTGTTTTTATGTTTACAAAAGGCTTAAGGCGACTTCGGATTTTAAGTGAGGTTTTATTTTTGAGTTTACAAATTACTCTTTCAATATGTAAAATTTTTCAGATTTTTTAATTTCCCACCATTCTACGGATTATAATAAATGGTGGAAAATTAAAAAATTCAAAAAATTTTAGAAACTGAAAGAGTAATTTGTAAACTACAAAATGAAATCGAACCAAACTTCCGTAGTCGCCTTAACTTAAATTATTATAAGAATTAAAGAAAACTTGGTTTACGCGTGTTAAGTTTAAATATAAAAAGCAATGTTAAGTCTTTTAAGTTAAGATTATTATTTTTTTTTTTTAACACTACACTCTTTACTTTTAAAATCTTCTTTTTTTTAAGCTATTAATTAAACATTTATTAACTGAAATCTTTCTTTTAAAAAGTTTTAAGGTTACTATTAATTAACCAACACTGCACTTTTTATTATATTTTTTAAAATGACGCGTGCACTAGTATTATGTTGTTTTCTTTAACAAACCCTTACAAGAGATTATTTAAAATTAATTTAAGAAGATTGTATTATAATGTAAAAGAAGGGTTGAGAAAGCCGAGGGGGAAAACCTGAAAGAAAGGATAAGGCATTAGTGATTGAAAAAGTAATTGATTTATTGATAGAATAAAAGTCAGGTGTGTTGAGATATTTAAAAAAAAAAATTAAAAAGAGGACCACTTACAAAAAGGAAGAAATTAAAGCAAGCTAGCAAAAGGAAACCAAGGACAACAAGAAGTAGAGCTCAGTAGCCTGCATCGACAATGCACACAAACTCAAATCAGCAACAGCATAGATTGATCCTTGGACGAAAAGTATAGGATAGGTCATCTGAAGAGACACACCAAGAGTCGTAATCATCCTCGGAGAAGCCCAGAGAGACAGAAGACCTAAAAACAACTATATGAGTATGCAGCACCAACACTCAAGAGTAGAATATAGGTTAGGGCGTTGTGATAGCCTCAACCTCGCGCACACGGACGACGCACACATTACAGCGAATAATCTCGGAGTAGTTAGCAACACGGATGCTAACTACAACATGTAAAAGAAGCAAAGACACTGTTCTCGATAATAAATCACGAGAAGTTAAAGATGAACGGTGACGAGAAGTACACAACGATGCGGCGTAGCAGAAACTGTCATGGCGACGGCATAAGAGCAAGAAGGATAGATAGAACGGACGACTTCAGGCTAGACACGTAGCCACATAAGTGCTGTGCCGTGCTGTGCCGTGCTGTGCCATGTCGTACCTTAAATTTTAAAATAATTCACCGTTTCTAAATTGAGATAGGAAACTCTATAAATTGCAATTAGGACGTAAATTTGTTTAAAATTGTAATTTCATAAATCTGTATCTCAATTTAGAAGCAGTGAATAGTTTTGAAATCGAAGGTTCGGGGCCCTAACCATCTCACTGGTGAGAAGTGAAATAGTGACCCTGTTGAAAGTATACTCAAAGTATGTACTTGAAGTACATACTTTGAGTACGTACTTCAAGTATGTACTAAAAGTATATATTTTACTTAAGTACGTACTATTTTGGAACATTTTAATAGATACTTTTTTTGAAAGGTATATACTTTTATTGAAAGTATATACTTTTTGAGTATATTTTGATAAATAATATTTTTTTAAATATGTACTTTATTAGACAATACCTACTATTTTGAAAGTATGTACTTTTTAAATATAGTTTCTAAGTGTACTTTTATTTTCAAAATGAGTACTTTCTTGAAAAGTATGTACCCTATTTTAATATAAGTACTTACTTATATAGAAGTATATACTTTTTAAAACATTTTCATACATACTTTTTTATACGATGTGTGTACCTTCATATAAAAGTATATACTGTAGCTACGTGACTAATTTTTATTTACTTTAGTATGTACTTTTTGAAAAGTGCATACTTTTCTAAAAGAGTACGTACTAAAATGTTCCAAAAAAGTACGTTCTTGATCTAAAGTATATATACTTGATACTCGAAGTATGTGATTAAAGTATGTACTGATTTTCAACTGTAAACAAATACGGAATATCATAGCCTTATATACCTGCATCTCTGAAATTCGGATACAGGATCGCAAAGCTAAGAAAAATGCTACCTAACAGCTAAAAACGTAAGTGCTGAAAAAATTATTTAAATCAATTATTAATTCTGTCTTTGACTGATTGGTGGCGTTTTTGTTAATTTTGCGATCCTCTACCCGAATTTCAGTGACGTGAGAATATATATAAAGTTATGACATTTCGAGTTTGTTCGCTCAAGCTTTTCGATCTGCGGAGAGTCGATGCTTACCTTATTTTTAAGTATTTTCTTCCTTTTGGAAGAAAATACTTACCAAGTTACTAACTTGAGGAATTATTAAAAATAAAAATAATCTACAACTTTTACTGACTTTTCTGTAAAATTTCATTTGTTATCTTTAAAAGTATATAATCTATTTTAAGAAAAGTACGTATACTGGACGGACACTGATTCGCGACCCACTGCATATTCAGAAGGCACGAACATGGGGTCGCGAATCAGTGTCCGTCCAGTGTACTTATATAGAAGTATATACTTTTTAGAACATTTTCATACATATTTTTTTTATACAAAGTATGAACCTTCATACTCAAGTATGTACTGTAGCTAAAGTAAGTAATTTTTTTTGGCCATTTTAGTATGTACTTTTTTAAAAATATATACTTTAAAAAAAAGTACCTACTTAAATGTTTTTAATTAGTACATACTTAAAAAAAATACGTATTTTCTAATAAAGTACATACCTTAAAAAATATTATTTATCAAAATATACTTTAAAAGTATATACTTTCAATAAAAGTATATACTTTCCAAAGCAGTACCTACTAAAATGTTCCAAAATAGTACGTACTTAAGTAAAGTATATACTTGAAGTACATACTTGAAGTACATACTCGAAGTACATATTTGAAGTACGTACTTATTTTCAACAGGGGGGATAGAGCTCTATGATGTGAAATAGAAAACAACATATGGAGAAGGATTTTTTCATCATCTCACCAACTCACGCGGTTTATTTCATATAAATTAGTTTAAAAAATACTAAATAATCTGAAAACATCGAGTTTGCGCATGCGTAAAAACCCATTTTTAAATCGATCTCACTGTTTCACTTCTCACCAGTGAGATGGTTAGGGCCATGAACCTTCAATTTCAAAACTATTCACTGCTTCTAAATTAAGATACAGACTTATGAAATTACAATTTTGAACAAATTTACGTCCTAATTGCAATTTATAAAGTTTCCTATCTCAATTTAGAAACAATGAATTATTTTAAAATTTAAGGTACGGCATGGCACAGCACGGCACAGCACTTATGTGACTACGTGTCTAGCCTGAAGTCGTTCGTTCTATCTATCCTTCTTGCTCTTATGCCGTCGCCATGACAGTTTCTGCTACGCCGCGTCGTTGTGTACTTCTCGTCACCGTTCATCTTTAACTTCTCGTGATTTATTATCAAGAACAGTGTCTGCTTCTTTTACATGTTGTAGTTAGCATCCGTGTTGCTAACTACTCCGAGATTATTTGCTGTAATGTGTGCGTCGTTCGTGTGCGTGAGGTTGAGGCTATCACAACGCCCTAACCTATATTCTACTCTTGAGTGTTGGTGCTGCATACTCAAAATCTTGTGTTGTTTTTAGGTCTTCTGTCTCTCTGGACATCTCCGAGAATGGTTACGACTCTTGGTGTGTCTCTTCAGACGACCTATCCTATACTTTTCGTTCAAGGATCAATCTATGCTGTTGCTGATTTGAGTTTGTGTGCATTATCGATCGAAAAACTGTTTGTTCACATGCTTTAGTAATTTCCCACTCTGATATCCTTCAATAGCTGGCGCTGTTTCCTCTCATGGGACGTGAAGGGAGTAAACGTGGCTTGTTCACTATTCTTTCTTTGCTGCTAACTATGACAAGCTTCTATTGCACAAGTCGCCTCCTCTTTTGGGTGGCGACGCGAGCAAACACGGCTGGTCTATACCCAAAATCATGTCGCAAATTTTGTTAACGTATTTTCGTAGCGTGAATATTTTATTTCTTTTCTTTTCTTTTTTATAAAGGGAAATACGTTATAAATATAGTCTGTTAAACTTTGTAACTATCAATAATTAATTTTTAACTTAAAATTTAATTATTTTGAACCGCTGGGGGGCAGATGAGCATGTACGATTTTACGCCAGAGATATTTCGAAGTAGCGTTGGTCTAGTGCATAACGTTCGCGCTTTTCCTTTTGAGTACGCGAGTTTAACTCTTGGTTAGAACAACTTTTTTTAAACTTTTTTTTTATTATTTCAATAGTTTTTATTACTTTTTTCTATTTATATTTTTTTTATTTTCTATTTTTTTAAAATTTTAAAATCTATTTTTTCACAAGTTACTTAAAGTATGCTCGTTTTTTTTATTAATATTTTTAAATAAATTATTTCATATAGAAAATAATTTAAAATATTAATAAATAAATAATAGTGATGTTTACAATACTATAGTTCAATTTTGTCTTTATAAACATATTTCAACATATAATATATATTATAACATAAATAATAATACCTCAGTTTTATTTATTTATTGTAATTTATTGTAAATTTTATAAACTAAATTATAAATAAATTAAACTATACTATTATAAAATAAACATCACTATTATTTATTTATTAATATTTGTATTACTACCTATAAAAAATAATTTATTTTTAAAAAATTTTCATTGAAAAAACGAGCGTACTTGTGAAAAATTAAATTTTAAAATTATTAAAAAAATACAAAATCTAAAAAAAAAAATAAATATAAAAAGGAATAAAAAATATTAAAACAATAAAAAAAAAATTAAAAAAAAGTGACCCTAGCCGAGAGTTGAACACGCGTACTCAAAAGGAAAAGCGCGAAGGTTATGCACTAGACCAACGCTACTTCGAAACATCTCTGGCGTAAAATCGTACATGCTCATCTGCCTCACAGCTGTTTAAAATAATTAAATTTTTAGTTAAAAATTAATTATTGATAGTTACAAAGTTTAACAGATTATATTTATAATGTCTCTTCCCTCATGAAAAAAGAAAAGAAAAGAAAAAAAAGATTCATACAACGAAAATACGTTAACGAAATTTGCGACATGATTTTAGATATAGACCAGCCATGTTTGCTCCCGTCGCCACCCAAAAGAGGAGGCAACTCAAGCAAACAAAGGATATGAGAGTGGGGAGTCATCGAAGTATACCACGCGAGTCATCAGTGAATGCCGTTCATGCTTTAGCTACTCTTCATACCATCTTTTTTAGTATGAGGTAATCCAATACTAATAGAGCTTCTCACGCCTGTCATATTTGTATCAATGTTTTATATGCTTGCATAGATGGCAGTTTGCATGCTCTATTAGCATGCATTTTCTCTCAGTGTAGCGACGGCTTACGATGACAAAACGGCAAAATGTGCTAGTTTTTGTGGAATATAAGCTTTTAAAAGGTGTTACTTTTTGTTAGAGCTTTCTCAGATGTGCTAGTTTTCGCAGTAAGAAATAAAATGTGATAATCTTTATTAACCTCCTGACAGCCGGGAATGCGCCATATGGCGTCATCCCATGATCGGCCCACATATACTATTACTTAAGAAACATTTATACGGAAAATTTCGAGAAAGTTACACTTTTTTAGTGGAAAAAATGCCGGCTGTCAGAAGGTTAAAGTTAACAAAATGACGTCATTTTATGACGTTATAAAATTAAGTCATTAAATAACGTCATTTTAAGACGTTATAAAATTACGTAATTTTTAATAGGGCAAGATATTTGGGTACCTTAGATGAATCGAACATCTAATACTTAGAAGAGGATGTTTCTCAGCCTAAGCACTCAATGATAATAAGCTGGCGAATGCAGGCACTATACCCAGTAGCGGAAAACAATGGTAGTCATGCCAAAAAGTACTTTTTTCAACAAAAATTTTCTTTTCGAAGACGTAATTTTCTCAATTATGACGTCATTTAATAACGTCATAAAATCACGTCATAAAATGACGTTATTACATGACGTCATTTTTTGTCCGAAATAATGACATACCAAATAACGTCATAAAATGACGTCATATAATGACGTCATTTTATGACGTTATAAAAAGACGTCATTATTTTCAATAGGGAATAGCTAGAAAGCGTTGTAGCCCTCTAACGGTTAATTACACAGCCACACAAAAAAAAAAATGTCAAAACCCACGGACCAGACCATATATACCTTATGTTTTTGAGGTCACTGATTCCGAATCCGTGGTCCATTTGACCCCATCACCTCAGGGTCAAGGTCAGGTCAAGGTCAAATTTACAAAATTAACGGCAACCAAGGTTTAACAGTATACATATATGTTTTTGAGGTCGCTGATTCCGAATCCGTGGTCCATTTGACCCCATCACCTCAGGGTCAAGGTCAGGTTAAGGTCAAATTTACAAAATTAACGGCAACCAAGGTTTAACAGTGTACATATATGTTTTTGAGGTCGCTGATTCCGAATCCGTGGTCCATTTGACTCCATCATCTCAGGGTCAAGGTCAGGTCAAGGTCAAATTTACAAAATTAACGGCAACCAAGGTTTAACAGTATACATATATGTTTTTGAGGTCGCTGATTCCGAATCCGTGATCCATTTGACCCCATCACCTCAGGGTCAAGGTCAGGTCAAGGTCAAATTTACAAAATTAACGGCAACTAAGGTTTAACAGTATACATATATGTTTTTGAGGTCGCTGATTCCGAATCCGTGGTCCATTTAACCCCATCACCTCAGGGTCAAGGTCAGGTCAAGGTCAAATTTACAAAATTAACGGCAACCAAGGTTTAACAGTATACATATATGTTTTTGGGGTCGCCGAATCCGAATCCGTGGTCCGTTTGACTCCATCACCTCATAGTGAAGGTTATTTGAAGGTAAAATCGACAAAATTCTTGTAAAACAAACCAAACTTCATGCCATTTATTTTTTCTTACTATACCTTACACGTTTCTCATCAAATGATCGGTGCAAAGGTTTCCTTTTACGTTTTTTTCCAGTAGTTTTACAATCTCTTTTCAACATCCAGCAGTATTGGGCCAGCATACTAGCATCCCATCTACCTTGATAACGCTTCTCCATTACTTTAATGTCTTGGTGAAAACGCTCTCCCTGTTCTTCGCTATAATCGCTATAAATTAGGCAACCCATATTCCCATAGTTCTCAACCATTTTAGATACAATTACTTTGTAATTTGGGCTTCTGCGATTACCCAAAAAGTTTTCAGTAACTTCCTTAAAGCTAAGCCATGCAGCTTTCTCAATGTTTGTCATGGAACTAATGAACTGGTCATCAGCCATCATTTTTCTAATTTCAGGACCGTCAAAAATACCTTCCTTCAATTTTTCATCTGATTTACTTGGAAATTTACTTTCCAAGTATTTGAAGCACTGGCTATCTTTATCTAAAGCTTTAACGAATTGTTTCATCACACCAAGTTTTATGTGTAATGGAGGAATGAGAACTCTTTTCGGATCAACCAATGGAGTAGCTATAACGTTACTCTTTCCGACTTCGAGAGATTTTCTTTCAGGCCATTTATGATTTGTATAGTGCTTTGCACGGTCTCTACTATCCCATAAGCACAAGAAACATGGCGTCTTTGTAAATCCAGACTGCTGTCCTAACAATATTCCAGAAACTTTCAAATCACCACATATCCGCCATTTATGCTTATCATACTGAATATTTTGTATTATAATTTTGAGATTATCGTATGTTTCCTTCATTGTAGTGGAGTGCGCTATAGGAACTGAGGCATAGTGGTTGCTATTGTGTAGTAATATGGCTTTTAAACTTCTTTTTGATGAATCTATGAACAATCTCCATTCTTCGTCTTTATACACATTAGGTTTAATTTCATTCATTAAACCTTTTACGTCTTCACAATATACTATTTTATCACCATTATGATTCATTTCTTCAAAGTATGGTTCGAAACTTTTGCTTCTTGTTCTGTAAAAAGATACTTTAGTAGATTTTGCCAACTGATTCATGCCTTTTAAAGCTGAAGCTAAATGTTCTGCTCCATCTTTAGGTAAGTTAAGCTCTCTAACTAGGTCGTTTAGTTTATCTTGAGTCCATAACTTTACGCTTTTGTCTTTTTGGCCCGCTGGAAGGAAAATATCATCATTGTCATCATCATCATCATCATTTTCAATTTCTTCATCACTATAGCTTTCATACGATTCATCTTTTAAGTCTTTATTATCAATTCCACCCCCATCAATGCCGCCACTGACTTCGTTATCTTCTTTATCATTTTTTTCATCGTTGGTATCTGATTCAATAGATAGCCTCTCAAGAAGATCGAGCTCTTCATCGCTTCCCGATTTTTCGATAGGTCTTTTTACAGAAATAACATCAGCATAATTCACTGTTGCTTTAATTTTACTATTAATTCCAATAATTTCGGTATTACAGAAGTAACAATCCTCTCTTCTATCTGGTTGATACCATTCCATTGGGCTATTAAATTTAACTTTGTCATCTTCTTTTGTTTTATCCCACTTACAAAGCATTTGACGACATTGTTCGCAGATACTACATGGAGTCCACTTTTCTATAACTACATCAGTTTCTAATTTAAAGCAAGTTTTGTAAATTTTTCTGAGATTCTCATTGAAATGTCTTCGAGATTTTTGTGGAGTGAATACTCCGCAGACAAAACAAAAAAGATTAGAATTTTTTGTGCAAATATGCCCTTGAGATGTAGAAGGTAAATTTTCCATGATTTTCAGTATAACCCCGCACGTTAGGGATCCTGGTCCGATCGCAGGTGAGTCCACTGTCCCGGAGGTGATAACTCTTATACCTCTCCGGGGCTAAGTATAAGAGCTTTCCGACTTTGACGAAGACAGTGTCAACTCGTCGTCGGACACACTACAGCTTCATCCTCACACCCTAACGTCCCCCTGCGAGGCAGTGCGCTTCCACTGGCATCGTTACCCCGACAAACTTATGAGCGGATCATTCCACACATCCCCGTTTGGGGCAGTGTCACCGTCACAGTTTTTGTCAAGGAAGCAGGTGAAGGCTACGTTGACGAAAAAAATTCATGTTTAATTTTTTCTTATTCATTTAACCGTACATTTGTACAATTAGAAAATGCATGCTTACTTTCTACACAATTCTTCACGTATATCACAGAACACTCTTATGCAATTTGAAATTGTATAATGTACGATCTCACAAATAAGAGAAAATTAAATATGATCTTTTGTTCTTCAAAGTAGCCTTGTATTAAAATGAAATTATTCAATATTGTACTAAAATTCGCAGATACCGTGGTTTAGGTTTGTTTTGCATGAATCTAGTACATTTCACCTTGAAATTACCTTTACTCAATGTAGCGAGTCCTATGAAAGTGATAGTAATGAAGAAACTGCAGATGATGATGATGATGACGATGATGATATTTTCCTTCCAGCGGGCCAAAAAGACAAAAGCGTAAAGTTATGGACTCAAGATAAACTAAACGACCTAGTTAGAGAGCTTAACTTACCTAAAGATGGAGCAGAACATTTAGCTTCAGCTTTAAAAGGCAAGAATCAATTGGCAAAATCTACTAAAGTATCTTTTTACAGAACAAGAAGCAAAAGTTTCGAACCATACTTTGAAGAAATGAATCATAATGGTGATAAAATAGTATATAGTGAAGACGTAAAAGGTTTAATGAATGAAATTAAACCTAATGTGTATAAAGACGAAGAATGGAGATTGTTCATAGATTCATCAAAAAGAAGTTTAAAAGCCATATTACTACACAATAGCAACCACTATGCCTCAGTTCCTATAGCGCACTCCACTACAATGAAGGAAACATACGATAATCTCAAAATTATAATACAAAATATTCAGTATGATAAGCATAAATGGCGGATATGTGGTGATTTGAAAGTTTCTGGAATATTGTTAGGACAGCAGTCTGGATTTACAAAGACGCCATGTTTCTTGTGCTTATGGGATAGTAGAGACCGTGCAAAGCACTATACAAATCATAAATGGCCTGAAAGAAAATCTCTCGAAGTCGGAAAGAGTAACGTTATAGCTACTCCATTGGTTGATCCGAAAAGAGTTCTCATTCCTCCATTAGGGTGAAATCAGATGGAGCGGAAAATAGGCGACGGAACGTCACAGAACCTCAATTCCGCATCTTTGTATTCCGCCAACGGAGTAAAGACGACGTAATAGACGACATCAATTTTTATTTTGTTTAAAAAAATTATTAGTGCTTCAATAACCTCACGTAATATTTTTAATTTGCTTTTCACAGCTGTACTTTTAATTTCAATCAAACTTTTAAATTCTATTTTGGTTAACTATTTGTTTAAACAATTTCAAAAAGTCTGTGACGCTTCTATTATCCCGTCAAATTTGTTTCCCTATATTCACATGGAGCGGAATAGAAGTTCTGTGACGTTGATTAGCAATTTTGTAATTAAAAAATAATGATGTTAATTGAAATATTTGGTTATAATAACAAACTATATTTTATTGTTATAAAAAAAGAATCTCATTACAATAACAATAGGTGATTATTTCCAACTTTTCTAACATTTTTGTTGTTAATTTAAAATTCGCGGATACATTTGTATGCTATTTTTAACAATTTTTCAGCTACATTCCGCGCCATGTGAACATAGGGAAAAAATTTGACGGAAAACAAGGCGACGGAATGAATGTTTTGTGACGTTCCGTCGTCTATTTTCCGCTCCATCTGATTTCACCCTTACACATAAAACTTGGTGTGATGAAACAATTCGTTAAAGCTTTAGATAAAGATAGCCAGTGCTTTAAATACTTGGAAAGTAAATTTCCAAGTAAATCAGATGAAAAATTGAAGGAAGGTATTTTTGACGGTCCTGAAATTAGAAAAATGATGGCTGATGACCAGTTCATTAGTTCCATGACAAACATTGAGAAAGCTGCATGGCTTAGCTTTAAGGAAGTTACTGAAAACTTTTTGGGTAATCGCAGAAGCCCAAATTACAAAGTAATTGTATCTAAAATGGTTGAGAACTATGGGAATATGGGTTGCCTAATGAATTACAAACTACATTTTCTGCACAATCACTTGGATAGTTTTCCTGAAAACTGTGGCGATTATAGCGAAGAACAGGGAGAGCGTTTTCACCAAGACATTAAAGTAATGGAGAAGCGTTATCAAGGTAGATGGGATGCTAGTATGCTGGCCCAATACTGCTGGATGTTGAAAAGAGATTGTAAAACTACTGGGAAAAAACGTAAAAGAAAACCTTTGCACCGATCATTTGATGAGAAACGTGTAAGGTATAGTAAGAAAAAATAAATGGCATGAAGTTTGGTTTGTTTTACAAGAATTTTGTCGATTTTACCTTCAAATAACCTTCACTATGAGGTGATGGAGTCAAACGGACCACGGATTCGGATTCGGCGACCCCAAAAACATATATGTATACTGTTAAACCTTGGTTGCCGTTAATTTTGTAAATTTGACCTTGACCTGACCTTGACCCTGAGGTGATGGGGTCAAATGGACCACGGATTCGGAATCAGCGACCTCAAAAACATATATGTATACTGTTAAACCTTAGTTGCCGTTAATTTTGTAAATTTGACCTTGACCTGACCTTGACCCTGAGGTGATGGGGTCAAATGGACCACGGATTCGGAATCAGCGACCTCAAAAACATATATGTATACTGTTAAACCTTGGTTGCCGTTAATTTTGTAAATTTGACCTTGACCTGACCTTGACCCTGAGGTGATGGGGTCAAATGGACCACGGATTCGGAATCAGCGACCTCAAAAACATATATGTATACTGTTAAACCTTGGTTGCCGTTAATTTTGTAAATTTGACCTTGACCTGACCTTGACCCTGAGATGATGGGGTCAAATGGACCACGGATTCGAAATCAGCGACCTCAAAAACATAAGGTATATATGGTCTGGTCCGTGGGTTTTGACATTTTTTTTTTTTGTGTGGCTGTGTTATTAATACTATTATAATAATATAAATATGTGTATACATATTCGATGATTAACCTTCAGAGGGTTACACGCTTTCTAACTATTGACTTTTTTATGGGAAACGAGTGCGCACGAAAAGAATAAGATAGTTTAGAACATATAAATTTATAGTTCTGTTTGGCCTCAAAGAATGATCCTTTGGTCTTTTTTCTCACGTTCTATTTTATTTGATGGACAATATTTTTGTAGATCGCAATGGAAAACAAAAAAAAATTCTTATAGTGTCGTTTTATAACTTTTAAATTTTCTAACAAAGGCAGAAAATTACGTATTTTTGACGTGATTCCATCAAATTACGCACCAAAATTATGTAATTTTTAATAATTTACGTATATTCGTTTTGTAAATCATTATTTTCAACATAATGAAATTACGTATTTAAAATCAAATAAAATTACGTTTTTTATATCAAATTACGTATTAATATCAAATCACATAATAAAATTACGTAATTCATTATTTTTAACATAATGTAAAATACGAAACAAAATTATGTACTTTATACAAAATTACTTAATAAAATTATGTATCCAATAGCAAATTACGTCAATAATTTACGCATTTTATATCAAATTATGTAATAAAATTTCATATTTAATATCAAATTACGTAATAAAATTACGTATTTATTATTAAATTACTAAACCAAAAGTTCAAATTAGGTACGTAACAAAATGCGTAATTCTGTTACGTAACAAAATCACATAAAATTACGTATTTATTTTCAATAGGAAACAGCCCAGGGGCTTTATTCTGTAACTATCTCGCGAACGAGATAGACCTAAAGAAGCTCCCTGATTGCTCAATACGACTTGCGTCATTTGTGATACACTTAAAGAATAACCCCCCAGGTAACATGAAAATTATTTTTTAAATAAACATGACTCCCCTTTGATTTGGCTTAAACTTGATGTAGAAGATATTTCTGCAGAAGAATAAAAATATCAAAGCAGCATTTAAGCACATTAAAGTTTTATTAAAGCATCTAAAGTATTACTGAATAAGAAACTTATTTTTAGTCTAAAATATTGATTTTTGTTCAATTTAGGTATTGAAATTTAAAATGGACAGATAGTGAGGAAAAAATGGCGTCGACGAGAGTAGAACTTTAGTAATGAAATTCTTGTTTGTGCCATATTTCCTCCATTATCTGTCCATTTGAAATCCCAATAGGTCCATACACAGTAAAAAATTGTGTGTTTTGTGTAAGTTGATGCAGAATACACAAAACAAATATTTTGTGTAATTGAAACACTGAGCTTGCGCTTCAATCTACACGAGTTTTGAGTAAAACGTGTGTGATCAGGTGTAAATACACAGTGGATTAGACTACACAAAATTTACAAAAAACCTATGTTTTACTTCAACCATGTAACGTCAAAATGTTAAGAAATTATAGCAAGGTTGGCTAAGCGTAATTTTATATTTAATTTTCGTTTTATTAATTGATCTTACCTTATTACTTTCTTATCAGAATATATATATATATATATATATATATATATATATATATATATATATATAGATATATATGATATATATGTATTTAAATATTTATTATTCTTTAAACAATAATTTTTCAAGTAAGCAGCAAAAGGAAGATATAAATCTTGCCTTCTTCTGGTAAAGTTATTATACTCGCCGACTTTACGACTCAGCAGTGTCCATTGGGTTCGTGTTTTGAAGTTACATAAAATTTCTTTTAATAATTTTATATTTTAGACAGAACATATAAGCATGCAAAATGACACTTAATATACGACCCACATAAAATTGACATAAGGTGGTTTGTGAAATAAATAACACTGTATTTTTGTTTGAGTTGTTCAGGTATCTGACGTCTTTTATAAATCTTTCTCGTTTATTAATGTGTTTCATACATAAATCAAAAAGTAAAATAAAAAATATAAAAAACAAATTCTTAAAAAATCGTTAATTTGAATGGATATTTACTTTAATCATAATTGAACAAAGACCAAAAAAAGATATCTAAATTTAAAAAAACAAAAATTAATCATAAAAGTAACTTAATTTAATTTTATCCCTACTAGAAAAGTTTGTGTTGATTCAGTACTGATTTTACACTGATATCAGTATGTGATTTGTATTTCATCAACGTAAAATCCACATGGTACTTACACGAAATTCGTACTGAGCGAACTCTGAAAGTAGTCTCAAAACGCAATGCGAATAAAGTACGAAATTCATACTAATGAAACACAAATACTGAAAAAAATACGTATAAAATCAGTACTGAATCTGCGAATGCATGTTTAGGTGAATATGAAGTGAACTCACTCAGAGCATAATCAGTATAAAATCAGTATGCCATTTATACAATTGTTATGCAACGTATGCACCAAATATTATTGAAATAAATAGTAGATTCGTATTAAATCTCCGTAAAATATGTACAAATTATTAAATCACTGTAAAAAATTTAAAATAATAAAATAAACTCAGTATGAATTGAGTACGAAAACCGTACGAAATTAATACCAATTGAAAACCAAATGTTTACGTAATCTTTCAACAATACATAGATGATAAATACTAAAATTACATAGATTTTGTGTGAATTTTAAAATGGAGCTCCAGGCGAAATACTAATATCATCCCAGTACGGACTCAGTACAAAATCTGTACAGATAAAGAACATTATCAATGCGGAATGTTCAACGAATAAATGCTGAATCAGTACTAAATTTGAATAAAATATGTGCGAGATTTAAAATCCCGATGAAAAAAGTTGAATAATGAAATAAGCTCAGTACGCATTCAGCACAAAAAACGTACGGAATTATTACAAACTAAAAACTAAATGTATACGCAATCTTTCAACAATACATAGATGATAAATACTAAAATTACATAGATTTTGTGTGAATTTTAAAATGGAGCTCCAGGCGAAATACTTATATCATCCCAGTACGGATTCAGTACAAAATCTGTACAGATAAAGAACATTATCAATGCGGAATGTTCAACGAATAAGTGCTGAATCAGTACTGAATTTGAATAAAATATGTGCGAGATTTAAAATCCCGATGAAAAAAGTTGAATAATGAAATAAGCTCAGTACGCATTCAGCACCAAAAACGTACGGAATTATTACAAACTAAAAACTAAATGTATACGCAATCTATTAACAATACGTAGATGATAAATACTAAAATTACATAGATTTTGTGTGACTTTTAAAACTGGGGCTCCAGGCGGAATAATAATAGCATCCCAGTACGGATTCAGTACAAAATCTGTACAGAAAAAGAACATAATCAATGCGAAATGTTCTTAGAATAAGTGCTAAATCAGTTCTAAATTTGAATAAAATATGTGCGAGATTTGAAATCCCAATGAAAAAGTTGTATAATGAAATAAGCTCAGTACGCATTCAGCACAAAAATCGTACGGAATCATTACAAACTGAAAACTAAATGTGTAAGCAATCTATTAACAATACGTAGATGATAAATACTAAAATTACATAGATTTTGTGTGAATTTTGAAACTGGGGCTCCAGGCGGAATACTAATATCATCCCTGTACGGATTCAGTACAAAATTTGTACAGATAAAGTATATAATCATTGCGAAATGTTCAACGAATAAGTGCTGAATCAGTACTGAATTTGAATAAAATATGTACGAGATTGAAGATTCTGATGAAAAATGTTAAATAATGAAATAAGCTCAGTACGCATTCAGCACGAAAACCGTACGGAATTATTACAAACTGAAAACTAAATGTATACGCAATCTATTAACAATACGTAGATGACGAATACTAAAATTACATAGATTTTGTGCGAATTTTTAAACTGGAACTACAGGCGGAATACTAATATCATCCCAGTACGGATTCAGTACAAAATCTGTACAGTAAAAGAACATAATCAATGCGAAATGTTCTTAGAATAAGTGCTGAATCAGTACAGAATTTGAATAAAATTTATGCGAGATTTAAAATCCCAATGAAAAAAGTTGTATAATGAAATAAGCTTAGTACGCATTCAGCACGAAAACCGTACGGAATTATTACAAACTGAAAACTAAATGTATACGCAATCTATTAACAATACGTAGATGAGAAATACTAAAATTACATAGATTTTGTGTGAATTTTAAAACTGGGGCTCCAATTAAAATTAAAATAAAATTCGTACAAAATTTATGTAATATTAATATATATCTTTTATGTGTTGTTAATAGATTGCGTTTATATTTGGTTTTCAGTTTGTAATAATTCCAAACGGTTTTCATGCTGTATGCGTACTGAGCTTATTTCATTAGTCAACTTTGTTCATTTAAATCTTAAATCTCGTACATATTTTATTAAAATTCAGTACTGATTCTGCGCTTATTTTTAAAACATTTCGCATTGATTTTGTTTTGTTTCCGTACAGATTTTGTACTGAATCCGTATCAGGATGCTATTATTATTTCGTCTGAAGCCCCAGTTTTAAAATTCGTACAAAATTTATGTAATATTAGTATATATTTGTTATGTATTGTTAATAGATTGCATATATATTTGGTTTCCAGTTTGTAATAATTCCGTACGGTTTCTGTGCTGTATGCGTACTGAGCTTATTTCATTGTCAACTTTTTTCATTTAAATCTTAAAACTCGTACATATTTCATTGAAATTCAGTACTGATTCAGCACTTATTTTAAGAACATTTCGCATTGATTTTGTTCTGTTTCCGTACAGATTTTGTACTGAATCCGTATCAGGATGCTATTATTATTTCGTCTGAAGCCCCAGTTTTAAAATTCGTACAAAATTTATGTAATATTAGTATATATTTGTTATGTATTGTTAATAGATTGCATATATATTTGGTTTCCAGTTTGTAATAATATTCCGTACGGTTTCTGTGCTGTATGCGTACTGAGCTTATTTCATTGTCAACTTTTTTTCATTTAAATCTTAAAACTCGTACATATTTCATTGAAATTCAGTACTGATTCAGCACTTATTTTAAGAACATTTCGCATTGATTTTGTTCTGTTTCCGTACAGATTTTGTACTGAATCCGTATCAGGATGCTATTATTATTTCGTCTGAAGCCCCAGTTTTAAAATTCGTACAAAATTTATGTAATATTAGTATATATTTGTTATGTATTGTTAATAGATTGCATATATATTTGGTTTCCAGTTTGTAATAATTCCGTACGGTTTCTGTGCTGTATGCGTACTGAGCTTATTTCATTGTCAACTTTTTTCATTTAAATCTTAAAACTCGTACATATTTTATTAAAATTCAGTACTGATTCAACACTTATTTTGAGAACATTTCGCATTGATTTTGTTCTGTTTCCGTATAGATTTTGTACTGAATCCGTATTAGGATGCTATTATTATTTTGTCTGAAGCCCCAGTTTCAAAATTCGTACAAATTTTATGTAATATTAGTATATATCTTCTATGCATTGTTAATAGATTGCGTATATATTTGGTTTTCAGTTTGTAATAATTCCGTACGGTTTTCATGCTGTATGCGTACTGAGCTTATTTCATTAGTCAACTTTTTTCATTTAAATCTTGAATATCGTACATATTTCATTGAAATTCAGTACTGATTCAGCACTTATTTTAAGAACATTTCGCATTGATTTTGTTCTGTTTCCGTACAGATTTTGTACTGAATCCGTATCAGGATGCTATTATTATTTCGTCTGAAGCCCCAGTTTTAAAATTCGTACAAAATTTATGTAATATTAGTATATATTTGTTATGTATTGTTAATAGATTGCATATATATTTGGTTTCCAGTTTGTAATAATTCCGTACGGTTTCTGTGCTGTATGCGTACTGAGCTTATTTCATTGTCAACTTTTTTCATTTAAATCTTAAAACTCGTACATACTTTATTAAAATTCAGTACTGATTCAACACTTATTTTGAGAACATTTCGCATTGATTTTGTTCTGTTTCCGTATAGATTTTGTACTGAATCCGTATTAGGATGCTATTATTATTTTGTCTGAAGCCCCAGTTTCAAAATTCGTACAAATTTTATGTAATATTAGTATATATCTTCTATGCATTGTTAATAGATTGCGTATATATTTGGTTTTCAGTTTGTAATAATTCCGTACGGTTTTCATGCTGTATGCGTACTGAGCTTATTTCATTAGTCAACTTTTTTCATTTAAATCTTAAATATCGTACATATTTCATTGAAATTCAGTACTGATTCAGCACTTATTTTAAGAACATTTCGCATTGATTTTGTTCTGTTTCCGTACAGATTTTGTACTGAATCCGTATCAGGATGCTATTATTATTTCGTCTGAAGCCCCAGTTTTAAAATTCGTACAAAATTTATGTAATATTAGTATATATTTGTTATGTATTGTTAATAGATTGCATATATATTTGGTTTCCAGTTTGTAATAATTCCGTACGGTTTCTGTGCTGTATGCGTACTGAGCTTATTTCATTGTCAACTTTTTTCATTTAAATCTTAAAACTCGTACATATTTTATTAAAATTCAGTACTGATTCAACACTTATTTTGAGAACATTTCGCATTGATTTTGTTCTGTTTCCGTATAGATTTTGTACTGAATCCATGTTAGGATGCTATTATTATTCCGTCTGTAGCCCCAGTTTTAAAATTCGTACAAATTTTATGTAATATTAGTATATATTTTTTACGTATTGTTAATAAATTGCGTATATATTTGGTTTTTAATTTGTAATAATTCCGTACGGTTTTCATGCTGTATGCGTACTGAGCTTATTTCATTAGTCAACTTTTTTTATTTAAATCTTAAATATCGTACATATTTTTTTTTGAAATTCAGTACTGATTCAGCACTTATTTTGAGAACATTTCGCATTGATTTTGTTCTGTTTCCGTACAGATTTTGTACTGAATCCGTATCAGGATGCTATTATTATTTCGTCTGAAGCCCCAGTTTTAAAATTCGTACAAATTTTATGTAATATTAGTATATATCTTCTATGTATTGTTAGTAGACTGCGTTTATATTTGGTTTTCAGTTTGTAATAATTTCGTACGGTTTTCATGCTGTATGCGTACTGAGCTTATTTCATTAGTCAACTTTTTTCATTTAAATCTTAAATATCGTACATATTTTATTGAAATTCAGTACTGATTCAGCACTTATTTTGAGAACCTTTCGCATTGATTTTGTTCTGTTTCCGTACAGATTTTGTACTGAATCCGTGTTAGGATGCTATTATTATTCCGTCTGTAGCCCCAGTTTTAAAATTCGTACAAATTTTATGTAATTTTAGTATTTATCATCTACGTATTGTTAATAGATTGCGTATACATTTAGTTTTCAGTTTGTAATGATTCCGTACGATTTTTGTGCTGAATGCGTACTGAGCTTATTTCATTATACAACTTTTTTCATCGGGATTTTAAATCTCGCACATATTTTATTCAAATTCAGAACTGATTTAGCACTTATTCTAAGAACATTTCGCATTGATTATGTTCTTTTTCTGTACAGATTTTGTACTGAATCCGTACTGGGATGCTATTATTATTCCGTCTGTAGCCCCAGTTTTAAAATTCGTACAAATTTTATGTAATATTAGTATATATTTTTTACGTATTGTTAATAAATGGCGTATATATTTGGTTTTTAATTTGTAATAATTCCGTACGGTTTTCATGCTGTATGCGTACTGAGCTTATTTCATTAGTCAACTTTTTTCATTTAAATCTTAAATATCGTACATATTTTATTGAAATTCAGTACTGATTCAGCACTTATTTTGAGAACATTTCGCATTGATTTTGTACTGTTTCGATACAGATTTTGTACTGAATCCGTATTAGGAACCTATTATTATTCCGTCTGAAGCCCCAGTTTTAAAATTCGTACAAATTTTATGTAATATTAGTATATATCTTCTACACTGAAAAAAGTACGGGAACTCTCCGTTACCACAGCATAGTGTCGCTGTACGAAACGCACATTCGTCTGTATGTTTTAAAATTTAGGACCGTTGATATACCTTTTTAAGCGAGTATATGTATAAACAACTGAAACGCGACGACGTACCGGCCTTTGAGAAGTCTGCTGTTAGAATTTAGGAAAGCAGACGACCTACGGCGTATAGTTGTCATCTTAACAGTGTATATTAGATTTCCCTCTTAAGCGTACGCGTTCTAGCTTTAATTTTTGAGATAGCAGACTTCCCAAAAACGTAGCAAGGATCTCTGTTATGTGTAAGACGGCTGCGCGTTGGCATTTAGTACAACTGTTATCCCCAACTTTTTTCAGTGTATGTATTGTTAGTAGACTGCGTTTATATTTGGTTTTCAGTTTGTAATAATTCCGTACGGTTTTCATGCTGTATGCGTACTGAGCTTATTTCATTAGTCAACTTTTTTCATTTAAATCTTAAATATCGTACATATTTTATTGAAATTCAGTACTGATTCAGCACTTATTTTGAGAACCTTTCGCATTGATTTTGTTCTGTTTCCGTACAGATTTTGTACTGAATCCGTGTTAGGATGCTATTATTATTCCGTCTGTAGCCCCAGTTTTAAAATTCGTACAAATTTTATGTAATTTTAGTATTTATCATCTACGTATTGTTAATAGATTGCGTATACATTTAGTTTTCAGTTTGTAATGATTCCGTACGATTTTTGTGCTGAATGCGTACTGAGCTTATTTCATTATACAACTTTTTTCATCGTGTCAAGAGTGTGCGCATATTTTACGTTTGGGTTTTCGTGAGGGCTGCCGTGGGCAGAAGCGCCCTCTTAGCTTCTCTCTCTCTGTATATGCGTCGGTCGGTCTGTCAGTCCTTGTTGAGCGACACATCGTAGAGCCTCCAGACTTTATTAGCGTAGATCTGTATTCTTGGTTTTTTATACGAGTGTGCTTTGTAAAGGGAGTGTATTGTTAAAACAATAAATACTTTAAATACAATTTGTGTGTGACTCTTTGCTGTGTCTACGTAGTTAAAACTATTAACAACCTCGCCCCTAAATTGAGATATCCTAATAGGTTATGGAAGCCCAGCAAGCTTCAACTGCGCAAAGCCCGGCAACAGGGGAGATGGAGCGAGGTAAGAAATTAAAAGAAAAAATGCATTATATACGAGAGAGGAGAGCGAGGAGGAGTTTTGTTTTGCTAAGAGAAAGCGTAAAACAATTAGTGCGCGGTTCTCGGTGTCATGGAATGAAGAGAGCCATAAGCGTGACACACATGTGCATTGGTATATGTATGGATGTGCATGCACATGTGTATATGTATACGTAAATCAAAAATGATTGTTAGCAAAACGAAGTTCGTATTAAAATTGGAACTGAGATGTCAATTGGGTTTTTTCGAAATTGACGTTCTCTCTAAATTCTTTGTTTCGAGGCAAATCAACATGGCGGATTTGCGTCGATCAAGGAAAGAGACAGAAAGAGATAGATAAAGAAGAACAGTGCAAAGATGGCGCGAGGCGTCAAGCACGCGCGAGAACGATGTTGCGCTTGTACGAGAAACGAGGAACGAGGAACGCACGCGTGAAAGAAAGATGGCGCATAAAGAGAAGCTCGCGATGAACGATGCCACGACGAACTTGTCGCCACGAGTAAGAAACGAGAAACAAGAAATGCAAATGGAGACTATAACGATGAACGAGAGGGATGTAAGGAATGAGTTGTATATGTGTGCTGTATGATATTTATGGGACGCCATATAGCATATAAAAACGCACAAACATATAATCAAACGAGGTCTAAATAATAATGCATGCCAAATTTAATATAAAATAAATTAAATTACAAATAGAGTGGTGAAATAAATTAAATTAAAATAAATCAGTGCAAAATAAATCTATAACTATGTCACTTATATGAGAGCGACGAGTATATACGTATATACGAGGAGTTTGTAACTTATATGTGTACAGACACGAATATAAGCAGTAAATGAATACGAGATATGAACTTACGTACGAGTATACATATGTATACGTATATATGCGTGTATATGTATACACATAAATGTAAATGAATAATTATTAAATTCATACACAGAACGAGAACGAGACATAAAAATCTTTTATTAGAAGTTTTGTTTAATCTAAGGAGTAGTATGGCAGTAACGAGAAAATCGTTGCTCAGACGAGAACGAAAAAGCAATATTTACGATGGACTCTGGCCAAGTCTAAACCTTAAGTACATGTGTAGATATTTGTAAATACATTATATACAAGTATTTTTTATTTCATAATATGTATTTCATATACATATAACTAAATTAAATAAAAATTAAAATAATATTTTCACGTGATTTTTAAAAATAGAAATGTTAACATAAAGGTCGGCAGTGGCGCTGTAAATAATTTTAATTTACACACTTAAGCAATTATGCTTAAATCATTAAAATATATAACAGCGCCCACTTTAAAACGAAATGTAACCGAGTTCGAGTTTGTTATATTAAAATTAAAATTAGCAATCATCTTGATCGTTTTGAAACTGCATACTTGTGTTCGGTATGTCAGAATCTTAACAATTAACTTAATTGCAGTTGTTTTGATACTGATCATACTAGTGTTCCGCATATTAGAATCTTAACAACGAAATTAAAAATTACAACCATTTAAAGACTGATAATGTTTGTGTCCAACGTATCAGAATCTTTATAATGCAAATAAAAATCTCAACTGTTCTGAGTTTGACAAGCTTGCGTTCAGCATGTCAGAGTCTTGACAGTGAAATTTATTAAATAGAGTTATGCTAAATACGATGAATAACGAATACATAGTTAAATAAATTTTAGTTTCAGTTTAAATTTAGATAGTACTTGTGTTCAGTGATATCTGAATTTCTAACTGTATAACTGATTGACAGGAAAGGAGTTCATACCTAACGAGTAGATGGCAGCACTTACGAGAGAAATTACCTAGGAACGAGAAAAGGGTCTGTCATTCTATGTATCTTACTGCCGTGACCTATTCAAAACGAGACGCAGCTGCGATACGAGAAAATGAGGAATTGAACGAGGAATGATACGAGAAAATGAAGAATAGAACGAAGAACGGAACGAGAGAATAAAGGAGTAAAACGAGACCAAACAACGACGCAAAGAGAAACGAAGACCAAAAGGTAAACGATGTATATAACCAGTTTTTAATTGTAAACTAAGATATAAATCAGGCAACTATTTCTATGTTAAAAGGATCCACAGAAATTGAAATTTAATATATATAGAAAATTGCCATTATCAAATTCGAAGTTCTCTTAAATGAAAATGAAACATTGTCTAAACGAGTGCATAACGAAGTTAATATTAACGATAAAAACTGTCTTATTTTCGATTCTTTTGTAGAAATCAAGGATCAAATGGCCACCTTCATGGTTCAAGTTTATGTATTCGAAAAGGAGGCATCTGCAAAGAAGTCGTAATCTAAAATTGAACTAAATTGAGGCTGGTCGCAAGGAGACGGAGAAAACAAAGGCAACTATGTATATCGAGTCCAAAAACTTGAAAATTCAGATTGACGTATTTGATAATAAATTCTTATGAAATACTTTCATAAATAAGAATAGTATTGAAAATCTGATAACGAGATAACCGAGTTTGATTTAGTACGATTTATTGTAATTCTATGGAGATCGATACTAAACGAGTTGAAAAATCGAAAACAACTCTGCTTGTGCTAGCAGAATAAAAGTCTTTGACGAGAGTAACTTAACGTACGATTCTTGTAACGTTATAGTACAATTGAAGGAGTTTTTTTTAAAACAAAAATTGATCAATAGATCTGTTTCTCGTGAATTGATCAATAAGATCGATGAGATCAATAAGAATTAATTTTCAATTGATCAAATTAATGGAAATACATGGGCTCATCGGCTCAAAAATGATTTGAAGGAGAGTGTCGTAGAAAATCATATAGTTCGAACATGAGATATTATTATTAACTACATAGACACTGATTACCATAAGGAGTTTTTAAAATAAATGAAGAAATAGGATTATGAAAAGAAATGCTTTTTCAGCGATTATAAAGAAATAATTTTATAGTTCACTATATAATCTGAGAAAGAAATTAACGAGTATATTTTGGATTAATTTTACAAGTCAAAAAGGAATTAAAATAAGTATCAAAGGTAAAATGGCTAGTTGATAAATATATCGGAAATACCAAAAACTGATTGGAATGCATGACGAGCAACGTAACAGCAGCTAAGACTACAGATTAAAGGACTTAGATTCTATCGATTTTCATAGTTGATACTTATATGTATACAGTAATTAGTTAACAATTTTCATTGTGTTACAAGAGCAACTGGATGACCAATTATACAGAAAAGGATTATTCAAAACGTAAAAGACGAGAAAAATAAAGAAAATATAAAAATAAATTTAAATGAAATTGTTAACGCAACATTGTTAATTAATTCTTGAAAATTATTAAAGGGAGGATAAGTAAAACGAGTAACGAAATTTCAATGAAACGAGTTAAATTTAATAACAAAAGTAGAAACATCACGAGATTTAGCAAAACGAGAAATACTAAGAAAAATATCAACGATTTAAAATTGGGAGCCAAGAGTAAGAGAAAAGACTTACAATGGAAACGATGAAAACTTAAAATCAAAAAAAAAAAAAATTGAGTTTAAGATCTTGAAATTAAAATCGATTTAAAACAACGTGAAAATAATCAATGACTGTTTTAAATTAAGTCAAAATTCTCGCTGACTCTGATGTGAGATATTAATTAACGAGTTTGTAATTAATTTTAAATTTCTAACGAGAATATTCACGAGATTAAGTTTGTTAACAAAACAACATCGTGAACTTAGGATCGGAGGGAGTAAATACGAGTTTAGGCACTGCTGACCAATATAAAATTTATCTTATCAGATAATACCTTTATGCAGATGCTCTACAGATAATTTATTACATAAGTCAAAGTTTACGGACCAGTACTTGTGTATATATTTAAATAACGAGTCAATTGATATGTACGTGGTCATGTGTCAAATAAAATGTTTATTACTGGAGTACAAATATAAAATTCTATGGATTAATAGAATTTGCGTTCGGAGAAAAGATTGATAATAAGTATACAATCTTAACAAACTACAGCATACTTAATTACAAGAGATAAAGAAGAAATGAGTGAGAATAATAAAAATTGTAGGAAATGAGTATAGATGCGTAAGCGCTAAGTTATACTCAAATTTCAATGACACTATAGTGAAAATAATAAGTGTTATAAAGGAGGCAATAGAAATTAAAAGGATAGATTTTGAAATCATGTCTGCAGAGAATATCGAGATAACTTCTCTTAACAGAAGAACGATGATTTGATATGGATAAGACATGTTTCTTAAATGATTTAAGGAGTTACAGAAAACTTATAAATATATCAAGGATTATAATTTTAAAATATCGGAAAGCATGGGCAATGTGGCTCTGGGATCTGCTGTGTTCGCATATAACAGATTGCCACATGTTTCAAATGATATGATGCCACCGTTAGAGAAATTTGCTCCTTATCACAAGATAGACATCACTCAACTGAAACGGTTTGGCTGCCTAGCTTACATGAAGGTGCAAAGGAAAACTGGTCCTAAATTTCGAGGTATTGGAAGTAGAACTGTCTTGGTTGGATACAAGGAAACAGGCTACGTTTTGTTCAAACCTGAAGAAGGAAAGTTCTACGAGAGTCGAGACGTCAGGTTCAACGAGAAGCTAGTCTTTGCTGATAAGTATAAACGTAGAGAACTAAATAACTGGGAGACACTGGACAGCGAGGTAAATCGTGATACATGGTTTACTGAATTCGAGAATGAAAAGGAGAATCAGACAACGAGAACGGAGGGAGTGCCTAAAAGAGGAAGAGGTCGTCCAAGGAAAGTGAAGGAAAATATCACTAATGAAGAAATTTTAACTGAAGAAACTACTACAGCTTTGATTGCTAAACTAAATGGAGACCCTGCCACGTATCAAGAAGCCATGTCATCAACTGATAAACAACGATGGAAGGAGGCTATCGAGGACGAATTAAATTCCATTCATAAAAACAACGTTTGGAGAACAGTTGATAGACCAGATACGAGAAATGGAAAGAAACCCAACATCATTGATTCTAGATGGGTTCTGAGGAAAAAGGAGGACCCAGATGGTAACACAAAATACAAGGCTAGGCTTGTTATCAGAGGTTTTAAAGATAGGAATGTTTATGACCTGCAGGAAACTTACGCACCAGTTTCACGTCTGCCCTTAATTAGATCTGTGCTAGCCATCGCAAATCGATTTAATATGGACATCTGTCAAATGGATGTTAAAACAGCGTTCTTGAATGGCATTCTCAATAATGAAGTTTACATGGAGATTCCTGATGGAGTAAACTGCACAGCAGAAACGAGACGAAACAAAGTGTGTAAACTTGAAAAAGCTTTATACGGACTGAAAGTCAGTCCCAAGTGCTGGAACGAAAGATTTCGTGCAACCGCTCTCAAACTTAATTTAAAAACCTATGACGATGAGCCATGTCTATTTACTTGGTGCGAAAACAACAGACTTTTAATTCTTGTGCTTTATGTAGACGATGTGATGCTGGTCAGTAACGACATAGGAAAATTGAACGAGATAAAGCAAAATTTAATGAAGGAGTTTGAAATGACGATCATCGGAGAACCTAAAGTATTTCTAGGACTTGAGATACACAGAAATCGAGAAACGAAGAATCTGAGTATCAAACAAGAGAAATACATTGATAAGATGCTGATTAAGTTTGGATTCGATAAGGAACATCCTCAAAGGACTCCTATGGTCACAAATCAAATAGCCAACAGAGATAGAAAAGATCACGAAGAAAACGAGGATTTGAACACAATTATAAACACAGAAAATAGTTCAAATCGACCTTATCGAGAGGCTGTTGGTACTTTGCTCTACTTGGCTAACACTTGCAGACCGGACATTGCTTACGCAGTGAATGTTCTCAGTCGACATCAAATCAACCCATCTGAAAAGGAATGGAAAATGTTAGAACGAGTATTCAGATATCTGAAAGGCACTAAAGATATAGGCTTAAATTACTTTGGTAAAGGTGACTCTCTACAAGGTTTTTCAGATGCGAGTTTTGGAGATTGTAAAGGATCTCTGACAACGAGTGGGTACGTAATAAAGTTGTATGGAGACACTGTAGTTTGGAGAACGAAGAAACAGCAGTATGTTGCTCTATCAACTTGTCAGGCTGAATACGTACACTGAAAAAATTGCGGGTGAGAAACTATACTAAATATGAATACGCAGCGTTCTGCGCATAAAAGCGATCCTCGTGCGCATGAGAGAGATCCTCGCTACGTTTTTAGGCGCGCTGCCTTCTCAAAATTCTCTCGTCTCTAATTTTGGGAAAGCAGCGAGCCCAAAAGCGCAGCGAGGATAGCTTTAATTTAATATAGCACCGATGTATTCATGTTTAGTATAGCATCTCTTCGCTGTGGTAAGAGAGGGCGCCTACAATTTTTTCAGTGTAGCCATGAGCGACTGCTGTCAGGAGCTCATTTCTTTATATAACTCTTTAAAAAGATTTCTCAAGAACGAGTTCACACCCATGGCTTTATGGTGTGATAATCGAGCTGCGGAAGCAAGTGTTAAAACTGGAGGAGGAGGAAAATTGAGACATATGACTGAGATCAAGGAGCATTACGTTCGAGAATGTGTCACGAGAGATCTGGTTAAAGTAAATTGGTTAGCTTCGAAAGAGCAAATAGCGGATGTATTGACTAAGCCCTTATCGTTCGAGTTGCATGCTAAATTGATGAAATTAATCTTAAATATATAAAATGTTTTTATATAATCTATAAATTGTTTCTCTGTTACAGGAAGTAAAAATTTGAAGAAGTAATTGGGAGTGATGGTCGGTCAGAGGTTTTCTTTTAATTTTCTTTAAATATGCGGGAGGGAGTGTCAAGAGTGTGCGCATATTTTACGTTTGGGTTTTTGTGAAGGCTGCCGTGGGCAGAAGCGCCCTCTTAGCTTCTCTCTCTCTGTATATGCGTCGGTCGGTCTGTCAGTCCTTGTTGAGCGACACATCGTAGAGCCTCCAGACTTTATTAGCGTAGATCTGTATTCTTGGTTTTTTATACGAGTGTGCTTTGTAAAGGGAGTGTATTGTTAAAACAATAAATACTTTAAATACAATTTGTGTGTGGATCTTTACTGTGTCTACGTAGTTAAAACTATTAACAACCTCGCCCCTAAATTGAGATATCTTAATACATCGGGATTTTAAATCTCGCACATATTTTATTCAAATTCAGAACTAATTTAGCACTTATTCTAAGAACATTTCGCATTGATTATGTTCTTTTTCTGTACAGATTTTGTACTGAATCCGTACTGGGATGCTATTATTATTCCGTCTGTAGCCCCAGTTTTAAAATTCGTACAAATTTTATGTAATATTAGTATATATCTTTTACGTATTGTTAATAAATGGCGTATATATTTGGTTTTTAATTTGTAATAATTCCGTACGGTTTTCATGCTGTATGCGTACTGAGCTTATTTCATTAGTCAACTTTTTTCATTTAAATCTTAAATATCGTACATATTTTATTGAAATTCAGTACTGATTCAGCACTTATTTTGAGAACATTTCGCATTGATTTTGTACTGTTTCCATACAGATTTTGTACTGAATCCGTATTAGGATGCTATTATTATTCCGTCTGTAGCCCCAGTTTTAAAATTTGTACAAAATTTATGTAATATTAGTATACATCTGTTATGTATTGTTAATAGAATGCGTATATATTTGGTTTTCAGTTTGTAATAATTCCGTACGGTTTTCATGCTGTATGCGTACTGAGCTTATTTCATTAGTCAACTTTTTTCATTTAAATCTTAAATATCGTACATATTTTATTGAAATTTAGTACTGATTCAGCACTTATTTTGAGAACATTTCGCATTTATTTTGTTCTGTTTTCGTACAGATTTTGTACTGAATCCGTATTAGGATGCTATTATTATTCCGTCTGTAGGCCCAGTTTTAAAATTCGTATAAAATTTATGTAATATTAGTATATATCTTTTATGTATTGTTGAAAGATTCCGTAAACATTTTGTTTTCAATGGGTATTAATTTCGTTCGGTTTTCGTACTCAATCCATACTGAGTTTATTTTATTATTCTCAATTTTTTACAGTGATTTAATAATTTGTACATATTTTACGGAGATTTAATACGAATCTACTATTTATTTCAATAATATTTGGTGCATACGTTGCATAACAATTGTATAAATGGCATACTGATTTTATACTGATTATGCTCTGAGTGAGTTTACTTCATATTTACCTAAATATGCATTCGCAGATTCAGTACTGATTTTATACGTATTTTATTTAGTATTTGTGCTTGATTAGTATGAATTTCGTACTTTATTCGCATTGCGTTTTGAGACTACTTTCAGAGTTCGCTCAGTACGAATTTCGTGTAAGTACCATGTGGATTTTACGTTGATGAAATACAAATCACATACTGATATCAGTGTAAAATCAGTACTGAATCAACACAAACTTTTCTAGTAGGGATAAGAAAAGATATTTTTTTTAGCAAAAAGATAAAAAAAAAAGAAGAACCACTCTCGATTTTTCTTGGCTTTTTTTTAGATACTGTGAATGTCGATTAATTCCAGTACAAATAGGTCGTGTGTATAGTTTGTTTTATCGTACATAACCTGAAACAGACAAGATAGCCTTAATCCCTGGTGTTCGACAACCTGTGCATAACCAGGCATAAAATGCACGTGGTGTCCACTGGATAGGGCAGCTTTTCAGCACCCTTTTACATCCATCACCATCAGGCTTTTGTGCAATGCGCAGCGGTTCTATGAAAACATTGAACGACCACTCGGGGCTTTTCGGCCTAGTCTTTCCCCTTATTAGTAAAAATAAATATATTTTTATTGGTTATGTGTGTTAGTTCACAATCACTATTATTACACTGACTCTATTTTTTATAAGTAATTATTGCTAGTAATCCTGCAAAGAGATATCTTATACGCAGGATTACGTATCAAAAAAAAATATACAAATTCGAGTTCAGTCGCGAAAAAAATCAAAAAGTATTTATTAATCTTTATTATTCAGCACTTGCTTTAAGACTATTTATTTATAGAGCAAGAAAATAAATAATAATAAAAAAAACACTTAAGAAGAAAAGAAATAAAAAAGAATCACGTCCCTTTCTTACTTTACACGACGGAAAAGCAAAGAGAAATAATGAATTCTTATACAAGAGTATTAACAACTGAAGCGGTGCGAGAGAGAATGAATATGAGATCCTCGCGGTGCGTGAGTTCGAGCTCACTGATCCCCTCTTACTTAATTGGTCATCTAGATAATCTACTTCATCTAAGCTGTCACGTAGATATGCGCAGAGACCTCTTTGTATTTGTTCCTAGCGTATCATATAATTACTATATTTCCTTCTTAAAATTTATCATTTTCGATTAATTCTGTTTTAAAATCTTTGCTAGTAGTTAGATACTCTGAAAGCCCCGTTTACACTAGTAATTCAAACCGATTTTAAATTATATATTTTTTATGACGATTAGCATCTTAAAATTATTAAGTAACGAAAAAAATGCTTGTCTTAAATTATCCCTTTATTCATTAAGTTAAACGATCGAAAAATCGATTGAATTAATGTTATAATTAAGTGTAATGTTGTACCAACGCGTTAGCATCGCGTCTCTTTGCCTCTCTCTCTTACCAATAGTGAGAAACAAGGAACGCTGCGCATCTCACTTGATCCCTCGGTGAATGAGATTCGAACACGTGGACCGGGCTACGGCGGGCTTTTCATTCAAATTTGAATTACTGTTACAATTAAAAAAATTAATATTTTATTAATTTTCTTTATAGAAAATTCCATTATCTATTTTTCAATGCTTTATTATAAAAAATAAATTTTTCTAATTACTGTATATATTTTTTTCGCAAAATACATTAAGATTGTTCTACGCTACCGACTGAACTTAACTTAAAATTTTTCTCTTCATTTTAATAATTCCAATGCATTTCGGATTCGTTACAACCAACAGTTTTATAAGACATAAAACGCAAATGCTTGCGATTTTATTTTTAATATTTGATCAAATTTAATGGAAATTAGGTATTTTGTAAATGTACTAACAAAGAGAGTGCATTGCATTTGGGTCTCAGGTTTTATTCTGACCTCAAGGTATTTTTTTTACATAAAATTATGAAATAAGTCACGTTCTTGCGGTCAAACGCTTAATTTTTTTCAGGTATAAGCAGTTTTGTCTGATCTCTAAGTCTTTTTTTTTAATTTTTGCATCTGCGTATTCTTATGATAAAAAATTATTTGTACTTTTCTTTTCTGTAAGAAATGCTTTGATTGATAAAAAATGACTATCCGCCCATTCAAACACGCTCGAAAACTTTCAGACTATCAATTCAACCAGTGGCTATTGATGAAATATGATGCATGTACGTTACATTTACAGAAAGATACTTTCTGGCTTCGTAGATGTCGACAGAATTGCACTTACATGAAGAATTTTTTAACTTTGGGATTTTTTTATACAAAATTATAAAGAAAGTTGCATTTATTCAATGATAAAAATTTTATCTATTAATTAAATCTGTTCGTTTATAACCATTAATCATAAGCTTAACATCCTACCTAAATAAATAATAATTGTGGACCACATTTCATCTGATTTATTAGAAATGGCTGATGTCTCATAAATTGAGTCTAATCTAGACGGTAAATGACATGTTATTCAGTCATTTTCAATCAACTTGGAAGAAGGCATTTTTGCTGTCTTTCGCCAAACACTCTAGCAGAGACAACTTTTCGACTTGTCCTATAGTCAAGCTTTGCAAAGTTTTTAGGGTTCTCGGAAAAGTGTCTAATTCTCAGTTTTCTCAACATCTGGAGCCGAACTTTTTGTTTATGCCTCAATAAATTGGCCAATACTTGTTCTGAGATATTTATAGTTGCCTTTAACAACCATGCTCCTCTTATATTTACTTTCATTCATCCTCGCATCAAGCCATAAGTTTCAGGCGACTTTCTTATGAAGGCGAGGAACCTTGCATATGGACAGGCAGCAAGAACAGGTCGGGCAGAAAATATCCAGCAGTATAGATTTTTGACTCTACAGACATAGAATATATTGTAAAGCTGCTTGATCAATCATGTGATCAAAAATCCAAATCGTTAGCTCTTTATGAATTGGGACTGGCTAACAAGACTCTGCCATCTGCACTGCAGTATTTCTCCTCAGCAGTTCTTCTATACATCAGCCGCTAAAAACGGGCCTGTTCTTACTTGTGATAATATCAAGAGTATTCTCAGAATACCACATTCTGATTCACTGCCAGTGTTTAATTTTCATAAAGTTGATTCTGAGAGGATTCGGGACCTTATTGTTGCTGCTGATTCGGGATCCTAGTGTCTATGATGAAACTGACTTTATCTCTTTAGTTGAGTATTTGGCAACTATAGTCAATGCTTCATTTAGATGCTTCACATTTTTTTCTGACTGGAAGAGAGCGCACCTGCTTTCTCTAGCCAAATCCAAAACCGTTGAGAGTCCAAGTCAAACTCGACCGATTGCGAGGCTTTTTGAACCTTCAAAGATTCTGGAACGCGTTACTCATGAACTACTTTTGTGTTTTTTGAACGCCAAGAACCTTCTGAATGAGTGTCAAGCAGGCTTTCATGCTGTTTATAGCACCTAGACGCCACTCCCCAATATTCTCAAAGATGCTTGGGTGGCTATCGACAAGAAGTAAATGACGATAGTGTTGTTTCACTTTTTGTTTGACTTGAAAGTTTTGGACACTGTACCTTATAAATAATTACTAAGAAAGTTAAGATGACTCTTGAACAGTTCTAATGAGGTGATTCTTTGGTTTGCATCTTATATAGCAGAGAAAAACACAAATAATTGAGACTGCCGATTACGATAAGATAAATGATTGAGTAAAACTTGATACTAGAGTCCTATAGGGAAGTGTTTTAGGTCCTATTGTATTCTCAATTTTCATAAAAATCTTTGCAATATCCACAAGTATACCAATTTCATGCTTTTTGCTAATGATTTACAAATATATAGGTCCTTCTATTTCAGTGATTTTACACAGGAAATTAATATTATGAATAGTGATATAAATGCTTTAGTTCAGTGATTCACAGTAAATCTGCCCTCCAAAGAAAGAACGTTCTATCTCACAAAATTTTGGGATCGAGAAAATTAAGATTTCGTAAATGGTACTTTCCGAATTTCAGCTTAGGATAGGCGTTTTTTACCAATTTAAAAAATATTTTGAGCCATTTTGAATATGGCAATACTTGCACATCATGTTTATGTTCCATTCATGTGAGAAAATAAAAAATTTAAAAAATTTTAGATAGAACGTTTTTTTTAGAAGTGCAAAAATGGCATTGAACTCAATACACTGAATATCCATGCAAATACCGTAAGCAGTGAGCATCTGTTTCTCACGTACGCCTTTCGGCATGCGTAGATTTTCTGGATACCAATAAGCAGGTTCCTTTCTCTCGGATTGTGATAAGTCTTGGCATCTAGTTAAACCAGATTCTAAACTGGGAGAAACGAGTGATGTCAATTGGACGTAGAGTCCATCGCATACTTAACTCTAAGAAGTTCTACAGAAGATCATTCTTTAAAACTTTTAGGTGAGAATTGGTCCAATCTCTTATTATTCCTATTTACGATTACGCATGTGTTCTGTAAGACGACCTCTTTTGATACCAGAATTACGAGCTTAACAGGACTCTTAATGCGTGATTCAGGAAGTTCATGGCAATATTAAGAGTCTGTCAGAACCATAGTCAGTCTTTGGGTTTGATGGTGCTGTGTTAGGGAAAATATCAATTTTTATTCAAATTTGATATTTTCCTACTAATCTTTATTAGTCTATTTAATAAATAGTTTGATATGATAGTTTATAAAAATTTTAACAATTTATTGAATATGCAAATTTCCCTTGCTAATGCTCAGATCCAAGGCTCGCACTCGCCGAGAATGATCCATTTTGCATCTTTGAAGAATAATTTTGTTGATCGTTAGGACGCAAAAAGATCTTTTTGCGATCTATACGGACAGTACTATCACTTTAATAGTCTGGTTATATATTTAGTGCCTTGTGCTCTCCAAACAGATAAAAAATAACCATTTTGCGGCCTGAAGACAAAAAATAAGTAGATTCGAAATTTCTAATTTTTCTATTCATAGAAATATTCGCAATTCATGATATTAACACAATTATTAATCCTTCGTGGTACACATATTTTGTGTAAAAACTGTGTTAAGTACAGTGTATATTTCTTTAACGCAATTAATACACAGAATTTGTGTGAAATTATTTTAAAAACAAATTTAATGTGTAAAATATAATATTATTCAAGAGCGTCGGTGGCGTAACCGGCTAAGGTGCACGCCTTACACGGTCTCTACACTTTCGCTCCAAGCGATCGGGGGTTCGATTCCCGGTGAAAACACTTGAAATTTTTTTCAGGCTTTTTTCATCGGAAAAAGAATCTCCGAGTGCGATGGGTTAATGTTCCTGGCGTGGGTTTTCTCCTTGGGGAGTTTTCCCTACGTTACAGGTCTAAAAGCCTGGGCAAATGCGGGAACCGACCGTAGAAATCTACTTACCGACTGCTCTCGGAACGCGGCAGTCAGAGATTTCTCGGGGATGTGGGTTTATTAAAAAATTGGTTAGCTGAGGAAAAAGAGATAGGACAAAAATAGAAGATAAAAAGCAAATAGGAAAAACATTGTAAAACATAGGAGAAAAGGGTTAGGAACATCCTCACACAGAGGTGGTGAAGGATGCGGTGCTAGGCCAAGACAGGCTGCGCCGGGCCAATAGGGCGAAAAAAAAAAATATAATATTACACAATATTTGGGTATCTTATTTTTCTCGGTAAATTTTAAACACACAATGTGTGTTTAAAATTCACCCGATTTTCAACTGTGTACTCAACTTTTATTCATCACATATTGTCATATGAAAACTTAATAATATTTGACCTTTAGCTGGCAGGGGGGGTACTATAGTACCCCACGCTCTTTCTTATCAAATTTTGAAACCGTTTCATTTTTCCTCTTATAAACTATGCTACCCTTTGGAGTAACCTCTGAAGATCCCTCCAGAATGTATTTGAGTTGAGATAACCAATACTTTAGTTTTTACAACAATTTTTCGCGCTGGGGTACTATAGTACCCGGCCAGCTATAATCGGCTGGAGAGGCATGCCAGCTAAAGGTTGAAATTATTAATACTTTTAAACCTATACAAAAAAAATCAATAATTATTATATTTTTGAGGTAATTTACCTACTAAAAAATAAATGAAAAATAATGTATAGTAAAATAAACTGTTACGTCACAACGTATCTTTTATATTACTTTTTAATTTACAATTTTTAAAATATCTTTTCATTAACATGATATTGATGAACTAATTAAACACTCATCGAACAATAAAAGAATGTGTTAACCTAAGCAGTAAAGAAACTTAAAGTTGATATTGAGCAACGAAATTCTTCGATTCAAAATTACAAAATCAAACTCACATTTTGAAATTATTCATAAGAAAAACAAGATCCACTTTTTACCTAATGAAATTATGTCAAGGATAAAATCTTATTTCAATTATAAAAGCCGACTGAAATTGACGACAGTCGGTACTACTCCAGGATTATTGTTGGTACCAAGTCATACATCCTGTAATTCTAGCACTTCAACTTCAATTCAAATTCAAATTCAAAGTCAAACAAAGTTATTGTCATATTCAATATTAATTATTTTACAAATGTCTAATAAATTCCTTAAAAGTTACTTATACATCTGACTCGAGTCTTATTTCAATCGTGCCTACCCATAAACTGTCTGAATATAGCCAGACCTTATTTACTGAATTCTCCAAAGGTGAGAATATTAAATATACTTTTATCCTCATTTAAAATCTTTATAAATTAATTTCAACACATTTAATAGTGAGAACGATCTCACTCAATTAGAATATTGGTGGAGTTTAATCACCACTAGATTTCATATACTCTCATATCTTTTAAATATTATTATAATCAAGAGTCAGCTGTATACCGACACAGTTACCTGTTTTACCGAATCTATTTAAAATTTATTTTTTATAAAAACTAATAGCTTCAGGCAGAAATAAAGAGATGGTTTCGATTCGTGTAATAGAAAGCAATATTTTCTCTGATAAGAATAATTTAATTCCACCGCTTTATTTTCAAGAAAAGTTGGAATAACTTGAAAATCCCATTATTTGACACTAATTTCTAATTTTTTAAGTTATTCCAACTTTTCTTAAAAACGAAGCAATAAAATTAATTCATACTAATCAAAGAAAATATTACATTTTATTAAACACATCGAAACCATCTCTTTATTTTTGCCTCTTGTTGCTAATTTTGGGAAAAAAGTCAATTTTTTAATTAGAAAAGGACAGAGATACAGCGGACTCTTAACTTTGATAATTAACTCAAATATTACAAATCAATTCAAGTTACATATAAATCCATACAATTCTATAAATATATCCAAAACAACTTGAAAGTCAATTTAAATTTAATTTCAAATATTTAGGAATTTTTGATAATTATTTTAATTATATGATTACTTTTTCCCAAAGTTTTATGAGGATTGATGCTGAGATGCAAAGAATATTTTAAAGGTAGAAAACAAAAAGTATGATATAATGAAATTCAAGTATACAAACAAATGATATTACTATTAAATTATTTTTTAATTGTTGAATCTGACATATAATTTATTGTAAAATATTAAACAACAAAAGATTTTTTATACATACGAGTGTCATAAGTAGTTTAATCTCTTTAACGCAGACTAAATCATGATATATATGTATAAATTTTTGAACTTTTTTTTATCATAATGACTTATTTATTTTGAAATTTATTATACAATATACAAATGAAATAAATTGAAATAAATATATTTACCCACACAGCATGAAAGAAATTTGAAATAATTTCATGAAATATTTCAAGATAATACGTTGAAATAATTCAAAAAGAACTTAAAAAGATAACTTTATTCTTTTAAAAAGAATTTATAAAACAGTACATAGAAAGATTACAAAGTCATAATAAAAATAATACCGAAAAGAAATCGAAAGTAAAGTTATGAAATATAACATGAATCCTTACTGAAAAGACTTTGAAAAGACTTCTTGAAAGGAAACAAGAAACAACTCAGAAATGTCTTTATGATTCCAATCATAAAATAATTTAGAAAGACTTTCGGTCTCATATAAGGTACTCTTTCACCAAATCATTTTAAGATTCTTTCAAAAAGCTTTCATGTAATAATTCATGCAATATTTTGGTAAAGTATCACAAAATCTCACACGAAATATTTTTAAAATCTTTTTGAAATATTTCATGAAATAACTTATGGTGAGAATAAAAGTTATTACATGAATCTTTACTGGAAGGACTTTGAAAGGATTTCTTGAAAGAAAACAAGAAACAATTTAAAAATCTTTCCACGATTCCATTGATAAAATAATTTAGAAAGATTTTGAAGGTATTCTATATCTTACTAAATCATTTCAGGATTCTTTCAAAAAGTTTTTAAGCAATAATTAATAAAATATTTTAGTAAAGTCTCGCAAAATATTACATGAAATAATTTTGAAATCTTTTTGAAATATTTTATGAAATAACTTATGATGAGAATAAAAGCAAGTAAAAAGTAAAAAAAGCAGAGAAAAATTTAATCTGTATTTTTATATTACGTATTACTAAAAATAGTATTTTATTAAATAAGATCAAGATTGTTATTATAATAACATATATGAGTAAATCTTCCATACTTTTGAAATTCGTGTTACTGCGTCATCACTCGTAAATATGAGATAGCACATTTTTTCAGCAAATGTTTATCAGAAAGTAATTTTGCTATAATTTGGATTATAATTAGACAATATCATTTTATGGTGAATGGAGAAAAGAGGTTTTTTCTTGAATTTTAAATGTTAGCAGGTCATGTAAAATGATAAATTATCGCTATAAAAAAATTACTATTGTTCTTTTGATCTGAAATTCACACTAAAGTTGTATCTATGTAAATACTTTTGGGAAATCAAGACCATGGGTGTGTGCTTGTTAACAAAAGTACTTTTCGAATAATTATTAATAGGTTACCAAAAATTTATATAATTTACTTTTTTGTGGAAAATATGGTGCTGTAAAAAAGACTATTCAGCGATAACATTTTAAGGAGATGTAAAGCGGACACTACACCTGTGCTTATGAATATTAACTGTCTTTCCATTTTATTGTTGAATTTTCAGAAAATAAATGCATTAGTTTGTAGTATATATCAGGATGATTATTTAGTTAAATTTTCAAATAAATATATTCATTAGTTTTTAAGATATTTGGATTCTGTTAAAAAATCAAGAAATTTTAGTAATTATTATTGGAATCCGAAATTCTCAATAACTAATGAATGAATTTATTTGAAAAATTAATTGAATAATCTTCATGGTAAATACTACGAGTTAAAGCATTTTTTTCCTCAAATTTTGCAATAAAATGAAAAGTTAGACTAAATTCATGTGTACGGATGTACTGTCCGTTTTACATCCCCTTAAACTATATCAAAAGGTAATATTGAGAAACAGAAACAAAATTTCTTTATTAGGAACGTGAGCCTAGCATAGATAAAGTTCTGTCTTACTTTGAAATTACAATTAAAAAACGTAATTCACCTTTGAAAATATGTTTTTATCTCCTAATATAAAAACCTGAGCTTTTATGCACCTTTTCTCTTGTGTGAATTTTGTAATTTACTATTTTATAGTACTCAATGGAATTTTTAAGTTACTTTTGAAGTATTATTTCAAGTATTCTGAAAATTTTTGAATTTTTTCCGGCTATTAAATTTTCCGGATTTACATTGATTACCTAGTTTCCTAGATGCACCTTAAGAGGAGGTCGTATAGCTCTGTTCTTGTCCAATCTAAATTTTAAATGATTCATTCTATGAAAATATATAAAATTTTCATTTGTTCGTCCTTAAATCTATTCGGCTCTGCCCTTACTTTTGTACAAAAATATTTAATTTAGGAATAATAACTAAAATTTAGATTAGACAAGGACAGAGCTATACGGCCTCCTCTTAAAAAGACTACACTGAGCGAAAAGTGTATTAAAAGTTATTAGAATGCTATAAAAAACGCTGCCAAGTGCTTTGGCGCAATGCTTTCTCATAGAGCTCATTGAGTTAAAGTAATTTGATTTAATTTTTTTAAGGAGGTACCTTCGTCCACCACTCAAGTCAAATTTTCAATATGCTCATTTGATTAAAAGTCACTAGATATCTCCCCTTCCCAAGAATGTGCGTAGCGATCACATGTTTTGTATAGTGATATATTTTAATATATGTAAACTATTTAATAAATGTAACAAAGCATCAATATAAAAAAAAAGAAATAATTTTTATTAAAAACTGAAAAATTAAAATTAATTAAAGAGCTAAAATCATCATCTTAAATGTCCAAATCATTTACACGCTCTTTTTACGAAATTTGAAAATTTGAGGTTATGGTGTGTTTTTGCCGCTATCCGGTATGTACGATAAAAGTAACTAGATTCGTACGTAAATCAATAATTTATTCATTTATATTTCCGCGTAGAAGTAAGGAAAGTTTCTGAAAGTTATTTTATAAGTTGCCAGTGATATTTTGTTTATCCTAAAAAAATTTCATTTTATTCTGTTTTGTAAATTTTACAATATTAACGTTTCCCCATTAGAACCAATGTTATATAATTATTGTAATTTCTCATTAACAAGATAATGAATCTTTATGAAATTTTATATGTGCATTTTTGACATAAAAACAAACAATTTTGCATAGTTTTCACCAAATCTGTTTTGTTATACTAAAGCGAAGGTACCTCTTTAAATGTGATTTCAATGTAAGGAACATAATTTCTATTCAAGAAAAATTTGTGAGTGTGAGAAAATGATTAGGAAATAGGAAGAGAGAGTCAGAGATCGATAAAAATAGGGTAAAAATGAGGATCAATCTAAGATAGAAAGACAGAAAGGAAGTGAGGACATAAGAAAAGAGTTAGTGAAAGCGTTGAATCAGAAATCAAAAGAAGTAATGAAAGAGCTACGCTAAGAAAATTATTTTTTAAAAACTCGTTTTATAAAGACAGTAACAAATAATTTGTATACGAATTTTAGAGCAAACCTATCGAGTAGTTTACGTAAAATAGATAAAAAATGAAAACAAAAATTTTTTTTTTAATTTATAAAAATTTTTTAAAATTCAAACTATGCTAAAAAAATTGGTTATTAAAAATCATACTTCTTTTGACAAATGCAAATAATTTCCATGCAAATTTCAAAGCAAATTTATCAAGTAATTTACGTAAAATACAAAAAAAATTAAAAATCGAAAATTTTTTTTAAATTTGTAAAATGACTATAAAAAAAACTACTCTATAAAAACCAATTTTCAATAGCTTCCCGTCTACTTATACAAAATAATAGATAGTATGCAAAATTTGAAGCAAATCTATCGAGTAATTTTCAAGATTTCGTTGACTAAATAAATACCATTTTCTTTTCAAAATTTCTTTTTCAAAATTTTAAAAATGCTCTAAAATTAAAAGTACACTAAGAATATCAATTTTTGAAAAATTCCCTTCTTTTGGCTATCGCAAATAATTTCCCTGCAAAGAGTACCCCCCGTTACGATAGGTAAAATGCCCCCCTTCACAGATTTCAAAACTAATATTTTTTCTTGTTTTTATAGTAATTAAGATTAGGTTTTGCTATATTTATCGCACGTTCAATGGTAAAGCATCCAGCGAACGTCGTCGATTATTGTACTTTCATAAGTTGCATTTAGGATAAGGATATGATATCGCACTTCCAATAGTAAAGCATCTGGAGGAAGTCGTCGATTGTATATCCTTACATAATTATTAAAATACCAATTATCGCATCTCTGACAGTAAAGCATCTGGAGGAGATCGTCGATTCTGGTCTTTTAATCTATCTTGCTGTATGGATTATGTGACTAATGCATGTCAAGAACTTATTAATGTAACTTTAATCTATATTTTGGTAATTTATTATTAAAATTACCTGGCGACCGTGCATCCAGCAAAACGCGCCCGTTACAGAGTGATAGCCACACCTACTGTTTTGTTGTGTGAGTTGCATCCAACATGCGTGTGTATTCTGTCTCTCTCACTTTCATAGTGGTGGGATAACGCAAGTACATAGGCTCACGCCCATATTTAGGAGAAAGAGCTCAAATTTTCTGATATCGTAATCTCTTGTATCGAGAGATCACTGAATCATTAGATAGACAAAGACGGAATAAGGTTTTAGTAACAATCGTGTTGGGTCTATAAATTCGAGCCTGAAAGTAAACTTCCATGTCAGCATTTATATTCTTTGTTAGAACTGGCACAATTATGATTTGTCTTTAGGCCATTATACGCAAAAAAATAGAGTAGGAACCGATAAAAGAAATACATTGCTTCTACATATATGAGAATCAAGCGTGTTGTGCCTAGCAACAGCTTACTATTATAGTATATATATATATACACATTACTTCTAAGTATATAAATATATAAATGTTATTTTCCCTATTCTTTGTTAGCGTGTAACGGCCCTTAAGTTTTTGCTTCTCTATATTTATTTTTATGTATTGACTAGAACTAATATTGACATGAAACAAATTCAAGATTTTGAAATGTTTCATAATTTTAGAACTTGAGAAAAAATATATGTAGTTCATACGGTAATAATAATCTAATTATTAGCAAAGAATATAAACACTTGTACCTTTCTATAAGCGTTAATTAATTCTTATTAGTAAGATTAGTAATCATGATTTTGTGTTTTTGTACAGTATTCTTGAAAGTAAATCTTTATAATCTAAATCAAATATAAACTTCAAACAGTTTTAAATATATTATCCTACATTTATAAAACTTGAACACAAATAATTTATTTCATTATGTGTATGTGCTCCGATTAAAGTAAATATTTAGTGATACATATACATGGATGTATACAATTTTTATGTTTACATATATGTATACGTATATGTAAATATGTGCATAAGTGAAAATGTAAGTGAATGAAAAAGTCATTCTGAAAAAAAACATAAAATTAAAATTTCGTGCGTTCTCACTAAGACATTTTAAGATGAATTCAGTTAATCATTGCAGCATAAAAATAATTTCTGATTGAACAAAAGCTATAAAACATTTACCATACGCATTGAACCAATTTAAATTCTGTAAAAATCTAATTCTGCAAAGTGATTAAGAATTTATCTTTGATAAAAAATTGCTGTATCAATAGTTCTCATTTATTTCAAGAGCAAAATATATTTCAATTTATCTCAATTGTAATTACTTAAGGCAGTCTTACTTAACATGAAATATGTATTTTCCATCACAAAAACATACTGTCACTCTTTTAAATTTTTTTATTCTTTTAATTTTTTTGCAATCTATTAAAAAGTACATTATATTTTATATCCTAAATAGTTTTTTGAAATTATCTTATTTTGAATAATTTCATTTTTTAGTATGTCTTTTTAATTCCATCATTCGATAATGGATTTTATGGATTTCACATATCCTACCTTCAATAATAAGTTATGTTGGTGATGAATTTTTTATTAATTATGTATATATAGACAAGTATCTAAAAGTGTACCTCTGAAATCTAATTAAACTGTAATTAAAATGAATTACAAACTATAGAACTTGAACACCAAGAATTAAAGTCACTATATATATTTTAATTTGTTAAAGTAAATAATTAGTAATATGTATATATGATTTTTATGTAGATATATATATATATATATATATATATATATAGGAGTTATAGTTATCTGTTTAGTATTTGTCCCTGTTTTTCGCGTGTAGTGGACATAATTTGCCTATGGATACATTGAATAATAGCTTTGAGACTCCAAAGAGATGACCAAGGTCATAAAAACATAAAATGCAACAACGATGCAAAGTAGCCATGTAACAATTTCAGAATTATTTTATTTTTTTAATTGTTTTGTAACAGCATCCAAGTATTCCTAAAGTTGTCATGCATATTTTCAATGTATTTTTTCACGTAGAATCCAATGAAGCTATTTTTTTCTCTAAAAATGATTTGTGAGTTGCTAGAGACCAATAACCGACAAAAAACCTATGAAAAAATGGTTTTTCGAGTTTTTCGCCATGGTGCCATGCCAGAATCGAATTTTCGGTCATCATAAACTTCATTTGTTTTTTAAAAATTCAAATGTTAAGCCCAGAAAATTACTTGTAGCCCCTCCGTGAGCAGAGTTACGGAGATTTTATGATATAAATGTTATTTTTAGGTTAGAAAAACTGCTTTCTTGGACTCGTAAAAAATCACAGTAAACGAAAGTGCTAAGACCTATGACTAGGTAGTCATATGATTTTCGCGGGATTAATATCATTCATCCTTCCAGATAAAAAAAAAATTTTATAAAAAAAGTGATTTTTAGGTTATGTTGAGGTTAGGGTATGGGTTAGGAAACTATAAATATAGCAAAACCTAATCTTAATTACTATAAAGACAAGAAAAAATATTAGTTTCGAAATCTATGAGGGGGGGCATTTTACCTATCTTAACGGGGAGTACTCTTTCAGAACAAATTTATTGAGTACTTTACGTAAAATAAAAAAAAAAATAAGAAACGAAAAATCGAAATTTTTTTTAAAACCTTTTTTTAAAATTCTTTAAAATCATAACCACTCTATGAAAATTAGTTTTCAAAAGCTTATTTTCTTCAGACAATAGTGAATTGATTGTATAAAAATTTTGGAGAAAATTTATAGTATGGTTTACACAAAATAAATTCTTTCCTTTGGGGGTTGCAGGACCTTGGAGTGTGCATCGAAAGAGGACGGTGAGGAAGCTTAAGCCTTCGAGGCTTGGAAGTCTAAGAGTTTCTTGTCCTGGGGTTGCGGGGTCGGTGTCTTTGCTCTCGTCTCATCCTGCAGGGCAGGCTCTGGGGATGTAGGGTGGGGACATCCGTGCCGCGGGCGCTGCCACTGTCGGGGGTTCTGGTGGTTGATAGCCACTGAGTGCCTGGTGGGGGTAGTATCGGTGGCATGGGCAATCCGTCTTGGTATCGTCGGTCCAAGGACGCGCCTGGCTGTATCCAGGGTGGCTCAGTAGCCTGAGGTGACAAAGAAACAACCCTCCGACTCTCTCTGATGATGCAGGGATGTCGGGTGATAAATAAAAAGATCATCACCCTCGTTCAGGTTGGTGGTCTGGATGGGTACATACACTTCCCGACTGAAGGTGTCATGCGTACCGTACCGATGTTGTTCGCGGCCCAAGGGGTCACAGTGGGTCTTGAACGGTGCCTCAGTGGTCCAGGCGTAACCCCTGTAGTAAATAAATCGCCTTGCCATCACATGCGGGGCTTTGTGGCGGTCAACCGTTAATTCCCTAGCTTCTCGTGGGATCAAAATGGAGAAAATTAACAAAAACAAAGATACCGATAAGGAGGATACTGGTATGGAGCTTGCTCCTACCACTAGTGCTGCTGCCTCTAATGATGCGGTTTCCGCTCAGATAGAGGTGGTAACGACTAAAATAGATGGTAGGTCTAAGTCAGGCAACCAGACGAGAAAGGAAGCCTTGAGGTTGTATATTGAGAAGAAAAAGCAGGCTGAAGCGGAGGGTAGACCTCCCCCTCCTCCTCCTCCTCCAAGAAATGCTGGAAGGAAAGCCAAAGCTGGGGCTAGTACCCGCGAGGTGGATCCTGCGAGAAAATGCTGCTTCCAAGCAAAAAGTGGAGGAGAGGAAAAGGAAACAAAGAAGTGTTTCATATCCCTCTGCTAAGCCTAGTAGTAAGAGGAATCGGCAAGGGCCCAGCCATGCCAAGGTTGGAGGCACGTCATTTTCTACTATCTCCGCTAATCTGCCAAGAGTACTTGTGACTTTTGGCGAACAGGTTGGCGTGAGGATGGAAATGGCGGCCTTCGATCTACTTAAGAGCGCTGTCATAGATAGAATCGTGGACATTCCGGTTGGTGGGTTTTTTCCGCAATTTAAAGACACGTTCCTGAGGGAGGGTGTAGCGACCTTCATTTGTAATGATGAAAAGTCAGAGAAATGGCTACGAAAGGCAGTGCCGTTGGTCAAGCTCGAAGACGGAACCCAGGCGAGGCTAGTCCACCTTGAGGAACTGATCAAGAGAGTGAGAGTAACGGTACTGGTACTGCCACCTAAAAAAGAGGCCACTCAACTTGTCAACCTCCTGGGGTGTCAGAACCCGGAGATCGATACGTCGAAGTGGAAAATTCTTCAATTTGCTGAGCGAGGCCCTAGTAGCCTCCTCACCCTGGGCATCGACGAAAGTTCATCAGAGGTATTAGGGGCCAGGGGTGGTATAGCCTTCTTGGGGACGGGTCAAGTTACCTTTCGGTGGGCTTCAAGGAACTCGGAGGGGGTAGGCGCGGATGTCGCGGAGGGTGAGAGGGATAGTGTGTTCATGGAGCAGCAGTAAAAATGGCTGACTAGCGAGCAAATATTATCCAGATTAACTTGCACCATAGCAAAAGCGCCTCGGTGAATTAAACCAGGTGCATATCTGTAAGGTACACGTGCCCAGCTATGGCACCAGCCATAGCGTTGATACAAGAGCCGTGGCTTGTTCGATGTCACATTAGAGGTCTGACGGCGGTGGTTCGGATCTACGCGAGCGGGGAGCACGAGGGACAGAGAGCCTATGTAGCCATTAGGGGATTGGAGGCTGCATTATTGTAGGGATTCTCTACAAAGGACCTAGCGGTTGTTAGAGTACAAGGTAGTGATGGAACGAACAGTAACAGAGAGTTCATAGTAGCCTCTGTTTACTGTGCACATGACAGAGATTCTCCTCCTGAGGAACTCAAAGTACTAAGGTCAGATACCAGGGTTGCAAATATTTAAATCATTTTGAGCTTTAAATAAATTTTAATGCACAAATCCTTTTTGAATTCGTAATTAAAGTTTTATTTAATTAACAATTCCTTTTAAATTAATAATTAAAAATATTTTAACTAACGAATCAAAATCTAATCGTGAATTGAAAAGGCTTTAATTAAAAAATCAAAAGGAATTCCTAATTAAATAAATTTCAATTAAGAAATCAAAATGTAATCGTGGATTGAAAGGGCTTTAATTACAAAATCAAAAGGAATTCTTAATTAAATAAATTTCAATTAAGAAATAAAAATTTAATCGTGAATTGAAAGGGCTTTAATTCCAAAATCAAAACGAATCCTTAATTAAATAAATTTTAATTAAGAAATCAAAATGTAATCGTGAATTGAAAGGGCTTTAATTCCAAAATCAAAAGGAATTCTTAATTAAATAAATTTCAATTGAGGGGAGACACAAGTGAAACTGTGTTTCTCAACAAAAAAATGACGTTTTTTATTTTTAATTTTTAACCCATAGCACCTACAAAGTAATCCATGCGTTATGTTGTTCAAAATCATCTGAAAAATCTATAAAAAAATTTTCAGCCTGAAATATTAAAAACTGTGAGACTAGTTCCATTTTAGCTGCTGCCTCATTTACCAGTAAACCGAGCAGCAGTTAAAATGAAACTACCCACACAGCATGAAATATTGCAGTGAAACTTTCACTGAAATATTGTGCTGAAATATTGTCACAAGATTGCAGCAATCTTGTCTTAACATTGCTAAGAGGTTTCATGAAACATTTCAGTGCGATATTGCTGCAAACTTGCTACAAGGTTACAGAAAATAATTCAAGCAATATTGCAAGGAACCTTTCATGAAAGGTTACAGCGAGGTTTCTGCAAGGTTTTATAAAACATTTCATGAAATATTGCAAGAAAACTTTCATGACATGTTTCAGCGAGGTTTCCAGCAAGATTTAGAAAACATTTCATAGAATATTGCAAGAAACCTTTCATGAAAGGTTGCAACAAGGTTTCTGCAAGATTTTAGAAATATTTCATGAAATTTCGCAAGAAACCTTTCATGAAAGATTGCAGCGAGGTTTCTGTAAGATTTTAGAAACATTTTATGAAATATTGCAAGAAACCTTTCACGAAAGGTTTCAGTGAGGTTCCTAGCAAGATTTGGGGAACATTTTACGAAATATAGCAAGAGACCTTTGATGAAAGGTTGCAGCAAGCTTTTGGCAAGATTTAAGAAATATTTTAGAAAATATTGCAGGAAACCATACGGAAAGGTATGAGCGTTGTTCGCGGCAAAATTTGGGAAAAATTTCATGAAATATTACGAGAAACCTTTCATGAAAGATTGCTGCAAGGTTTCTTGAAATGTTGCTGCGAGGTTTTCATGAAAGGTTGCTGCGAGGTTTTTAGAAATATTTCAACCGGGTTCTAGCGCGGACATATAAATGTTGCTGCAATATCTCATAAAAGGTTGCTACGAGGTTTTCTGCAAGGTTACGGCGAGATTTTCTGAAAAATTGCTGTGTGGTTGCTTGAAATGTTTTTGCTATTTTTCCCGCAAGATTCCTGTGAGGTTTCTTGAAATGTTTCTGTTACATTTCCTGAAAGATTGCTGCGAGGTTTCCTGCAAGGTTGCGGTGAAGTGTTCTAAAAGATTGCTGCAAGGTTTCTTGAAATGTTTCTGTTACATTTCCTGAAATATTGCTGTGAGGTTTCCATGAAAGGTTGCTGCGAGGTTTTCTGAAAGATTACTGCAAGGTTTTTAGAAATATTTCAACCGGGTTCTAGCGCGGACATATAAATGTTGCTGCAATCTTTCATGAAAGGTTGCTGCGAAGTTTTGAAACTTTCATGAAACCTTGCAGCAACCTTGCAGTAATCTTTCATGCTGTGTGGGTAGTCTTACAATTTTTAATATTCCAGGCTGAAAATTTTTTTATAGATTTTTCAGATGATTTTGAACAACATTATGCATGGATTATGTTGTACGTGTTATAGGTAAAAAATGAAAAATAATAAACGTCATTTTTTTGTTAAAAAACGCAGTTTCACTTGTGTCTCCCCTTAAGAAATCAAAATTTAATAGTGAATTGAAAGGGCTTTAATTCCAAAATCAAAAGGAATCCTTAATTAAATAAATTTCAATTAAGAAATCAAAATGTAATCGTAAATTGAAAGAGCGTCAGTTATGATTATGATTTGTGAATTCGAGGGCTTTAATTAAAAATTCCACAATTCCTTTTTAATTAAACGTACTAAGGAATTTTTATCATATATATGTATATAGGAAAACATATGTGGACGCGCATATACACTCCCCTTCACATGCTTTTGCGCACCCAGAGAAAAAATTGTAAGAGCTAAAACATTTTATTACTCAGCAGCTAAAAGTCGTAACTCGAAAAATCCAACGGCGTTCGAAAGAGCAGGTGAAAAGCTTTCGAAAATACTATTGTGAACTTTAAAAAACTTAAATTTAAGTCGTTTGGAAAAGTTAAAAAACAACTAAAAAAAAGCAAAAAAATTGGTCTTTTTTTAATTTGCTGCAGATTTAGATCCAATAATCGTAGCTTAAAAAAACAAACTGGGTTCAAAAGGGTATTTATTCAGCTTTAAACTGAGGGGTCAAGCATTTGTTTTTGTCATTTTTTACCAGAGCTACAGGATTTTTTGTTAAGAAACACGTTTTTTTTCAAATGCCAATATTTTGAAAAGTAAGCGAGATAGAAAAAAACTTTAGAGAAAAAAAAGTTACATTTTTACGTATAGAAAACAAACTTGCAGTTTAAAATAGAATTCAAATGAAAAAAATTTTTTCAACTTTTAAATCTACTAAAAAATTATAAAAAATTTATAAAAAAAAAAGTCGAAAAAATCTCTCAGCTAACTTTCAGCTATATTTTATCTGAATTTCAGCTAACTTTTAGCTAACTTTCAGCTAAATTTTAGCTGAATTTCAGCTAACTGAGGGCACATAAAATTCTTATACACGGCGGCGGCGGCGGCGGCGGCGTAGGCGATATATCTTTATTATATAGAGAGATATATGTGTGTGTGTGTGTGTGTGTGTATATCCGTGTACACATATACATGGGATATTTAATGTTAATTCACTCGCGCGTACATACACACAGGCTTATATACACGAGACGTTTTATGTCAATTTACATGCATGACACACGCACTTGAGTTTATATATATTTTTCTTTATACAGTCATCCCTCCGAATAAGCGCATCCGCAATAAGCGCATACCCCTATGTTTGCTCGCGAGCCATGCCCCCACTGCGACTACCAAGTCCGAGCTCACTAAACTTTTGCGGACTGCTTCTCAATAAGCGCAATCGCTCATAGAGGATTTAAAATTTAAATTTCAAATAAAATCTTAATATTTTTTATTATTAATAACGAAATTTTTTATTGAAGCATAAATTTTTATTAAAAATGTTTACAAATATATTTATAATAAATATTTATAGTTTTATTAATTCTAACGTTTATTTACTTTTAATAAATGTTTTCTGACAAAATATTGTAAGCTTTTGTTATTAGAAATTCATTTTGAAAATCATTCTGAAAATTGTTTTGAATTGCGTTTTTTTTGCTACAGGTTCTTCGACACTCATTTTCACGGAATCACTTTCATTTTTTGCGTCACTAGCACCTGCTTGAACAAAAGAATTTTCGCGTTTGATTTTTTTAATTGAGTCTAACATTTTTACACACTCACCGAGTGTTTCTGTACTTATGACACGTGTCTGCTCTCAAACAGTAGCCGTTAAAACAATAAATGTACGGCAATTTAAGGGACTATCGCCAATACGCTTATTGAGAAGCACTAAACCTAAAATGTGCAAGAGAGACAGCAAGTCAGGAAAAAAGGATCTATGTACGCGTGGTGGGGGAACCCCGATTCCTGGAAAACCTCTTCCCCTTGGGGGCTTCTATGCGCTTATTCGGAGGGATGACTGTATATATATATATATGGGGCTGTTCCTGTCAAGGCGCATGCACGCACACACATGGGCTTATGAATATATGTATATACATATACATGGGATATTTTATGTCAATTCACACAGGTATATATATATATATGAGTGCCACCAGATTTTTTTTTTAACAAGTGAGCAGTTTTTAATCAGTTACACAAACAGGTTATTTTTTCTATGTTACTTAAAATAAAAAAAATTCTAGTTTAGGAAAAGTTGCTAATATTAATACTGAATGGTTTTACTTTTTGATGAATAATTTGATTATATGATTTTATTTTTGAAAAAGTTTTTCACATAATAGTTATCTGTAATAAAAAAATTCTTTTACAATGTTAATTACTTTTTCCTGACATTCGTTTTGAAAGTTTATGCTTAGCAATTTTAAAATTTGGTTGTGACACTGATGATGCTGCTATAAGTTATTTTGGATGTATTATAATTAGTGTGCTGCCTCAATTTTTAACTGAAGGATTATAAATTAAGGATATTTTGGATTGAATTGCGGAAATAAAATAAATGATTAAAGAATTACAATCAACAAATCAATAAATTCAATTATTAATAGTTAAAAAAAAATGTTACCATGTCAGTGAGTTTTTTCAACAGGGTTATACATAAATTAAATTAATTAAAATTAATATTTTCAATCAATCATATACCTATTTTTTTAATTAAAAAGATATATTTTTACAAAATATGTAACAGTAAAAGAGTAGTTCACAGAAAAAAATTGTACTTCGTTAAAAAATTTTATAAATTATAAAAACACAAGTTTTTTAAACTTCATAAAATAATGAATAGCGTTCTGTACATATTGTTCTTGTAGCAAAAATTCTACATGTAAAAAATGTAATAAGATTAAAATACAAATAACGATTAATTAAACGTATTTATAAATTATAACATAAATTTAGCAAATAAAATAAAATTTTAGGAAATCCTATTCTAATCTCTGCTGCACTGTAACAATAGTCTCATTCTAATATGAAAAATTGAAAAAAATTATAAAACTTATTCTTTTTCATAACTTTGGCATGAAAATTGCATGAAATAAGCGATAAAATGTTTTTTATTTAAAAAATAGACTTTTCAAATTTTTGGAAATTATATCATACAAATTTTCCTGGACATTTTCCGACTTCACCCCCTTTAAATTAATGTTTAGTGACAAAATATATAAAAAAAATTTTTGGAAACGTGGACTTTAATGTTACTATAGTGTGATGGCCGAACTTGGTTCGGACAATTGAGTTCTTCACAACAAAAATTATTTTATTTTTATTGGGAACCAGTCTACCGTCCCAGGACTTACCTTGTCACTTTATTTATTAAATTTATGAAATATACACATATATCCACATACATATACTCATTTATGAAAATTTATGTAATTCAAAATTTTATATGTGTATCTAATTATTTGTTTTATTTAATTGATAGAAGTTATGATTATTTAGATTTATTCACGTTCGCTCTATTCGCTTGTTCGCTCTGTTCGCTTGTTCGCTAACATACATTCGTTCACTCTTATGTGTTCGCTCTGTTCGCTTATATACTTGTTCGCTCTGTTCGCCTTCCTTCTCGTTCGTCCTCCCCACTCACTCACTACACACTTCGTCCGCTCTATTGTGTTCGCTCTGTTCGCTTATATTCTCATTCACTCTGTTCGCCTATATACTTGTTCGCTCTCCCCACTTACTCACGCATGAAGCTTTCGTTCTCTCAATTATATACGTTCGCTCTATCTCATACGTTCTCATGTATTCATTCACTCTATTCGTTTAAGTTATTGTTTAAATTTAGTTATATATATATATATATATATATATATATATATATATATATATGTATGTGTGTATATGTGCGTATATGTATATATATATATGTATATATATATAATATTTGTGTTTAAATATAATTTATACTGTAATTCTATAAATATGATTGTTAGTGCATAAATTAATATAAATATATATATCTTTATTGTTAGTTAAATCTTTAATATAAATAATTTTTAAATCAACTACAAGAATTTAGATTTATTTCTTTTCTTTATTTTATTAATATTCAAAACAAAATTAAAATTTTAATTCCACTTATTTCCCTTCTTACAATGTAGTTAACAATTAACTTCGAAACCTTTGATTAATGTAAATCATACACTCATATGGTTAATAAAAATTGTATTTTATTAATTTATAATTGTTATCATTTCCGTTATTTAATTAAATTTTGATAAAATAATAGGAGAATCAATATTATTCTCTAATAATTATTCATATAACTTATCATTATATATCCTTCTTTTTCTAGATATAAATCTTACAACAATTTATCTTAGAGTAACGAAAGTAATTGCGTCTTAACTATCATCAACTTGATTTGAAATTTCGTTAGTATAAATAACTCACTGATTAGGAGAGAAAGAGATGAATTTTCTTCTGACTCGATCGTCCTGATGTTTTCTATACTCAGACTCCTTAAACTACACGGTAAGAATGTCCGTGGCAAGATAAGGTTGGGCTTCCTCATTCAATCGCTCGAATGTTCGGTTAATATTTCAGATTATTACCTCGAACGTCACCTTGATTCAACTTAGATCTCAAGTTTACACTCGTTGTCACTATTAACTGATTTTGATTTAATTTAGTAATTAAATTTGAATCTTATATCTTAGTGTTTTCTTATTTTTATTTATTAGTGAAGTAGGGCTCTAATCTACTCACTAATATTTAATATTAAAAGAACTTAAGTTATAAAAATTTAAAGTAACACTGATTTTCCTAGTGGACCTGGCAGAGCCGACTCTTGCGGTTGCCGTCTTGTTGTGACTAAAGGCAGTGTAGTGACGTAGAGGTTTGTTTTTATTACCTCGCGCCCGGGCGATCGAGAGATGGAAGCTCCAATCAAACCTCGACATGTAGTCAAAATTTTCAGGACAGGAGTCGTTTAACTTCCTAAAAGTTCATTAGCTTGCTTACTAATGAATTCTTTTCCCATTCTTCTCTGTCTCTCCTTCACACTTAGATACAGTTGACGGTTGAGTTTTCGCAATGAGTCGGTATTGGGAAACCGCTGACTCGGGACATCGCATGGAACTAATTTTGGTTGTTAACCTTTTGAATAGAAATGAAATTAAGATTTACAATTTTTAAATTTAAGAATGTTTTAATAATATTATATTGATTTGAAGGCCATAGTTCCATGGGATGTCACACCTTTCCCCCTCAGGTCGATTGTCGTCCCGACAATCAGCATAAGAGTCGCAGAATAGATTGAGTTAAGCAGCTGATTTGTAAATAATGTGTTGGATAATACAATTGATTTTAATTCATGATAAGATACATTATTTTTGCAGTATATTTGGTTAGTTACGTGAGTAAATTATTGGTATACTTGTTATAGTTAAATTATTCGTTGAGGAGTTTTGATATGGTATAGTTAACTAACAGTAATGAAAGAATAAAATTTGGTAGCGTGTAACAAAAATTGGTGTACTAAAAAATTTTGTGAAGTTGTGTATGCAATATTTTGTTGTGTTACTACGCATAATAATGTAAGGAATTACAAATTATATAAATCGGAATTTAGACAATTAAAATATTAAATAAAATATTTTCTCGATACTATGTAGTGAATTAAATGTATAATGCCGATTTTTTTTTGAAGGAAAAGGAAAAAAAAATTTATTTTCGTATAGTTACTAATTACTTTTGATCGTGTGGTAAAAATTTTCTAGTTACCTTGTATGCAATTGTAAATTTACTATTTCTTTCAGGTAAAAATTTTTAATTGAATTGTTTTCTTATTGATCTTATATATATTATAAATTTAAATGTACATATTCATCGATGCAAACATATTTGTGCATAAAATCATAACTTACACTCAATTTGTCAATTGGGATGAATAAATAGGCAAATAGATACGCGCAGATAAATGAGAGAGAAAAAAAATCTAGAATTCAATTCGTTTTGACATAATTATACATTTTTTTGTGTTCCGTTTTTAATTTATTGTTTGCTTATCTACGAAATTATTTCAATTTTTAACTATTTTATGTATTAAAATAAATATTGGAAGTAGGTGAAATTTTGATGATTTTTTTTTGTATGCTATATAAAGGTTGAAAAATTTTCTTATATCCATTTACCAATTTATTAACATTATGCTTCTTATTTGAACAACTATTTATTTAATTATTTCAAACGAAGGAAAATCGTTGTTTTATGAAAATAGTTAGCTATATATATTTTTTTTTTTTTTTTTTTTAAGTTTCTTATGTTTTAATTTTAATAAAATTGGTATTTCAAATATGTTAAAGTTTCATAAAATATTTTGTTAAGTCAGTGATATTCCATTTATAATATTATATTTCCTATACGTATGTGAATACAATTATCTTATAGAAAATATACATATATAATTAGTTTTCTTCAAGTCTAGTAAATTGAGTTCAATTAATATGCAGTTTTTATATAGTATTTACTTGAACAAAGGCAATTTTCGAACTCAATGTTTCAGTTTGTTATTACTTCAAAAATAAAAAATGAGATAGTAATAATATTATTTAACAGTATGTTTACTTAATTAGTTTTAATATCAGATTAATTATTTTATATTGTAGACTTCAAGAAGTAAAATTGACAATAAAATTACGAATTTTCGCTTTTATAAACAAAAAGATGTTGTTTAACAATAATTAGTATCATTACTTTATGTTAAGTAATTAGGTTGATTTAGGATTGAAGGTTATATTATTTAAACTTATGCAAATAATTTTCGTCTTAATGAATATTGTTTCCGATTCTTTATAGAATAAATATGATCCTTTTTTTTTGTGAATGAGTCTTGCAATTTTTTTTTTTTTTTATATCAATTTAAGATCCATTGAATGCAATAAAAAAAAACATTTTTTTGTAATAAAATAATTTGTAAATGAAATTGTTAGTTGTTTTTATAAAGATCTTATAATAATATTTGATGGGGTCTTTATATTGGAATTTGCCGAATTGCAAAAATTGGTACAAATATGTAGTTTCGGCACTATACCATATGTTGTTATTAATAAAAAATACTAGAGCTTGTAGTATTTGTAAAGAAGTATATGCATAAATACATCATATATATGGTGCATTGTGTTATTAATAGATAATGTATTAATTAATTGGATTTTTTTAAAAGGGAGAAACAGAGAAAACTAAGATAGTACTTAGGAGCTATTAACGGGAATAAATGCTAGATAATATATACTCATCGGTAGTGAAGATGACACTTTGAAAATTGCTGATTCAAAAATAATTTATTATAGTCAATCAAGCATATGTCGAGACAGCAATGCTAACGTAAAATTTGAAACTATATTTGACTGAAGTTGGAAATAAAAGAATAGTATAGGAATATTATAGTAAAGCTCTTGTACATAAGCATAGGTACCAAACCAGATATAACATATAACGTGGACTATTTAAAATTATTCTAAAATTGATACGAGGAGGTATATTATAAGAATAAAATTAAATTTTATTTCAAGACATACAAAATATAGCATATAAATGTGCTATATTAGATTGTATAGTAATATTATGATTTAGGAACAGTAACAAAAGTAATTTATGTAAAAAGCTGTTATGTGATACCTTTAATTTAAGGATAGAAAAACTCATTGAAATAGATATAGCAGTTAAAAAACAATCGGATTATTAGGTTATTATAACAATCAGAGAATTACGAAAAAGGTATAATTAATGTTGTAAAAATTGACTCTGAGAGATATTTATGAGAAATATTTACTGAGAGTTAAAATAAAATTAAGGTTTTAACAAATAGGAATGAATTAGGATTCATGTAGTTATATGGGGAAAAGATAAATAAAACGTGCGAATAACAAAAAAAAAACATAATTTAAAGAGACGTGTTTAAGTATAGAGGTTGTATAATTGATTGATTATTAGTACCTTTCGCCCTTATGTGTATATATATATATACATATATATATATACATACATATATATATACATATACATATACATACACACACATATTAAGTGTTAATATTCCAATAAGAAAGGAAAAGGAAAAAACTAAATAAATAAAAGAAAATTTTAATAGTAATGACAGAAGTTATTATTTAACGCAGAATGTAGAATATAGATATTAGCTTTCCAGTAAAAACGATGAATAGACAATAATGGGTTTCTAGTAAAAAATCTATTATTCAGAAAGAAATGGTAGTAACAGAAAAATTTTAAAATTTTGAGGGACACAAAGGGTTTAGTAATATTAGTAACTGTTAAGTAGGACAATTTAAGAGTGGTTTTACTTGATTCAAGAATTAATAATCGTTTGTACTTAGTGTAATTATAAAGCCCTTTTAATAAATTTTAAATGTATATTTATTTAGTTAGTAAATGGCTTAAGACTGCAAAGTAGTGATTGCAAAAAAAAATGAATTTCTATGAGAGCAGCATGAGACTTTTAGCGTAATAAAACGTTTTGAGATATAAATAAAAATGAGCTCACTTACGAGATTTGTTTCTATGAATTGATGTCTGGTTAATAATAATTCTTCAATCACAGGCCATACGACTGATATTGTATTCATGGATCTCTTGCAGTTCTATGTGATTTATACTTTTCTTCAGTAAGAGAGATCCCATTTTTTTGTGATCCATTCGTATGATATCATTTGTTCCTTTTAGTACAAGACTCTTTTTATCTGATTTTGTCTTGTTTTTGATCGACAATGAGGTGTTGATACACGTTATAATTCAAGTATTCAATTTCGCGTTTACCTGTCTTCTCAGATTTTTGGTCCAATCTTGAAGAGATTTTCTGAACAACTTTTTAGACTGATTTCCGAAATCATACGAAGAATTTTATATGATTCTTGGCTGGAGTTTATTAATTTTTGTGATCTTTCGGAGGCCGTGGGTTCGGCCTGTCCGGACCTGGTATATGTTTTAGATGTTTATGTTAAGGAGGATAATAAGGATACTAGACATTGTTGATGTTCAAGTGGGTAGGGCCTGTGTGAATTCAGGTTGGTATACGAAAATTGATGTCATCAAAATCTCGGTAGTTGGCCATGTTTCGACAGTGTGATTCTAAATAATTTCTATTCATGCATTTCTTCGTTTGATTTTACCCCATATTCCTATTCATTAATTTTGGAAGTGGTTATTTGAAATGATTAAATATTTTTCTTCAGGAGTTAAAGTTTTCATTACCTCTCGCTTATTCGTCATGATGGGATTTTTTTTTTTTTTTTTTTTAATTATTATTTTCAGTTTCAGTTATTTTAACTAGAAGGTTAATCTTCTTTATTATATTATTATGTGTGTTATATTCTATTGTTATATTATATAAAGACGTAAAAGTATTAAAAAAAGAAATTATTTGTATTATATTAATTGTATGTGAATTACGTAAGGTGCTAAAAGTAGATAGGAGGTATATATAGAATACAGAATACATATATTGGATATACATATATATATGTATCTTAGTGACTACATATATTAGGTTAAAGTAATATAATATTAATTGAATTGATAAATTATTCGTTAAATGATTTTAAAATTAGATTTTGAATAATTTATCTAATATGAAATGTTCCCAGTACGAAGATTTGAAATAAGATAATTAATAGAAATAAATAATTTGTGTTTGAAATAGTAAGGAAAAATGTAAAGAAAAGCAATCGTTATAGCTAATTAATTTCAATTTTACTAAGGAAAAAAAATATGACTTTTACATAAAATTGTAGAAATTATTTAGAATTTTTGAAAATATATATTTAACAGCATTTAGTTAATAAACTTTCCGTATATACTATCAATCGTGAATAAAAACTATTTAATCCTTTTAATGACGAAACTCATTTGGCCTAAGTATACTAGAATAGTAAATATAATTAAAACTACTCTATGGTTAAAATACGAATTATTGTTCTAATGTGAGTGAATATTATTATTATTATTTATTGAAATATTTCCAAATATCTATTGTTAAAGTAAAAAGAGAAAAGTTTCAATAAGCTACTATTGATATAACATAGGTATAATTCAATATATAATATATACATGATCACATACATATATATACATCCATACATATAATCTATAAGGATATGTCGTTTAACATTAACCTCTGTCGTATTGAAATATTATTATTTTACTATTTCTTACTTGTATTAACTATGTTAAAAAAAAAATTGTTATTTCTTATTATAAATATGTTTACTTAGTAAAGTTTGATATAAACTATTGTCATAATATTTTTTTTTTTTTAATTTTTTTTTTTTTTAATGAGTTAGTTGAACGTATATATATATATATAATTATTCTCTCAAATCGAATAAATTGATTAATTTACTTTAAACTTAATTTCTTTCTTTAATTATTCGTTCTTTAAATTAAATAAAGTATTTTATATTTTGATTCACGTTGTATCAGAAATTTCGATACAAATAATACTGTCGAATTGAGTTCGCCGTGCTCATAGCTGTGTTATAATTAAATGCCATCAATGTATATAAATGTTATTGCTGTTCGCTGTGTTACACGCGTTCGCGCCAAGTTACGCTGTGCGCACACCTTAGCAGTGTCACATATAGTTGACTGCCGTATGTAGCCGGTGTCACTGGCTGTATGTACTGTTATACTTACGTGCACCAAGTTACGCCGTGCGCGCACTTCGATAATGTCACTGTCAGTATGGTCTTTCTGTATAGTTAGTATTTACGCGTCTCCGATCCAGTTGTACACGTTCGATTTCTGTCACTCGTTTGAATATATTGAATATATTTGAGCAAATAATAAAAATTTTCTTCCTCAACGAAATTTCACCAGTATATTTTTTTATACAAAAAAAAGGAATTTTGTAAGAAAAATTAGGTTAAAGTACTGTAAAATTTTTAATTTTTAAAGAAAATTAACTTTTAATTTCGATTATACGTATATATAAACACTACTTCTCATATAGTATTTTATACACGCAATATAAACTTTATTCTAAAATATCAAAAATTAATATAAGTTAACTATTTATAGAAATATTGATTTGTTGTATTAATATTTAAGTATCACTGTTCGCGCATTATAATGCGATCTAAGTCATAACTAAAGTATATATAGATGGATCCTCGTGAAATCGACATTGTGCGAAACTTAAGTAAGTAACACTTACATATGTTTTCGTTTTATAGATCAGGATATATTAAATCAAGTAATTTAATTAAAAATAGTTAGATTATTAAAATCGAGATTAGTATTATTAGAAAATAATAATATATTTTAAATAATATGGAATTAAAAATGAAGTTAACCTTAATTTATGAAGCTATAATCTTTCAACGAAAATTAAGTTATGAAGTTTTAATAGACTAATGGAAACATTTCAGTAGAAATGACTATTCTCCAATCACACGTCATACGATTGGGGTTGTAATTTACGGATAGTAAAATAAGAAGTATCTTTGTTAAACCCGTTAGTAATGGCCGGTCTTTTAATATTCTACGATATTTTTCTTTACTTTGTATTATAAGAGTTTCTTCATCGTTGATACTTCCTTTTGACAAGAGAGGTGCGTTTCCTTGAAGGTCCATCGAAAATATAAAACTTTTCGTTTCTCTTGTCAGCAGGTAGGGTTTATTTGGCTTGTTGTTTGTAAAATTGATATAGAGAGGTTGGTAGTAGTTTTTATCAGGAGGCTCATTTTTATTTCCTATACCTTCCCCTGCAAGTTTTTGGTCCAACCTTAAATAATTTTTAAGGCTATTCCCTTGACTTATTTGCATGTACGAAGATTTTAGTATTTTGCGAATTGGGTTTGGTCTTTCTAGTGAATTTGATAATCTTTTACAGGCCGTGGGTTTGTCTTGTCCGGACCCGACATATTTTTCTTTATAGATTGTTTTAGAATCTATGTGATTATTTTCTTGGCTTTCAAATGAAATTCTGGTTATTATTGATTTTAACTGCCGTTTAATTAAGTTATGTTTACGGATGTTCATTGATCTAATTTTAATTTTATGAAGTTTCTTTTTGGTTTGAATTATTACTTTGGTAGTGAAAGATTTTATGATTTTTTTCGAAAATTGTTTGACGTTTTTAATTTTATTTAATTGATTTTTAAGAAATAATTTTAATTTATTATGAGTTTTTAGACCTGATTTTAAGCATGGGCTAAATTTTAAATTAGTTAAAATATTAAATTTTTCTAATGTTTCAGGTTGTATGAATTGAATAGTAGAGTCGTCGACAATATTCGCGTACTGTTCTTCTGCGCTCTTAAGCTCCTCTATTTTAGTGATGTTATCTAAATGTTCATAACCGCAATCAGGTATATCAAGTATTTCCATTGTTTCATATTGTATCTGAGATTCTCGTGCAGAGTTAATTTTGCATACGTTATCAAATACGTTTGTTGTTTTTTTGTCTATTACCTCATAATTCTCGATGGTTGCCGATTGATTTTCTATAGCGTAACATTCCTTCTGATTAGGAGATTCATATGGTGGTTTTATTGTTTCCCAATTTATATGAGAAATTTGGGCGTTTTTTATTTCAAGTGTATGATTTTTAATGATAACGGAAGTTTCTACTACTGCCATATAATCTTCTAATTCTTCTGAGTAACACGTTCATGCCTTCTGTTCTTTTAAATCTGAACAATTGTAGAAAGTTTCTGCTTTCTCATAATCTATTTGTGACTCTTGTGCAACATTTATTTGTGGTGCTATTGTCTTCACCTTTCTTCGGTGGATTGACACGATTACCTCTCCAGTGGCAGCGTCTATTACGACAGGTTCTGTTCGGCCCTTAATTCCCTTCATACGTTCGTAATTTTTTATTTTCGTTTTATCGATGAAACAAAACTTGTTTGCTATTCGGTATGCATCGAACAAATCCTTCGGGTCTGCTTTTGAAACCTTGTCCTTCAAGTCTGCTGATAGTCCATATATATAAGCGTTCATTGTAATTTTTCGCATTCGGTTCAATATGTGGGTTTTGAAAATAGATTGAGAATATTTAGGATTACAGTAGGCAGAGTAAGCTTCATTCTCAATGTCACTAAGCCCTTGGAAAAATTTTAAGGGATCCTTTTGTAATTCATTGTAATATACACAATCTGTTATTTCATCACAAAAATGTCCAAATATGTTTGGGTATCGAAAACATTCCTTCAGGTAATTTTCTAAATCATTTGTAGAATCGAATATTAGGCCGTTCATCGCTAAAAGGGCATCTCCGCGAAAGTTAGATGTAATAACATCAAGTAATATTTTATCCGCAAAATCAGGTATATCAGAGCGGATCTTTTTTATCGAATTCATATAGTGTTCTAAATCGCGGTAGTGGCGAAACTTAGAGATCTTTAGTCTTTTTATAAGGAATTCTATTCTACGTCTCCAATATGTCTTTGCCTTTATATAATCTTCATCTTCAGTATCATCAGAATCAGAGGAACTTTCCTCTTCGTGAAATGTGTTCTCTCGACATCGTTCCATTGTTATTATGTTATTCAGTAGATTATAATGTAATAATAATTAATTCAATTTTAAAATGCGGTAGCGTAAATTAACTTGCATCACCATTATTCCATGTATAGTTAATTTGATATATTATGTGAAGTAAATGTTTTTATTAATTGAAATTTTGAAATTCATAATATTTTATCGTGAATTATTTATCTGGTTATATTTAGTGCTTCAGAATCCGACTACTTTATAGTAGTACAGGTTTTATAATTATAAATTTAATTTTAAACTATATATAACTAGTTATTCCTCTATATAACAGTTATATGTGGCGCAATATGAATTTTATGAAGTGTTGTTTATTTTTGATTAACCAAAAGTGAATTATGATTTATAAAATTTATATAAGCAAGTGACAAGTTTTACTTATTCCCCACAAGGGATGCCATTTGTTATAGCCGAACTTGGTTCGGACAATTGAGTTCTTCACAACAAAAATTATTTTATTTTTATTGGGAACCAGTCTACCGTCCCAGGACTTACCTTGTCACTTTATTTATTAAATTTATGAAATATACACATATATCCACATACATATACTCATTTATAAAAATTTATGTAATTCAAAATTTTATATGTGTATCTAATTATTTGTTTTATTTAATTAATAGAAGTTATGATTATTTAGATTTATTCACGTTCGCTCTATTCGCTTGTTCGCTAACATACTCGTTCGCTCTCCCCGATCGTTCGCTATACATACATTCGTTCACTCTTATGTGTTCGCTCTGTTCGCTTATATACTTGTTCGCTCTGTTCGCCTTCCTTCTCGTTCGTCCTCCCCACTCACTCACTACACACTTCGTCCGCTCTATTGTGTTCGCTCTGTTTGCTTATATTCTCATTCACTCTGTTCGCCTATATACTTGTTCGCTCTCCCCACTTACTCACGTATGCAGCTTTCGTTCTCTCAATTATATACGTTCGCTCTATCTCATACGTTCTCACGTATTCATTCACTATATTCGTTTAGGTTATTGTTTAAATTTAGTCATATATATATATATATATATATATATATATATATATATATATATATATATAATATATTATAAATATATTTGTGTTTAAATATAATTTATACTGTAATTCTATAAATATGATTCTTAGTGCATAAATTAATATAAATATATATATCTTTATTGTTAGTTAAATTTTTAATATAAATAATTTTTAAATCAACTACAAGAATTTAGATTTATTTCTTTTCTTTATTTTATTAATATTCAAAACAAAATTAAAATTTTAATTCCACTTATTTCCCTTCTTACAATGTAGTTAACAATTAACTTCGAAACCTTTGATTAATGTAAATCATACACTTATATGGTTAACAAAAATTGTATTTTATTAATTTATAATTGTTATCATTTCCGTTATTTAATTAAATTTTGATAAAATAATAGGAGAATCAATATTATTCTCTAATAATTATTCATATAACTTATCATTATATATCCTTCTTTTTCTAGATATAAATCTTACAACAATTTATCTTAGAGTAACGAAAGTAATTGCGTCTTAACTATCATCAACTTGATTTGAAATTTCGTTAGTATAAATAACTCACTGATTAGGAGAGAAAGAGATGAATTTGCTTCTGACTCGATCGTCCTGATGTTTTCTATACTTAGACTCCTTAAACTACACGGTAAGAATGTCCGTGGCAAGATAAGGTTGGGCTTCCTCCTTCAATCGCTCGAATGTTCGGTTAATATTTCAGATTATTACCTCGAACGTCACCTTGATTCACCTTAGATCTCAAGTTTACACTCGTTGTCACTATTAACTGATTTTGATTTAATTTAGTAATTAAATTTGAATCTTATATCTTAGTGTTTTCTTATTTTTATTTATTAGTGAAGTAGGGCTCTAATCTACTCACTAATATTTAATATTAAAAGAACTTAAGTTATAAAAATTTAAAGTAACACTGATTTTCCTAGTGGACCTGGCAGAGCCGACTCTTGCGGTTGCCGTCTTGTTGTGACTAAAGGCAGTGTAGTGACGTAGAGGTTTGTTTTTATTACCTCGCGCCCGGGCGATCGAGAGATGGAAGCTCCAATCAAACCTCGACATGTAGTCAAAATTTTCAGGACAGGAGTCGTTTAACTTCCTAAAAGTTCATTAGCTTGCTTACTAATGAATTCTTTTCCCATTCTTCTCTGTCTCTCCTTCACACTTAGATACAGTTGACGGTTGAGTTTTCGCAATGAGTCGGTATTGGGAAACCGCTGACTCGGGACATCGCATGGAACTAATTTTGGTTAACCTTTTAAATAGAAATGAAATTAAGATTTACAATTTTTAAATTTAAGAATGTTTTAATAATATTATATTGATTTGAAGGGCATAGTTCCATGGGATATCACAATAGCAATCTCCCCTATTTTCCGACCTGACTTTTTCATGTGAGCACCGTTGCGCGGTACTCTCTGAATAAGCAGTTCAATTCTTCGTGAAAAATTAAAGGAAGACCGCAACCAGCCTGAACCATTCTTTTTTTATCAACAGTTGGTGAATTAAAGAATAATTTTAGCTAATTAAAATGTAAAAATTCTTAATTATATTGGTCCCCAATGATTGGTGCAATAAAATAAAAAAAATCATTAAAAATGGCAAAATGAGTTTTTTTTACATTTATGATGTTTTTACAGAGAGATGGTGCAATGTACGGCAAAATTGATAAGAATATTTTCGATTTAATATTTGATGAAAAACACGAAAAATTTTGTTTTTTCGCGAAAAATTAACAACCAGAAAATTTACTTTAGAGATTTTCCTAACTATTTTCCAGCTATCCACCCTCGAAATTCGTGTTCAGGGCACCAAAATACATAGGAAAAACTTTGATGGAGCCGTGGATTTCCATCGGCTACGGAAACTCTCCTAGCTACCTATATTAGTTATAAATGTCCTCCGTATTCAGGTGAAATACCCCGGTTAAAATGTACATTAAGATTTGGAAAGATCCTTATGTAAAAGAACCTTTCTAATTTTTTGCGGTTTTTGGTACCAGCCCATAATACAACTTTGCGAACTCTTATGAAAAAAATTGTTATGATTGTCGTTGATACCTTCTGAACTTTTTTGATTCATTAAATCTGATTCATTAATCACGTAAATACGTTACATTCTGTAAAATAATGTCACGCAAAAGCATAATTAATGTAAAATCGCAAAGGTTTATACAAGCGCAGCGCCCTCATACTATATTTCATCGACCATATGATGAATTTTATACTCTATCTCGCTTTAACCTCTGACAAAGTAAATCGTATCATCTATTCTTGTATTATTTTTACATTAACGAAATCGTAATTATTCCGTATATACGTGAAATTGGTAAACTAAAAGTATGTAATTTAATTACAAATAATAGTACCAAAAAGTATTGAAATATACTATTGCGAGTCAGTCGTACGGCAGATATGAGAGAGAGAGAGTCTCGGGCAATGGCGCTACTCGCTACGCTCGTGCGCCAACTTGCCCTCGTGCGCAATAGCCAACTAAACCTTACTCGTTACACAATATACTATTAATTTACGAATTTAAAATGATATTAATGGAATAAAAAAAGCAAAACTTGATTGCTGCAGCTCCAACATCAGATAAATATTACGGAAAGAAACATAATGAATCACCCAAATTCACAATTTTATAAATAACAACTAAACCACTGGAAAAATAGTTGCATACAATAGACTTTTGCAAATTTTATGAGTAACGGCTTATAATTGAAATTTCAATGTCGGAACGATTCGGAAAACTTGAAACATTTATCAATTTTCATTTCATAATAGTTCTTAAACATTCTTTAAAGACCGGAAAAATATTTGTTCCGATTCTTTCAGAAATTTTCGAGTCATTTTAACGAGGATATAACTGATGATGATGTAACAAAATTCAACTGCAATAATCACAAATTTTCCAATTGAAAATGTTTTCATAAATAATTTCCATAACTTTATAATTTCCGCGAAAATAATCATAATCTTCATAATTCTGCGAAAATGACGATTTATATTGACTTTTTCATAAATTTAAGTAACTTATAGAAATTTTCTCAAATTCAATTTACTTGTTTTTGTCATAGAAAACGAAAGATAATTAGTCTTAAAGCAGACTTAACGTAGGTAAATATTATTTTTTTGTATACGCTTTTCTTATATTCGCCTTCATGTCTGTTTGTTTGTTTGTCTGTCTGTAATCAAATCTTGCGCGCTCGATTTCAGGCACTTTTTGACAGATATAAATTCTGACAATTGGCATAGACTTTGGTCTTGGATGACAATACAATAATCAGTTGTCATTTTAGTACCTGGACATCCAGGTCAATGATAATGGGTGTGAAAAGTCATCTCCGAGGAAGTATAATTGGGGAGGCTTTCTTTGGGTCGAGGCGAGTTTCTCGGGGGTTTTCAGGGTTGCTAAAACCGAATTTGAGATCAAACTATTGCCACAAAGTGATGCACGTTGTCCAGAATACGCATGGACGTCGTCTCTGAGGAAGTAGAAGTGGGGAGGCTTTCTCTGGGTCGAGGTGGATTCCCCGGGGGATTTTGGGGCTGCTAAAACCTAATTCGAGGTTTGAAAATGAATCTATAATGCATAATAATGATTTAGGATGAAGAGGTCGAACTGGAGCACCAAGTCGCCGATAACGGATGTACCTGAGTGTAATCTTCGAAAAGTCTGGTTGCAATGTAACTCTAAATGATAATAAAAACAATTTTAACTTAAAAATAGAAAATACAAAATTTTAAAAACATGCTTTAGAAATAAAATACAATAATTGAATAAATAGACTAGAAAATATAAAATAAATAAATTAACTTTCTTGATATTACTTTTATATAGTTTCATTGCAATAATCAATAGAAAATTTTACAACAACAATTTAAAAAGAAAAGTGTGGTTGCTGAAATTTTTTCTAAAATCTTTTTAAGAAATTATTAAAGATAGTATTGAAATTATTATTAGATTTACTAAAAATCAGTGCACACCCTTTTCTTTTATAATTTTTGCTGTAAAATTTTATCTTGATTATTGCAATGAAACTGTATAAAAGTAATTTTAAGAAATTTAATTAATTTATTTAATACATTTTAGTGCATTTTTTCAATTATTTGTTTTTTTTTAACAACGTGTTTTCAACATGAAAAAAACATTTTTTTATTTAATTATATTATTTCACCAATTAGATAAACTCAAATATCTTCATATTATAATTTGCAAAATGTGTTATTTATTTAAAATCAATTATTGTTTTAAGTATTTATCTAAAGTTTATAGTATTCGAGAAAACAATTCATTACGGAATTCATTAAACAATTCATAGAAAAAAAAAATTTTTTAATTTACATTGTCTCATTTCAACACTTTTATGATTTAGACCTATAAAATTTTTTGTATATGTTTTGTGTATGAAAATATATGATTAATCTGTAACTGGAAGAATAATTTATAGACTACCAGTTATTTTATTACCGCAATTAATATAAATGCAAATCTTTGTACAATAACATAAAACTGGCTGACAATTTTTTGAAAAAATTAGGGAACGTAGATATCTGTATAACATAACCTTTTACTTTGGCATTCCGTACTTTTCTCAATAACGTCATTATAAATTTTCTATTTTGAAGTGAAACTTCTTTAGCGACGGTATACACCTCCCATAAGAGACGTATAAAAAAATTATACGAGAGTGAATTGATTTCATGACGGTACATGCAACGGAACTAATGAAACGGAAGTGTATATATATATAAGGGGCGTCTGCGCCTCCTATATGTAAATCAAGGTACTAGATACGTATAAAGAAAAATTTGCGGGACTGACTTGATGTCAAATGCACAGATAGTGCATGAAATTAATGTTTATGTATTTTTCTAACAAAGTTGGGTTTTGTAAAATTGAATTTTCGTTAAAAAGATTATAATTAAATTCATACTTCACAAATTTCAGACCTCGTCAAAATTTAATTTTAGGAATATTATTTATAAAATAAATTCTCAAATCATTCTTACTGGATCAATAAATCTATAAATACATTGTATTTAAGTCAGGGGACAGCAAATAATGGTACCCATTATGAGTTATCACGATTGAGTAATTCTACAGGAATTACAAATGTTTCAACGGCGCCTTCTGTTTCATTGAGTGATGAGCAAAAAGAAATGTTAGATGTCTGCTGTAAAACTTGTTATTTGGATGGAAAATTTTTCGAAGCAGATTTGACGAAATCAAATGGCGACAAAATCATAGCAAAATGCATGACTTGTAACCAAATTATTCATGGAAATCTTAAAGTTTTATCAAAATTTTATCGCCATTTAAAGGTTATTGTTTTTATATGTATATGTTATTATATCAACTAATTTATTTATTGTTATTGTGACTTGCAAAATTTAAGAAGTAAACATTGTACTTTTTTAAAAATACCTTGATAAGGTCAATATTTAATGGTATAAATTGAAAGAAAATTCTGATGTTTTTTATGACAGGACATTCAAATAAAAAGTTAATATTTAGATGAAATATCAAGTATCATGTTTCAATAAATATCTTGTTTAATGATGAATTTTCTCTTATGGATGTATAAAATTGAACATTATTTATATTAAAGTTATATACCTTATCAGAAAAAAAGGTCAGCCATGTTGGTAGGTGACAATAATACTAAATTTTATCTGTTATAGTAAACACAGAATAAAATGTTGTGTTCACTTTTTTACAATGTCATCAAATTGCTTTTTTAACACCTAGTCCAAAAGTACCATATTTTCTCCTGTCGTCGAAAATAGAATATGGTATTTTTGGCCTCTTGTTGGAAAATTTGTATTTTCACCTCGAGAGTAAATGAAGAATGACTTTAATTTTATGTGAATTGTCATCCAAGCCAAACAGGAGTTCTTTATTTTTACTCGCTCTAGGTGAAAAATATACTATTTCATACAAAACCAAAAAATTTTAATAATATTAAATGTTTATTTTGTATTAATTTTATGATTTAACATAATTATATTTTTAGAGAAAATATGAAGATAAACTACAAAGCTATCGGCAATATAAAAAATTTAAAAAAGTGGATGGTGATGATGAAGATGAAAATGATGTTGTTTATCGACGTGTGACATGTGCTTTTTCTCAAAATACTTTTGAAAAAAATGTTGTTGAGTTTTTATTGAGAAATCAACTTTCTCTTCGTCTAGTTGAAGATTCAGCTTTTCGAAAAATATTTAATGGTTGTATATTTTATATAATATTTTTTTTATCATATTAATGAATAACATTTTATTTAAAATATTTAGGTTTCAAAATTAAACATGGTGACGCTCCGTTAAAGCATTTGACTCGTTATACTGCTGGAAAAAAAGTTGATGATTTATATTATAAACAATTAGACAAGATTAAAATGGCTTTAGCTAATGCAAACCATGTCTGTACAACAGCAGATATTTGGACTGGGTCGAATAGAAGATTTTTAGGTGTAACTGCTCATTGGGTAAGATAACATGTTATTAACACAAAGTAGTTAAGAAATTACAATAAAATCAAAATTATTTCTATTTGCAGATTGATGATATATCTTTGGAAAGAAGATCAGCAGCTTTAGCTTGTAAACGATTCAAATTATTATATAAAAATTATTGCAGATGAGGATTCAAATGATTCTGAAGAGGAAATGGAAGAGTTTGAAGAAAATGATGGCGAAGAATCACTGTTTATGAACAGTAACGATAATGTAAATCCTGTAGAAGACGAAACAATATTTTCAAATATAACACTATCTCGTCATTTTCGATAGGTCAGCCATACCTTGAGTTTGATTGCAACAAAAGATCTTGTAGGCGCAATTAACAGAGTTCCAAATATTAAAAAGTGTCATAAATTTGTCATGGAAAAATGCCAACAATTATGGAAATGTTTAAGATCACCAAAAAACGAGAAGAAATGAAAAAAATTTTTGAATACAGTTTACAGAGGCCCGTTATAACAAGGTGGAATTTTACGTATGACGCTTTTAAGCAAATCATTTCGTTAAAAGAAAAAATTGATGATGAAAGAATTCATGACATGTTGGAATCTAATAAAATCTTAAGAAAAAAAGATTTTGAATTTATTGAAGATTATTTGAAATTGTGTTAAGCCCTGGCTTCAGCGATTGATATTTTACAAGGAGAAAAAGATTGTCATTATGGTTATCTTTTACCAACATTGTTGACTATCCGTTAAAAAATGGAATACTTTATCGGCAAATAAAAGTTTGTCTATGTGTGAGCCACTGTTGAAATATTTAAAGGAAGCTTGAGACAAAAGATTTCATGATTTTTTAAAAATCATTAACAATGGCGAATTAGCAGCTATAGCAGCACTCACGCACCCCAAATTTAGAGCAAAATGGATTTTGTGCTTCGATGAAAATACACAAGCAAAAATAAAAAGGCTTGTTGAAGAATTGGTTAAGCCTAAAAAGCCGGAATCAGCTGTTCCAAATAATAAGGATACTGAAGACACGTTTTTTGATTTTGATGATGACAGCTCAAATGCATTACTAAACACGGCTTTTGCACCTCAAGAACAAGAAGAAAATGAACTAATGAGGTTTTTAAATGAAAAAACGAGGTCTTTGGAGTCTTTAAATAATTTTTAAAAGCTTATTTTTGAAATTTAATACCACATTACCTTCTTCAGCTCCAGTAGAAAGATTATTTTCTTATGCTACTTTAATGAACATGCCAAAATTTAATAGATTGTCCAATATTGAATTCGAAAAACGAGTACTGTATAAAGCAAATGGACTCAAAAGTTATTTGTATAAAGCTTTGAACTTAATAATACTTATTTTATTATTTTTATGAATAAGCAAAAAGTTTAATAATTTATAATTGAATATTTATAATTATACAGAAACATTTTTTATAAAAGCAATCTTTCAATATGAATAGGTAAAAATTTTTTAAAATATTAATAGCGATATTCAAAATCATCGAAAGATTTACATTGGCTGAGTAATCGCCACTTCATAAATTCTTTTTAAATGTTTCATATTAGAAAATAATCGCGATATTATAAAATATATGTAAGCTTACATTGGCTAAGTAATCGCCACTTCATAAATTCTTTTTAAATGTTTCATATTAGAAAATAATCGCGATATTATGAAATATATGTAAGCTTACATTGGCTGAGTAATCGCCACTTAAAAAATTCTTTTCAAATATTTCATATTAGAAAATTATCGCGATATTATGAAATATATGAAAGCTTATATTGGCTGAGTAATCGCCACTTCATAAATTCTTTTTAAATGTTTCATATTAAAAAATAATCGCGATATTATGAAATATATAAAAGCTTACATTGGCTGAGTAATCGCCACTTCATAAATTCTTTTTAAATGTTTCATATTAGAAAATAATCGCGATATTATGAAATATATGAAAGCTTACATTGGCTGAGTAATCGCCACTTAAAAAATTCTTTTCAAATATTTCATATTAGAAAATAATCGCGATATTATTAAATATCTGAAAACTTACATTGGCTGAGTAATCGCCACTTAAAAAATTCTTTTCAAATATTTCATATTAGAAAATAATCGCGATATTATTAAATATCTGAAAACTTACATTGGCTGAGTAATCGCCACTTGAAAAGTTATTATTCAAACTCTCGTGTTAAATATGCAATCATGATATTAAAAATTAACCAAAAATGTACATTGGCTGAGTTATCGCCACATATAATATTGTAAATTTTTACCAGCATGAAGTAAATAAATAATTTAAATAAATGACATGAAAAAAATTGTTTTATTGCTTTATATAAGGTCACATCGTATAGAAAAAAATTCAGAATGTGTATTTATATGAGTCCACATAATTAATATACGATGTATCCATAACCCATACACAATATGCATAAATGCGTCTAATTATGTAAATCTTATTCATAGTCAATATATTATCTCCATTTATTTTTTTTTAATTCGAAAAACCAATTTTCTTATTAGCAAAGGACAGAAATATGATTCTTCCTCTTAAAATATATCTTCATTTTCTATAATTTTGTAATAGTATTAGATATCTCTAATGATTTCAAAGATTTATGTCTATTAAGGAAATAATATTTATAATAAATGATGTTTAAAAATATTACTTTTTATTTTTGTAAAAAATTAAAGTTTCATGATTTCATGTAAATAGCAAGAATGTTTATTGTTCGGTTAAATGAACAAAAATGTTAAAGATTTAATGAAAATAATATGTAAATGCATAACTAATTCAGAATTTCTTTATCTTCGGAATTTGACTTATATAGATTTTAAATGATTAAATTCAAATAAAATAAATTACTAATATGATTTCTTAACTTTCGTGGTAAGTAAATAATTGCTAAGATTCATAAATTCTCAAATTTTTTAAATAATAGCGCTTATTATCTGTATATCGGAATGATGTTTGATAAAGAAATGTTAAAATTATTCACTAACTACAATAGTCATATGCTTTCTCGAAGTTGAATTTCACTGGCATTATTCGAACGAAAAATTCATAAATTAGTAGGGATACTACCGCAAATTTATATGCGAGATGATTTGTATGAATGATCTTTATGTATGGGTATCGACTTCGAGTAAATCAACATATTTCATGGAACTTGCATGAATCTTAAACAATTGTTCTTTTAAAATCTTTTTATTTCTGACTAGGAGAGTATCAGACCTCCGGATCACGGATTTTGCTCAAACTCTGGGATAAGTTTTAAGATGTCAAAATATGGAAGGAAACAGAATTTTAGACCCCAATGCTGAATATTTCCCTAGTTACAGGCAATTAAAGAAAATCACTAAAAAAGTTACTAGATTTTCAAACGCTTACAGTTCCTCAGCATTGATACTTAGGAGCTTGAAACTTTTTTTAAATGAAAGCTGAGCTTAAATCCTTTCGCAATAGTAGTTATAGCATGTCAAAATATTATTTTTTCCCAAACTCATAGCGTAATAAACATCAGACCCAATTTCAGCTTTTGTTATTAATTAATGTTTTAAAAAGAAAAATCAGGTCCAATATTTATCACGCTATAACTTTGGGAAAAAATAATATTTTGACATGCTATAACTACTATTTCGAAAGGATTTGAGCTCAGCTTTCATTTAAAAAAAGTTTCAAGCTCCTAGCTATCAATGCTAAGGAACTATATGCGTTTGAAAATCTAGTAACTTTTTTAGTGATTTTCTCTAATTGCCTGTAACTAGGGAAATATTGAGCGTTGGGATCTAAAATTTTGTTTCCTTTCATATTTTGACATCTGAAAACTTATCCCAACGTTTGAGCAAAATCCGTGATCCGGAGGTCTGATACTCTCCTAGTGAGTATTCTCCGACCTAATTAAACAACCTTAGAATCGAAATCTAAAAGAATCTCCAAGTTTTATTTGACGTAGTCCCTGCAAATGTCTGTAAACTTCATAATCGGTATGGAAAATTTCAAAATTCATTCATATAGACGATTTCCAGGTAGCCAGGATCACCTGGATATTGTGAGATGTCATCTCGGGAAACGTACATGTTATTAATAAATAATGGCTAAATTTCAAAAGATATTCTTGTAGACAATGTTTGTCTTACTCGGAACATCCATGTTTGGCTAGATAACATTTGAAACAATTTCAAAGTAGTTATTAAACTATAAGTTGAATTTTAAAAGTTTTAGCTGTAGATGATGTTTAAGTTGTCATTAACACCTAGGTATCCAAAGACGGCGATCGTGGGTACCACAGCATAATGAATAACTATTTTTTAAATATTGTACACATCGATAAGGTAAAGTATGTATATATATATATATTAAGTTAAATATGTGTTTGTATGTGTGAGCGTGTGCGTGCGCGTATGAGTTGAAATTAAATGTTCCATATAAACTTGAATAAACCTGTGTGTGTACGTGCGATTCTACATGAAATGTCTCTTATGTATATATATATATATATATATATATATATATATATATATATATCATATATATGTTTATCTCATGCTTGTGAGTCGACATGAAAAGTCCCACGTACATGAACGCGTGTGTGCATGCATGCGAATTGACATGAAACGTCTCATATATATAAACCTAAGGGTACTTAGATAGGTGTGTACAAGTTGTTATGAAATATCCCATATATATATAGAAAAACCTGTGCTTGCGAGTACGTGCGAGTTGACATGAAATGTCCCATATATGTATATAAACAAAAAAATTGCGGGTAAACGTGAGCAGGTTGATATGAAATGGACCGTATATACATATGCAAAAACCTGTCTGTAAGGTCGTACATGAGTTGACATGAAGAGTTGCATGTATATAAAAGCGTGTATGCATGAACGCAAATTGATATGAAACGTCCCATATATGTAAACCTGAAGGAACTCGGATAGGTGTGTGAGAGTTGTCATGAAATGTTCCATATATATAGAACAGCCTGCGATTATGAGTACATACGAGTTGACATGAAATGTTTCATATATATATATATATATATATATATATATATATATATATATATATATATATATATATATATATATATATATATATATATATATATATATATATATATATATAATGCTATGTGTGTGTGTGTGTGTGCGCATTGGCATGAAATGTCCCATATATATAAACCTGTATGTACGTGCGTTGAAATTGACATAAAAAATCCCATGTTTATTAACGTGTGCGTGCATTCATGCGAATTGACATGAAATGTCCCATATACATGAACCTGTGTGTGCGTGCGTTATAATTGACATGAAAAATCCCATGTTTATTAAAGCCTGTGTGCATGCATGCGAATTGACATCAAATGTTGCATATATATAAACCTTTGTCTGCTTGCATTTCAATTGACATGAAAAATCCCATGAATATTAACGTGTGCGTGCATGCATACGAAACGACATGGAACGTTCCATATATATATATATATATATATATATATATATATATATATATATATATATATATATATAAAACCTGTCTGTGGGTGCGTTCTAGTTGACGTGGAATATCCATATGTATATATATATATATATATATATATATATATATATATATATATATATATATATGAGCATTTCACGCCAACTCATGGAGCAAAAAAAAAATCGTTGAAACTCTAAGAATTTATTCTTTATGTTACCCAAAATATGTAAAAAAATTTTCAAGGATCTAGATTGAAAGGATCAAGAGTTACAGGACCTGAAAATTTGAAAATTTTTCAAAATTTTTGGAAAAGTCCCAACTTTATCATTTTTTTTCTGAAAATCCTGATGTTTTACAGAAAAATGCATAATAACACTTCTTGTTGTAAATGAAGAAGAGAGTTAGCAGGATTTTTTACAGACCTGAATTTCGAAGTTTTCTGATTGGCTCTTATATGTAAAACATGATTATTGAAATTATTTAATGTTTGCCACTGCCAAAATTGGCTTTCGAAGGCTTATTTTTTTCTATTTTTTATTAACTTTAAAATAAATTTTGGTTCGTGTAAGCAAAAGTCACCAATAAGGAGTTATCACAGTTTTAAATATACATTTTCATGTAAAATTTATTTTTCTTATTGAAAATAGCCTGTCACATACTAAACATGATCATCTGGTTTTAATACTCAAAAACTATTGAAATAAGTTTAAAAATCATTTCGTTAAATGTCATTTATCAATTATAAGCCTAATTATTAATTAAACAACACTCGTTATTATTATAATTACAATTAATTTCAAAGGAAAACTCAGAATTATTCCAAAATCGAATAATTATTTTTCAATAAAAATTTACTTATTTCAAAGAATTGATTCATCAATAAAAAAGAATAATTAAATAATTACTATTTTCTTTACCTTAACTTTCTAGAAAAAGTATCCGTTCAATAGAAAATGATGATAGAATTTTGGAACACACACTAAATGAACTTTATGAGCATGATTATAAACAAAAGCTTTCTGACTACCCATCTTTATTTATTTATTTAAATATATATTTTTATTTTTATCTAACTCAAAATACTATATATTGAATGTTAGTTTATAACTTTTAATGCATAGCATTTTAATGGATCTTTTGAGTTATCCGCACTTAAGTTTAATCTCATAAATTTTTTTACTGTAGTGAAAAACTAGATTAAACGCACCGTTCATTGATAGACTTGGATTGGAAATATTGTTAAAAGGAGGAGTTTTGGTATTCCCTTAAGACCGTTACATATGAAAAGTAAATAAGATGTTAATTACCAAAAAATTCTCTTAGTTTTATAAATTGTTTTTTTTCAGAATATTATGAAGAACAAATAATAGAAATATAGTTAAAATTATATTTATTGTATGGAAAAAGAAAAATGGATTTTGATCCATGAACAGCTGTAGATACAGCTGTTAAAATTGCTGAAACTGGATACACGCAAAGAAGAATGGTAAGAGTTTAGAAGATCTTAGTTTACATTATGATATGACAGTTGAAAATTCTTTTGTTGATAATGTTTAAATTCTTTATTGTGTAGATTCTATGGATCCAACGTATATGGAAGGCAAAGACTGTCTTATTGATTATAAAAGAGTTCTTGATGAGATATTAAATCTACATCAACGTACAAAATTAAAAGTCCATTAGACAGCCCTAGTATTATTAAAGTAACCCCTGAACGTTTGATGTCAGAGAAATATTCTTGTGTAAGTTAAGAATTTGAGCAAGAATCAGCTTAATTTTTAAAAACAGTTGCAATTATATTTGCTAGGATTAGACAACATATTAAACCAGATGTCCGAGTTTACAGGTATATTATACGTTTAACTGTGTTACAACTTCTTGAATTTACTCATACAAGCAAGAAAAAATATATGAAAGCAAAAATTGAACCAGTCACTGCAGTTGGTGCTTTAGTTGCACAAAGTATTAGAGGACCTGGTACTTAAATAACCTTGAAAACTTTTCATTTTGCTCGTGTAGCACCTATGAACATTACTCAAGATGTACCTTGTATTAATGAAATTATTAATGCTTATCTAAAAATCAGTATTCTAATTATAACAGCTTATTTAATGTAATTCATTGTAATAAAGGCCTCTATCATTTCTTTTAAGCGTATGTTCCAAAATGATATCATCATTTTCCATTTTACTGATACTTTTTCTAGAAAGTTAAGGCAAGGAAAATAGTGATTATTTAATTATTCTTTTTTATTGATGAATCAATTCTTTGAAATAAGTAAATTCTTATTGAAAAATAATTATTTAATTTTGGGATAACTCTTATTTTCCTTTAAAATTAATTGTAATTATAATAATAACGAGTGTTGTTTAATTAATAATTGGGCTTATAATTGATAAATGGCATTTTACTAAATGATTTTTAAACTTATTTTAATAGTTTTTGAGTATTAAAACCAGATGATCATGTTTAGTATGTGACAGGCTATTTTCAATAAGAAAAATAAATTTTACATGAAAATGTATATTTAAAACTGTGATAACTCCTTATTGGTGACTTTTGCTTACACGAACCAAAATTTATTTTAAAGTTAATAAAAAATAGAAAAAAATAAGCCTTCGAAAGCCAATTTTGGCAGTGGCAAACATTAAATAATTTCAATAATCATGTTTTACATATAAGAGCCAATCAGAAAACTTCGAAATTCAGGTCTGTAAAAAATCCTGCTAACTCTCTTCTTCATTTACAACAAGAAGTGTTATTATGCATTTTTCTGTAAAACATCAGGATTTGCAGAAAAAAAATGATAAATTTGGGACTTTTCCAAAAATTTTGAAAAATTTTCAAATTTTCAGGTCCTGTAACTCTTGATCCTTTCAATCTAGATCCTTAAAAATTTTTTTACATATTTTGGGTAACAAAAAGAATAAATTCTTTGAGTTTCAACGATTTTTATTTTTTTGCTCTATCAGTTGGCATGAAATGTCCCATATATATATATATATATATATATATAAACCTGTCTGTGGGTGCGTTCTAATTGACGTGGAATGTCCCACGTATGTATGTATATATGTATATATATATATATATATATATATATATATATAAATATATATATATCAACTTGTCTGTATGTGTGCATGTGGGTTGACACGAAATGTTGCATATATATGAGCCGAGGTGCGTATGTATGTGCGCGTCCACATATGTTTTTCTATATACATATATATGATAAAAATTCCTTAGTACGTTTAATTAAAAAGAAATTGTGGAATTTTTAATTAAAGCCCTCGAATTCCCAAATCATAATCATAACTGACGCTCTTTCAATTCACGATTACATTTTGATTTCTTAATTGAAATTTATTTAATTAAGGATTCCTTTTGATTTTGGAATTAAAGCCTTTTCAATTCACGATTACATTTTGATTTCTTAATTGAAATTTATTTAATTAAGGATTCCTTTTGATTTTGGAATTAAAGCCCTTTCAATTCACGATTAAATTTTGATTTCTTAATTGAAATTTATTTAATTAAGAATTCCTTTTGATTTTGTAATTAAAGCCCTTTCAATTCACGATTACATTTTGATTTCTTAATTGAAATTTATTTAATTAAGAATTCCTTTTGATTTTTTAATTAAAGCCCTTTCAATTCACGATTACATTTTGATTTCTTAATTGAAATTTATTTAATTAAGAATTCCTGTTGATTTTTTAATTAAAGCCTTTTCAATTCACGATTAGATTTTGATTTGTTAATTAAAATATTTTTAATTATTAATTTAAAAAGGATTGTTAATTAAATAAAACTTCAATTACAAATTTAAAAATGATTCGTGATTCAAATAATTTTTAATTACTTTTTTCGCAATCCTGTCAGGTACTGTAGGAGGGAAGGCCTTGACCTATTAGTTGGATGTAATGTCAATGTACACAATGAGGTGTGGGGCAGCACAGATACAAATGGAGCTCACCTTTGTTACGTCCAGCAGAAGAGAGGTACTAGATATCACCTTGTGTAATGAACGGCTAGCGGACCTGATGCAAGACTGGAGAGTCTCAAATGAGCCCTCCACGTCAGACCATAGGATTATCAGGGTCACGATGAGAGGTGTGGAACTATACGTGACTTAGATTAGGAACCCCAAGAAAACAAACTGGGAGGGGTACCGGCTATCTGTAGAGTACCAATTAAAGGGCTTTAAGGGTCGATACGGTACAAAAAAGGATTGGAATATACTGACAAAGAGAGTGTTTCACCTTCGGGTCACCGTTTTTGCTCAAATTTTGGGAATGTTTTTTGGATGCAGAAATATGAAGAGAGCAAAAATTTGTGAGGCCAACGCTCAATATTTCCCTAGTTACAGGCCATCGAAGAAAATCACTAAAAAAGTTACTAGATTTTCAAACGCTTATAGTTCCTCAGAATTATTAGTTAGAAGCTTAAACCTTTTCTTAAATGAAAGCTGAGCTCAAATCCTTTCGAAATAGTAGTTATAGCATATCGAAATATTATTTTTTCCCAAAGTTATAGCATAATAAAGATTGAACCCAATTTTAGCTTTTATTATTAATTAATGTTTTAAACAAATAATTCAGGTCCAATCTTTATTACGCTCTAGCTTTGGGAAAAAATAATATTTTGAGATGGTGTAGGTGCTATTTCGAAAGGATTTGAGCTCAGCTTTCATTTAAAAATAGGTTTAAGCTTCTAGCTTATAATGCTGAGGAACTATAATCGTTTGAAAATCTAGTAACTTTTTTAGTGATTTTCTTCAATGGCCTGTAACTAGGGAAATATTGAGCGTTGGCCTCTAAAATTTTGGCTTTCTTCATATTTCTGCATCTAGAAAACATTCCCGAAATTTGAGCAAAAATGGTGACCCGAAGGTGAAACACTCTCCTCGTGAGAGGTATATTAGGGATGCAATGAATCGAGTATTTGAGGAAAATTGTCCTTTTGTGCAGGAAACCATGGGACGTGGTAAGCTCCGATGGAATGCTGAGCTGGAGGCATTACACAAGAGAATAGGAAAACTCTTTAATAGAGCGAGGAAGATAAAGACGGAAGAGTATTGCAGTGCCTACAAGGAAAGCCAGCAAGCCTATAAGAAGCTTATCCAGGATGTTAAAGTCGACTCCTGGAGGCGGTGGTGCTCGGAGACTAGTTCAATGAGCGATACTGCCAGGCTTTTCAAAGTGCTTGCTGATGCACCAGGAGGGGAACTTCGGTTCGTTAAAAAACAGGATGGTAGTTTTACTGAAACCCCAATGGAAACCTTGCACTTGCTGATGGAAACCAGTTTTCCTGACTTCGACTTGGAGGTGGAGCCGGTATTGGCCCTCGAAGAGTGTGGTTTAGGACGGATTGGAAAACGGCAGGTCAAGTAGTAACAAAGCAAAGAGTGAGAGAGTCTGTTCAGTCTTTTGAATCCTTTAAGGCACCAGGAGTAGACAATATAACTCCAGCACTATTACAACATTGTTTGGAAGTGATAATAAAACCGCTAACGGGACTACTGAGGGGTTGTGTAGCCTTAGGCTACACACCCCAGCAGTGGCTAAAGACGAGAGTCATCTTCATTGCGAAACCAGGAAAGAAAAGCTATACGGAAGTCAAGGACTTTAGACCCATTAGTCTTACGTCTTTCATGTTAAAGATGTTGAAAAAGGTGGTTGATGGATATGTAAAAGAGGGGACCTTGAGGCTGTATCCACTTCACGAACACCAGCATGCCTATCAGAAAGGCAAGTCGGTAGAGACTGCACTCCTTTCGGTCGTAGACTTCATAGAGGGTCGGATTGAGCTTAAGGGAGTATGTGTAGGTGTGTTTCTCGATGTAGAGGGGGCGTTGAACCGCACATCTAGAATGGCGATTCAGAAAGGTGCGGAGGAACATGGAATTCCCAGAAGCGTCATTGAGTGGATCATGAGCTTTCTGGAGAACTGAGAATTATATGCATCCTGGATGGGACATAAGATCAGTGGGTTGGTCTCGGAGGATTGCCCGCAGGGGGGTGGCGGGTCTTCTCTCCACTGTTATGGAGCAGCCTGCTGCGTATGCTAAACGGGATGGGTATCAGAGCAGTAGGATATGCGGACGATGTCGCTATTCTAGCTAGGGGAGCCTTCGAGGAAGTACTTAGAGAATTAGTACAGACGGCACTCAAGAAGGCAGCATAATGGTGTAGAGATAAATCACTATCCATTCAGGGGGACAAAACGGTTGCAATGATCTTTACCAAAAAATATATGGTGAAGACTCTGCTTGAGCTGGAACTGTGTAACACTAGGATACCTTATGTGCAATATACTAAATATCTTGGTGTAATTTTGGACAAAAAGATGTTATGGAAGAAGCATTTTGAGGAAAAATAAAAGAAAGCAATTCTCAATTTTTGGCAATGTACAAGAGCTTTTGGTGCTAGATAGGGGTTGGGTCCGAAGCAGATGCTCTGGATCTACTCGGTGATCATTACACCAAGGCTATCTTATGCCGTGATTGCCTGGTGGAGCAGGACGCTGAGGAAGGTTGACTGTAAATAGCTTGATCGGGTGCAGGCGCTATTTCTTAGAGGCATTACCGTCATGAGAAGGAGTCCACCATGTGCTGTCCTTAGGACCATGTTGGGTCTGCCTACTCTGGCACTGCATATCAGATCAGAGGCTATGAAGACGGCCTACCAGCTTAGCTGTATCGAAGAATGGGACTCAGACAGCAACAGGCACAAAAGGCTTCTTAGAGGATCGTTAAAGGAGCTCTGGAATGAACCCCAGGATAGAGTACTACCCGTCGCAATTAGAGGCGGTAGATATAGGATCCACATTCCTATATTTAGAATCGTGAGAGAGACACAGACCTAGGCATGGTGAAATTTGGTTCACGGATGAGTCTAAGACAAAACAAGGGGTGGGAGCTGGTTTCTGTGGACCTAAGTACCAGGACAGTTTTTGCCTACGCCTTGAAAATTGCAACACAATTTTTCAGGCAGAGACGTATGCCATTAAAATATGTGCAGAAATACTAAATGAAAGAGGTAGAAAAGGTAAAACCATATGGCTCTGCTCGGATAGCCAAGCAGCATTAAAAGCCATTAGGAAGGTAAATACTAGCTCAAAGTTGGTGATGGAAACAAAGTCATCACTTATGAGAATAGGAGAAGAAAACCTTCTCAACTTAACCTGGATTCCAGGACACTCTGGATGGAAGGAAAATGAGAAAGCGGACGCTTTGGCTAAACAAAGGGGCAGTATTCAGGGTCCTATTGGACAAACAGTGGGTATGCCCTTTGAAAAGGGAAGAAACAGGATAGCAGCATATGTCGAGAACCTTCGAAAAAAAGAATGGCATACTGCTGATGGCTGTAGCAAAGTCAAAGTCCTGTGGGGGGACACAGGTGGCGAGTGGAGCAATGAACTACTCGCTCTCGGGAGATGGCAGCTCAGATCTATTGCTGAGGCAGTTACTGGGCATTGCAACTTGAATAGCTTTCAACACGAATTGGGAAAAAGGGAATCTCCCTACTGTGCTCGTTGTGATGAGGACACTGAAGAAACACCATTTCACCTGCTGGGTGAATGTCTGGCTTTGGCGAACATTAGATGCAGGTACTTTGGTATGGTTGTGGCGACACCGGAGGAAATTAGGGAATGTAGCATCAGAACGGTTCTGGGGTACTGCAAGGCAGTGAACCTTCTAAAATGCTAAGTTTTTGCGGATGGGAATAGCGTACAATGGCAATCGCTAAGTGCGCAGCACCGTAAGGTCCCTCCACAGACTCTATTCTATTCTACACGAAATAAAAGATAAATAAAAAATGAAAATTTTCTAAAATTAGAACTGCACTGAGAAAATTAGTTTTTCGAAGCTTGTTTTCTTCAGACAGTGGCGAATATCTTGTATACAAATTTTGGAGCAAATCTATCGAATGATTTTCGTAAAATAGAAAAAATAAAAAATAAAAAGCTTTTAAAAAAATGTTTAAAATGCTCTAAAATTAAAAGTGCGCTAAGAAAATCAGTTTTCAAAAGTTTTTCTTCTTTTAACAGTCGAAAATAAGTTCCATACGAATTTTCAAGCAAATTCTTTGAGTAGTTAACGTAAAATACAAACAAAATGAAAAATCAAAATTTTTTTAAAATTCTTAAAATGACTCTTAAAAAAAATACGCTAAGAAAACCAATTTTCAATACTCTCTAAATTTGATAGAGTGATATTTGTCACTCTATAGAGGGATGGTTTAAGAAGCCTCGCTTTAAAGAGTGATGATATGGAGTACTCACTCTTTCTGAAAATGAATTCAATCACTCAAAAGAAAAAGATGATAACAATCACTCGACGTAAGAGATATGATATCATCTTTTTTTTTGACTGACTAATCAATAATTTAACTTAAAGTCACTGGGTGGTGTTTCTTTAAGTTTTGTAATCCCTCATACGAATTTCGTAGACGTAGATACATAAGACCCGAACACTCTTAGTTAATTCGTAGTAGCTCTTCGTTCTTAGAAGAGCTATTACTTGAATGTTTACCTTGTTTTTGGTTTTTTATGTGTGACGTGGTCCGTCCCAATAAAATTTTTTTTGTAACAATTAAAATTTTTACTACTACGCAAGCATATTCAAACACACCATCGGTGCACTCACCTACCCGGGCGCATCTGCACGCGACAGCCATTACGCACACATTCACAGACCGTATGTGTGAGCTCCAGTACTGCTAACGTAGACCGTAGGTAAAGTGAAGATGTAGAAAGAGAGGGAGACTCAAGAGACAAGAAGAAGAAAAGAGATAGGAAGATCAGCATGCTAGAAGAATAAATTAGAAATGGTGGCGCGCTGTCTTCTCGCGCACAGCACAAAGAGAGAGACAAGATATAACAGAAAAAGATGGGGAGAACGCAGAGAGGGATATTATCACTTCCTTCTCTTTGCTTAAAGAGATGTACGCTGTAGACATGCCTGTCTATATATAGTATATCTGTATATACATATGGCATTTACATTCATGTACTCTCTCTCTCAAATTTTATATATACGAAAGAGATAAAGGAAGAAAGAACGGAGAGAGTATATAAAGAGCCTAAATTTCTCGCAGAAAAAGTGGCGCGCAGGTTGCAGACTTGCGTTCGAAGACCGGAAACGAGATCAACAGAATTTGGAACAGAGATTGGATAAGAAGAGCATAGAAGAAGACAGAAGATTGTAAAGAAGAAGGAAGAGGACTTGAAATGAAGGAAGCAGCCATCGTGCAATTCACTCGGTTGCTGTCCTCGTGCCGTGTTGGAGCTCTCTTTAGTCACTTGAAGGATATTTTAGTCTGGAGATTTTTCGTGCATTGTCTTGGAGCTGTACAAAGACCTGGAGTGCTGAGAGAATAGCAGAGTCGACTGTGAAGATAGGAATTTCCAGAGGGAGATTTCATCGACCTGATTCCTTTGCAGTTCCTTGCAGCCGGTGTCGATAGCTGACCAGACAGAGAGAGACAGAGAAAGAGAGAAATAATACAACCTGAGGCCCATCACCGCCATTATTGACCTGATTGTCGCCATCACCGACCAATTTTCCTATGTCAACGATTTCTACAACGGTGAGTGGACAGTAGTCCGCATTGATAAAGATTTTGTATTGTAAATTAACGGCTCTCGCCGACTAAAAAGTGTAGATTCAGTGCGGGCGTGTTAAACAAAGTTAAAGTGATTGTGACGATATTTGAATAGAAAAATAGAATAATTAATTGTTGCGAAGTTTAATTACAACTAGTGAAAAATTCATTGTAAAAGTTTTTTTTTGTAAACCGAGAGAGCGAGATAAACCGTGACCACGTGTTCAACGATTTCGTTGACCAGCTAAATTCTTTTTGATTTTGATTACATTAATGAAAATTTCTTAATTAAATTTCTTTGATGGACCGGCAAATAATTTATAATTGAGATTGGTGGACACAGTGGTACGTGTTACATAACGAATTTCATGACGCGGGCCTTAGCGGCCATCTTGTTAAATTAGATTCTCTTAAAACTAGGTTCGTTGACTAGAAATTTAAAGTAAATTGAGATTTAATCTTTAAAATCGTCAGAAATCGTAATAACATATTAAATATTTTTTTTTTTGAAAAGATTTACATAGTAAAATTTCGAGAGTGCGGGAGTGTGATAAATCGACCACGTGTCTAACGGTTTCGTTGACCGTGAAATTAAAAGAATTAAGATTAGTAAATCGGATGAAGAGTTTAAATAATCATATATTTTCTTTATTAATTTTGACCGGTAATTAAATCGAGCAAAACCGATAGACACGTTGGCACAGAGTGATTAGAGTGAGAGAGAAAGAAATAATCACGCGGGCTCTTGGCAGCCATCTTGTTAAATAAAGAAGAGTGAGGTCGCTTACGCCGACCAGAACGTAAATTTCATTTTTTTTCTTATTTAATTATTATTATTAGATTAACAGACAAATTATATAATTAGAAATTAGAATTATCAGATTTAAGTTTAAGAGACGTGAATGGGTTGAGTGTGCGCGATAAAATTTAATTTCACAAATTAATTTAACAAGAAAATTGTTCATAGAAATATTATTTTTTTTTGTTAAATTTTAAAACTTAAAATTTCGAGTGTTAAACAAGTGGAAATTATTAAAACAATAAATTTATTTGACTGGTTATACTGTCCAACGTTCTTTATTTATTACTTTGACAACGTTTCGGTTGCAATTCGGCAACCCTTTTCAAGTCTACAAAAAAATATTTTACACCTCTCAGAAGCAGCCTGAAAAAGTGAAAACTACTTTGCCATCGCAAACTTTGACCAACAACAGCGGTGCCACAGTGGATGGAAGGAGAAGTAGATTAAGTATATATTTATCTGATAAGCAATTGAGAGGTGGCGCTGCGCACGCTGCCCGAAACAATTACTACTATTATATTGAAGTAAAGAATTAAGACTTTTTTCTCTTACGTGAATATCTTTTGCATTATTGTCACATACATACATACACATACACACATACACATACACACATACACATACACACATACACACACACATACACATACACACATACACATACACACATACACATACACACATACATACACACACATAAACACATACAAATATACACATACACAATATCCGTCTCCGTCTCTCCGTCTCTGTCTCTTCGTCTCCGTCTCTCCGTCTCAGTCTATCTGTCTCCGTCTTCGTTTCTATGTCTCCGTCCCTCCGTTTCCATCTCTCCCTCTCCGTCTCCGTATCCGTATCTCGGTCTCCATCTATGTGTGTGTGTGTGTGTTTGTGTGTGTGTGTGCGTGCGTGCGTGCGTGTGTGTGTGTGTGTGTGTGTGTGTGTGTGTGAGGAATAAAAAATATATATTCCATTAATGGTTTCATTTTTGTTTTCTGAAACGCTCATAGTCCGCTTCAATTTTTTTTTTTCATATTCATACATTTACCTATAATCTTGCAGATCCTTATCGATGGGAATATACATTTTTTTAAATGAATGTAAAATAAATTGAAATGAGAACAATTATCATAAATGATAATTTAATACCAGATTTCTAATTGCTAACACATAAAATTTCATATTAAATATAACAATTTATATTTATACATACAATATGATTCGATAAAAGAAAACTTATTTTATGTACATATATATAGTATCATTTTATCAGTGATTAACAAATGTTTGTTAAATTTAGTACAACGAACCACATATTTATGATTTCAATTTTTAAAGTTCGAAAAAAAATTAAATACATATTTTATATTGAAATACTATTGTCAATGAAATTAGCAAATTTATATATAATAATATAATATATGAAAATGCAACCAAGCGACCCGGCGAAATTTTTTTATAATACAGAGAGAGATATATATTTATATATATGTGAAAAGGACAGGTTCTGTGATTCTTTGGCCAATACGACGTTGTTATTCTATGTAAAAGCAATATCTATATATATCGATGTAGTCCAAAAAATATAGGAACCAAAAAATAAAGGACCCAAAAAAATATAGGGCTCAAAAAACTATAGGTCCCAAAAAAATATAAGGCTCAAAAAAATATTTAGCCTAATAAATATAAGGCTCAAAAAAATATTTAGCCTAATTAATATAAGGCCCAAAAAATAATAAGGCTCGAAAACATAAGACCCAATCTAAAATGGCTGCTCTTATTATTAAAAATAATTTACTTCTAGACAACCGGAGAACCGGAGAATTGGAGAACCAAAAGGTATACCTCTTTAATATAATATAAAATTATTTTTAAAATGATAAAAAATATAAAAATATGCAAAAGTTTGAAAAAGAATCAATAAAAAACAGGAGTGGCAGTCGTGGGAACTGGCCGACAGAAGCTATGCTTCCAGTAAATATACATAGAAATTAGGAAGTGTGACATTTGCAAAATTATAATTAATTTTTTAGTGAAAACGTTATTTTTCATTCGATGTATTATGTATTTAAAAATATATTAATAATGTAGTTTTTTATTAATATCAATTATTAAAAAAACATATATTTAGGTAAACGTAATTTTCGTCATGTGCATTGTAAATAGAAAAATACAAAAAAACGTTATTTTTCATTCGATGTATTATGTATTTAAAAATGTATTAATAATGTAGTTTTTTATTAATATCAATTATTAAAAAAACATATATTTAGGTAAACGTAATTTTCGTCATGTGCATTGTAAACAGAAAAATACAAAAATTTTATTAAATTTTATTAAATTTTCATTTTTTGTTATTAATGTAGTAATTAATAACAACTATATAAATATACACATATTAATAAACGGAGGAAGATAATGAGAGAAAATAAAAAAATTCTTGCCAAAAAAATATATTAAGATTATAATATTATAAATACAAACGCATATTTTCATACGTATGCTAATTTTAAAATTTAAATTAAATAAATATTATTTACATAATTTATTTATTTAATCATCGTATTCTACGTCTATCCTTCTCTGTCCACCGGCTTTAAGAATTGACTCTCTCCCTCTCTCTTTCTTTTTCATAAAGAATAGAGAGGGTTGCGTCTATCCTTCTCTGTCCGCCGGCTTTAAGAATTGACTCTCTCCCTCTCTCTTTCTTTCTCTTATATGTACAATAAAGGTAGCCGCGAATGGAGGGGGCTATGTCTAGCCTTCTTTGCCGGTTACAACAAGGCAGTCTCTTTTTCTTTATCTTTCTTATATGTATATACATGCATATTCTTAAGCGGAATGGGAGAGAGGGAAAGAAAGAAAGAGAAAAAAGAATGTTTGTATGTTGATAGCAATAATGGCATCCTGTGCCGTATTCGTTCATTCACGCTGGGTGACATTTGGGACTGTCGATTTTTATACATTTAGTGCCCCTGCCGTAACGTCGCGTAAGAAGCATAGCTTCAAAAACAATTTAATGAAATAAACATTTTGTTTTAAAAAAATAACTTTTTGCCTGATAAAGAGGTAGATGTTTCCAATTTTTTACTGGCTGAAGATGACTCTGCTTTATTCACCAAAGAGGTGAACGGATTTGCGTATGAAATTAAAAATTTAAAATAAACATTAAAAATTAAATGAAATATGATAATAAAATAATTATTTTATTTTAAAAAATAACTATTTACCTGATGAAGATGGCTCTGCTTTACTCCCCAAAGAGGTGGATCTACTTGAACTTGAAGACGTGAACGAAATTGCGTTTAAAGATGTGGACGGAGTCGCTCCTTGTTTGCTACTTCATAAATAAAAAGAAAAAAAGAAAAAATTGTATTTATTCCTATATATAAAAAAAAATAAAAATAAACTGAAATTCACCATTTATTTTTTGTTTTTTGGAAATCGGGCAATCATTCTTGCTCGATCTTTTTTCTTCCTTTTTCTTTCCTGGTCTCGAAGCTGAACTCGAACTTGAGCGCGAGCTCGGACTGCTCGAACTGTTTGAGTCTGAACTGCTCAAGCTAGATTCAGCTTTTCATCTTGGCAAATCGTCAACCTTTCGTGCCGGGCTTGTTTCTCAGTATAATTGCTGCAAAGTAGTGATTGGGAGAAAAGGTGATACTGAAAAAAATAACTTAATGTTAATAAATATTTTTGAAAAATTACATATTATTTTTATTTTGAATGCTTACACGTAAAATTTGCTTGCCAACTGTCCTGCCAACAAGAAGTGTTTGTATACAGGCGTTTCTTAAGTCTTCATAGAGCGCGTCTTATGTTATAAATGTGGTGCCCTTGGTTAATGTAAATTAAAATCAAGAGATACAAAGTCCTTTTCATTTCTTTTGGGTTTATTTTTTTCTCGAATACTTAGTTTTTTTTAGTTTTTTTTTTTACAACGCTATGTCTCTGACTACAGAGACCGCGTTGTTGTTTATAATCAAGGAATCATTCTCAAATGTTACCTAACAAGAAAAAGTGATACCCCGGGAACAAGCGATTATTATTGATGCTATTGAAAATCACGCACTAGAGGAATATGCTCTAGCTTTAGTTAAAATCATTAGTACTAAGGATATATTATAATGTTTCTCATATGAGTCAGAACCGTATTTGTTTTTATTTAAGCAGCAAAGAGATCGCAGATGAACTTACGTCTGAAAAAGCACCAATTGTTATAGGTGATAGACATCTAAATGTTAAATCTCTCGTCTCTAAAGCTAAAAGAGTCATGATTTCTAACGTTCAGCCATGCATACCATCTTCAATAATACTTCATGAACTTCAAAAACAGGAAATAACTCCAGTATCGTAGGTCATTTCGATTTAAATGGGTATTCTACATCCAACGTTTAGTCACCTTTTATGTTTTAGAAAACAGGTTTATATAAAACTTGATGACATTACCAAAATACCTACTGACTTGCGGATATCATATGATAACGTTAATTATTGGATATATTTTTCGACCGATAAACTTACTTGCTTACATTGCAAGGAAGAGGGGTACCTTGCCAAGTTTCGTAAGAATATCGAGGACAATTCTATGACACAAGCTGTAAACACAGAATCGTATAATGTTACAATCAATTCAATAGACAATGCTCAATCTCAAGACATCGAGAGCAACATTTATTCATGTAAGTTTCCATCATTGCACAAAACTTCTGGATTCAAAAGACCACCCCCACCTCGGTACAATCTCGGAGCCGTCAATTACAGAACAGACGGAAAGTATTAAGGTAGGAACCGATATGGATATAACGCCGAAAATAACTAATAAAAATAAGAAAAAAAGAAAACTGTAAATATAATAAATTTTGCGAAACATCTAGAACCTGCGAAAGAATTCGTTAATTCTAATGTAGAAAAATACTTGTTAAATTACGACAAACTGCTTGCGTTCTTAGAAAGCGTTCAGGGTCGAATAGATAATCGATTAATATGTAATAATTAATGTATATGTATATATATAAACCCCCCGAATACACACATTTCAAAGTAAATAGAAGAGTAGGACATAATGAAGCTAAATTTTATATTTGCGAATGTGAAAAAAGTTCAATAGAAAACATCGATACATAAAAATATAAGATATGAAGTTATAGAATTAGAATTAATAGAAAAAAGATGGTTTAACGCGACATTTAAAAGTTCACAATGAATCAAACTTATATATTTTTGAAATAAATTAAAAATAGAATAGTAAATAACATTCAAATTTCAAGTTATGTTAGTATATAATAATATTTAATAATAATTATGAGCAAATAATAAAAAATAGAATGATAGAATAATAGAAAATTATGATTATAAATAAATATTTTTATCTTCTTATGTCCTAAATTTTATACATATTGAAAAGATACTAAGAAAACGCTCCCTCTCTGCATTTTTTATTTTTGGGCTTGAGACCAACATATATAAATATATGGCTGCATTAAGAATGTTTTTTTTTATTGTCGCTAAAGAAGTGTACACTTTTTTTTCATTGTCGCTAAAAAAGCTTAAAAATTTATTCATTATTGTCGTTGAAGCATACAGATCTATTGTTTGATGTCGCTAAAAAAATCTCATATAAGCATACAAATTTATTGTTTGTTATCGTTAAAAGGAGCTTACAGATTAATTTGTTATTATTACTAAATAATTTTATAGACTTATTTTTTATTGTCGCTAATAGAAGCTTACAAATTTAAATTTCATTGTAGTTTTAACATCTTACACATTTATTCTTCATTGTCGCTAAAGAAGCTTATACAGTTGCTTGATATTTTAACTAAAAAAAAGTTTAAATAATTCTAAATATTTATTTAATATGTCGTTAAATTTCATCGTCGCTAAAAGAAGCTTACAAATTTATGTTTTATTACAAGCTTACATATTTATTTTTTATTGTTGTTAAAAAAAACTTATACATTAATTTTTTTTGTAGTAAATCAATATTATTTTATATTTTGTATTTTAACTATCATCAATTTGTTTTTCTGTAACCTTGAAAAATAATCATTTTATATTGAGAATATTGTACTTATTAATGTAATGAAATAAAAATATTAAATTATTTAATTTACCTTATTTAGAATTATTTCATTTGCTAATATAAGTTCTTCTTACTCCATGTTTTGATCATTTAATACTTTAGTGAATTCCAATCTTTTTACTTTTAATATATATGTAATATTTATAAAATTTTTAAAATATATATATATATATATATATATATATATATATATCATCCTATATTATATAGTTATATTAAAAATTCAGTTTCATCCCCCCCACTCCCCCCCCCCCCCACGCCCCCACAGCTCCCAATAATGTTTTGTAAGGAATTCCTACAAAATAACGTAAAATTGTTTGTAATTCTACGATATTTTGTAACCATTCACTCCCTCTATAGATCCCACATCCCCGTACCCCCCGCCCCCCGTGCACCCCCGTGCCCCCGTAGCCCCCCACTGCCCCCCCACTCGTGTAATGACTCGTATAACAGTTTATAACTTGCATGCATTATTATGTTAATTAATATAATGTGGTATATCTAATGAAAAACGAAATTATATTTTTAATACTAAAATTTTATTATATAATACTTTGATATTTATACATTAATAAAATTATTAATAGATAAAAAAATTTGTTCTTTATATTATTAATTAATGAATTAAGACTTCTTGTTAAAACATTTACATGAAGAATAAGTAATTATATTTATAAAACACATGATTTATCTGAAAAAACAAATAATAATTTAATTATGATTGTTTATTTATATAAATAAACAATGGAGTTTCCACACCACCTTACATTTCAAACTAGTTATTATGATGAATTGCATTCATATATTTAATTTAATTGGAAATGATGTTGAAGTAAATGATATTATCGATCAACATTCAATGGATTATTTAAATAATCAAATTGAAGACCACTTAAATTATGAAGAAGAATATGAATATTATTTAGAAAGCTTAAATGATAATATTTCAGAGGATACAGAAATTTCTCAATTAAATAATATTATTAATTCATATATTGGCGGGAATGAAGAAAAAGTTGAATACAATAATTGGAATAAAGTACCAGAATATTATAAATATTACGTTAATAAAATTATAGAATATAAAATTCAAATATGTGAACCAATAACAGAATATTATATTAATCAAAATTATCAAATTTATTCTAGATATTTATTACGATTAGTTAATATTATTAAGAACATATTTGATCAAAATTTATAAAAGTAAGTAATAAAAAGTAAGTTTAATATTTCAAAATTATTCTATTTTATATATATACAAATTAAAATCATTAAAATAATATAATGATTTAATGATCTTATGAATATTAATAATAATTACATCACTTATTTTTGAATATTAAAGTAAACAAATTTTTAAATTTTAGTATAAAATATTGATATATCTTAAAAAATGTAAAAATAAGTCAAAAAGATATCAAAAAGGAATTATATCAAAATAATCCTATAAATCTTAAGACATAAATAAACATTATGATATATCAAATATAATACTAATAAAATTTTTATACCAAATAATTATTTAAAAATTTTTATATAGTTTTAAATTTATTATAATTTTGATCATTAATATCATTTAATTAATAATAAGTTATTTTTTCACTTATATATTGTACGATATCACTATTTTTTTATTCATATTCAATACATAAAATAAATTATATTATAAATGTATAACTAATCTATGTAATATTATCTATAAAATAAAGTGGTTTTTAGGGCTCCTGGCGAGGGCTTCCACTAATTAAAAAATCTAACGCGCCGTAACGTTACCTCTATATTTCACACAGTTAAAATATATTAGTTAAATTAAAATCTATATTTAAATATTGAAAAATTTATACAATTAAATTAAATATATGAATGCAATTCATCATAATAACTAGTTTGAAATGTAAGGTGGTGTGGAAACTCGTTTAGTTTATAAGGTATAAACAATCATAATTAAATTATTATTTGTTTTTCAGATATATCATGTGATTTATAAATGATTAATTTTTCTTTTATTGGTAAAATATATGTAAGATATGCATAATCACCAATGGGGGTTGGCGAGCAGAGCGAGCAGGGGGCACCCCCCCCCCCTAGTATATATATATATGTAATATGAATTAATTAATTATAATATAAATTATATATATATATATATACATATATATATATATATATATGTATATATACACGGTGGGCCATTTTAATCTTCGCACTCAATTTTCTCCGAACCTACTGCAGCTACAAAAAAAAGGTCTTGAGCAAAATTGACCGTGACAGAGGGGGCCATTTAACTGAGCCCTTGGTTTTGATCTTAAGGTCCAATTTCAAGGTCATTTGAAGGTCAAGACCATTTTTTTAAATAGAAATACCTATTTTTGACTGCAGATTTGAAAAGAGCGGGAAATTCTAAGATAAGTTTATCCGAGGTCAAAATTGATTTGGTGACCTTTTCAAGGACAAAAATCGATGTCAAATGTCTAAAAACCGATTAAATGCCCTTTTTCTGCATTATCTTGGTTTGCTGATAAATGCAATTGATCTAAGTAGTGTTAAATAGTCATCTTAGTTCCAAGGTAAAAGGATCTTGATCATCTTGATCTTAAGGTGAAATTTCGAGGTCATTTTAAGATCAATAATGTTTTTTCGGTAATAGAAATTCCTATTTTAGACTATGAATTTAAAAATATTAGTTAATTTTACGCTAAGATTATTCTAGGGAAAAGTTGATTTTATGACCTTGGAATGGTCCAAAATCAAGGTCAAATATTGAAAAACTTATCGGATGCTCTTTATCTGAATTACACTGGTTTCCTAAGACTTTTGGTGTATCGGTATAAAAGGAAAGTTCAAAAAAAATTTGTGCATGGCAAAGGGGACCTCGGCCTATTTTTTACACTGCAGTTAGAAAAAGTGACACTCAAAGTGATATTTTAAGTTTGTTATGTCACGAATGGATCTGAAGAAGGTCAATTCAAGATTAAATAACATAATATGCTTATTCCATCTTTAGTGTTACCCAGGAACAACGACGTGGACGTAATAGGATTGTGTTCCCTTTGGGGTGCTGGATTATCGTGAGTCCCCTTGCCTCTCACGTCGGGGTGCTGGATTATCGTGAGTCCCCTTGCCTCTCACGTCGGGGTGCTAGATTATCGTGAGTCCCCTTGCCTCTGACTGTTTTAACCACGAAGCAAATGTTCAAAGTTACCTCCATCATATCGCGACTCGCTTTTCCATTCTACAGTGGAATAGAGAATAGAATTCTATTCTTCGCATGAAACTTGCCGAATAGCGCTGATTGGTTGTTTCTATTACGCATCCTCTATTCGGCAGTCTCTTTTCTACTCATCTGACTGCACCCTTACATATTTCTTTTCTTTAGGGTAAATCGTATAAATGATGACATGTATTGAATTTTATGTTTAATTACAACAGTAAGCATCCATCTTTCTCAAATTTCATACTTTACCTAAATTATATTACATATAAATTTTACACATTTTAAAATTTATTTATTTAATTTTATAATTTTAAAATTGTAAATGATTATTGTAATTAGGAAACAAATAAAAGATTTAACAATTTTAATATATCTTTTAGTAAAGTTTTTGAGTATTACTTGTCAATGTAAATACCAAACCTAGTAATATAATTTTTGCAAAAAAATTATTCAATATTAGAAGATGATTTAAGAAGTTTGAGCTAAGTTCATTAATTTCTTTTATAAAATTGTAGGAGTATTTGAAGACTGCACAAAAATTAAAATAATGATATTGTGTTTAAACACCGAAAAAAGTAGAATTAAATAAGTTTCTTGTATCCAATTCTGTTAAAACATTGCCAGTTCGCGAAAAATGAATTGCATAAAATTGATGGTAACAATGTAAATTTAACATATATTTTTATAGAAGATTTCTATGTAAATATTTTTTTTTACTTAGTTTTTCATATTTCTTTTTTATTTGTAAAAGTTAAAATGATTGAACAAAATGTCTTCCTGGAATATAACCTGTAATAATTTGTATTGATCAAGTTTTAACAGAAATAGGAATCTCAAATATATAATTTTTAAATAATTTATTATAATTCAAAAACGTAATTGGATAGGTTTTCTGTTTTTATAAAAATATATGTCAACAGGCAATATGACATGATATAAAAGTTTTATAATTAATTACCAATAATTGAATAATAGTGTTTTTTTAAGAATTAAAAATCAAGTACAAATTATTGATATTGTTAGATGAGATCAAAGAAAATATATAAATATTTTAAAAAGATGTAAAGTAGAATTATCAAGAGATTGGAATCAAATTACAGATGTAAGATGCATAAAAATATATTTCAAATTTTCAAGAAATATAATTATTTGAAAATAAAATTCATATAGTTTCCTTAGATCTTAAGACAGCCTTTGATGCATTGGGCAAGAATAGTTACATTTAAATCACATTTAAAAAAATAAAATTAATTAAAATATTAAACAATGTAAACTAATTAACTGCTAATATTTAAAAAAAAAAATGAAAATATATGAGATGTGATGTAGTTTTTAATGTAATAAAGAATATAATATAATTTGATTCAAATTTTTATATTAATTTTTGTAAAATATTATTTTTAATATACTAACCTTGTAATAGAAATAAATATATATGTATATATTCAAATATAAAAATTTAAAATATAAATAATTAACTTTTAATTTTTATTTCAAATATATTTGAAAAAAGTATATGTTTTTTACAATTCTTTTCCAAAACTTGAAAAAAGTCAACAAAATGAATTGGTTAAAATAAACATTTATAACTATATGTTTATTGTATTTATATGTAACTTACTTCATACAGTGATTGGTGGTTTCTTTTATAAGTGTGTATATTTATATACGTTGACATAGATTACATAGGGTATATTATATTTTAATTTTAATTATATTACACCTATTCTTTAATATTCCCTATTGCAAAAATTTTATTTTAAAAATAATATTATTAACTGTAGAGCTATGGATTCGTAATCTCGAGATCACAAGTTCCAACGCTGATACAAGCACCACTGTACGTTGCATGTGTTTTGTTCACAAACGCACTGACGATCTCCGTCGCTAATTAGCATCGCAATAATAGCTGAAATACAGCGACGTTACATAAAATTTAAAAAAAGTCAAGTATATTGTTCTCGTTTTGATTATAAAATACTGACATTACAGGTTTCTACATTTATCATTCTTAATCCAAAAATTGTAAAAATATCTCATTATGATTTGGAAAAAAAAAGTTACTTTTAGCGATTATGAAAAATAAATTTGTAAGCTTTCTTTAGCAACAACAAACAACATATTTCTATGCTTATCTGAAGGTTTTTTAGCGACAACAAACAATAAATCTATATGCTTTTTATAAGCTTTTTTTAGCGACAACCAATAATAAATCTGTACGCTTTTATAAGCTTTTTTTAGCGACAATAAATAATAGATCTGTACGCTTCAGCGACAATAAGAAATGAATTTGTAAGCTTTTAAGGCTTTTAATGCAGCCATATATTTTTATGCTGGTCTCAAGGCCAGAAATCTTTTATTAAGATAAATATGTAAATATCTTATTTCTAGTTAAAAAAAACATGTTTCATTTAAATACAAGTGTTAATAAATTACCTATAGATATTAAGCTAAATTCATTTTGTAATTTATAATTTACTTTTGTAATTAGTAAATTTTTTCAATAATAAAAATAAAGATACAATATATAAAAATAAAAATATTATATATTCATCTGAATGAAGGAAATGCAGAGAGGAAGCTTTGTATTATCAATTAGTTATGTTTGCAATTATATTAATGAAATATTAATAATAATAATTTTTGTTTTCATTATTAAAATTCAATATTAGAATATAAATGAAATGCAGCGAAAAAACTTTATATTATCAATTAGTTACAGTTACAATTATTATAATAAATTATTACTAATTATAATAATATTTAATTACTTATAATTGTTATTATAATAATAGAATATTATTAATAACAAGAATATTTTTTTATTACTAATTACTAAAACATAATATCATAGTGAGAGGAAGGGCATAATGAGGGGGGGCATATTGATGGGGGCTATCAAAATTGAGAGGGCGAGAGGGGGCTGAGGGGGGGCCTCAGTTACGTTAATTTTGAAATAGCCATTTATAAGAGGAATTAGAACGTAATTTGAGGGGGGCTGTACGGACAGACATTTGAGGGGGGGCTGAGGGGGGGGGGGGTCGGTTGAATCTTGTCTTACGACTATATATATATATGTACAGTACCGGGCAATAATTCTGAGCAGGTTATAAAATTTTTGCTCCGACTTTGAAAAAGCGTATCTTCTTCAATTTTGATCCTAGAAAAAATTTAAAAAAAGCATTCCAAAGTATTCTTTAAATGCTTTCTTTTTAGCTTACTTACATTTTTTTAACGATATTCAAAAAAAAAAATAATCGCTTTGGCAATTTTGAAATTTTTTTATTTTTGCATTTTTTTTCAATTAGCTGTAGTTTTTCAAATAATTAAGCTAGAAAAAATTTGGAAAAAGATTTGGAAAGGGCTCTAAAAATGCTATTTGCAGCTATTTTACAAAAAATTTTTAATTATTTTTTGTCAAGTTTTAAGCATATAAAGTTATCGATCTAATACTTTTGCAGTTGTAAAAAACACTTCAATAGCAAGTAGAAAATAATCGCTGGTGAAGTAGTGATTTAATTTTAGTAGGAAATTATAACTATTCATTATTAATAATAAAACATAATAAAATATGAAACAACAAAAAGATTTATTTTGCAAAAATTATATCATAGAAATCAAAAGTTTTGCACCAGCGATTATTTTCTACTTGCTATTGAAGTGTTTTTTACAACTGCAAAAGTATTAGATCGATAACTTTATATGCTTAAAACTTGACAAAAAATAATTAAAATTTTTTTGTAAAATAGCTGCAAATAGCATTTTTAGAGCCCTTTCCAAATCTTTTTCCAAATTTTTTCTAGCTTAATTATTTGAAAAACTACAGCTAATTGAAAAAAAATGCAAAAATGAAAAAATTTCAAAATTGCCAAAGCGATTATTTTTTTTTGAATATCGTTAAAAAAATGTAAGTAAGCTAAAAAGAAAGCATTTAAAGAATACTTTGGAATGCTTTTTTTAAATTTTTTCTAGGATCAAAATTGAAGAAGATACGCTTTTTCAAAGTCGGAGCAAAAATTTCATAACCTGCTCAGAATTATTGCCCGGTACTGTATGTATACAAGTAGCAAATAATATAGTAACAAAAAAAAAACAAAAAAAAAACTTTTATAAACAATAACAAATAATCAAACTACTAACCGTAGATAATGAGATTTCACCCTCATACTAACGACTATTGTATTCATGAACCACCTTTATTTCTCTCTTCCTATTTTAGATTTTCAATTATCTTTTCCTTCTTTACCTTACTTATCGTTTATACCTTTTTTTCCTGCAGTTTACTCTCACAACGAATCAACAATCAAGCAACATTATGATCACAGGAATTTGCACCAGGCAGCACCCTAAAGTGACGGCCATGTATTTCAACATAATCAGCCGAAGAGTACTTTGCAGTACATGCTTCCAAACAACCAATAGTGTCGAACATTACGAGAAACAAACTCAGTTCCACAGATACTCTTACAAGGAACCATGGTACTGTAAGTGCTACGGTTGTAGCAAACATCTATTGGAAGCACGAGCCGCACGTAAGTGCACAGCTTGTACCAGGACGGCCCTTGGACACCCTGATGAAGTTGAAACTGTAGGAGGCAAACAAGTCTTTGTACGGCGGCCGATAAAGTAAGACTAGATAAAACTCAGCCTCGCATTCATCGCCAAAAGTCTCCCACACGAGAAGTGTTATCAAACTCCCCAACAGAAATAGAACCGCAGGAAATCATCAAAAGGTCGTATTGCACAACCAACGACGTACAAACACCAGTATACTACAGTGAGATCAGTCGTGAGGTCATTTGCGAAGAATTTTATTCAACAAAGGCAAAACACAAGGAGTGTTATAAATACTACACTCAAATCCATTGTATTTGCTTGGCCGAAGGCCGACACCAACACTGCACTTACTGTAAGAAGATACTATTATACCACAGAAGGGCCGAAACTTGCGCAAGCTGTAAGGAAACAGCACATCAACGGGATCCCCAGATTGAAGATGAAGCCGGTGCATTTTCAAACTCTCCAGCTCCAGCTTAACTTCTCTCCTCTCCTTTTTTTCTCTTTCTTTCTTCCTCCTTTCCTTGTTTTCCTTTTTTTCTCATAGGTCTGCAAAATCTGTCATAACTATAGCAATATACTGCGATAGGCAACAAAATTTACCATATTTTTAGCACACATACTGAAATCGTAAAGGATATTCATTGTTCTAAGGCCTTTACTACACCAAGAGATGATACTACAAATATCTTTATTGAAGTTGAGACCAGCTAAAACAACAGATTCTTTTTATGCTTGTTACTTCAACTCAATACTCAAACTGGATCACGAATGTCTTTTTTATGCTAAAATAAGATTCAAGATGACAATAGAGCCTAGATAGAATCAAGACCAGCGTCCCAACCACCTTTTCCTACTAATACCCCCCCCCTATCTCTCTTCTTACTCGTCACGATCAAACCATACCTTTATAGAACCATTTTTTTGCATACCTTTGTAAAACCATCATTTCATGATCCATTTTTTTACTTATCTATAAACTAGCTCCAATCATCTTGTATATATTTGCTTCGATTCAGATGTACAACTTCGTAGACAAAATCAACTTACTGCTAAAGCTTGGATTCAGGCCCAATATCGGACCTTGCCACCCGTATCAAGGAGACGAAAACGCAAGGTGGTGCATATATTGTACTATGAGTTACGATGAAAGACCCATCATACGTCTTAACTTCCACATTGCCATCACAATTGTAATGGTAACCGCACGACAGGAAGATCAACTCAAAGAGGTCTTCACCGAAGAAGAAATGTATGAACTAAACCAGCACTATCTATTAAGGAGACCACGATTCCCGCCTGGAGATGACGATGGATATCATTCCGAAACCGACAGCTAATTACCATCAATTTTAAATTCACACTTCGACCATACATGATGTCTTATACAAACTATCGTTGTAAAACAAAAGTTAAAGGTTTTCACTACCTTAACTACAGCTCTACTTCATCAAGGACGAAGAACCTTCCCGACCTGGGAGGTGTAGCATCTTAAATTCCCCTCTCATCTTTGCCCTTCTTTTAAATTCATAATTATTTCTTTGTTTTTACAATTATCTAAAAAAAAAAAATCTATTTGATACACGATAATAAAACTAACCACATATTTTAAGTTTAGGTTATTACCACCATACTAACTCTATTGTACTCTTCACCACCATTAGAAGTAAGAATTTTTCTTCAAAGTTGTAAGAGAAAAGCTAAAAGGTTTTGTTAATCACAGCCTTACTTCATCGAGGACGATGAACCTTTTCAACCTGGGGGGGTGTAACGTCTTCGCTTATTAAACATTTTTTTTTATTATTAATAGATTTTAAATTTTGTTACAAAAAAACTTTTGGCTGAGATTTCCAAAAGTTTTAGCTATTCCGTTCAAGAGGTCATCGGAAAAAAATGAGCATTGGAATCATCTAATTATAATAAAAAAGCGTTATCTTTTTCTTAGTTAGATAAAAACAATGAACGGTGACCTCTATTAAAAAATAAGTCTTCAAGAGTTCAAAGGTTTTTCTATCATAATTTTCAGTTTTCCCGAAAAAATATAAAAACCTTTGAACTAATCGTAATGCATGTTATTCTACCACAATCGTTTGTTGTACCTAGTACAGGTCAGTTGTATCTTCAGAAGCCATAAAAGGCAATAGAATTTTTATAAGTCATATACTAAAAAAAAGTTAAAACTCAGTGTAATCTTTTTGCATTCTATTTTAAAAGTGATTATTACATTACTTGTCGATTTTACATTTTTTATTCTATTTCAAAGTGATTATTATATTACTTGTCGATTTTACATTTTATATTCTATTTCAAAGTGATTATTATATTACTTGTCGATTTTACATTTTATATTCTATTTCAAAGTGATTATTACATTACTTACAACGCTATATTACATATTGTACCAAGGAAAAAGGCCATTGTAAACCAAAGTGACAATTAAATAAACAACAATCAAGGTAATAATTAAAATAATTATTTATATTGTTTTCTTTTCTCGATTTCTAAAAAAGGCTCTCGAGCCTGCAAATAAACCTCACTCTATCTCCTATAGCCTCTGCCATGTGGAAACCCTCTTGCTTGCGTAATCGCTCGACGCAGCGAGAACTGCAACGTACGGGTAAATTACAATATTAAAAATAATAACTTTTATTCGGACGTTACACAACATAGCCGTTTGATGTAGAAAAAATATGCAGAAACCTATGGAGAATATTTAGTTTTATTTGATTATTTTACTAATTAAAAATTCGATTGATAAAAATCCGATTTAAAACGGTACAATTTACAAATGTGCATATTTTAGTCATTTACGATTGCATTGTTTAAAATGATAAGATAAATAATCAATTAAAACTTAATATTCTCCATAAGCCTTCCTACACTAAGCAACCATTTTTTAGCTAGCAGAAGGCGCTAGTTGTAATGCTAATAGTGGAGCATTCGTCTCATAGTAACTTACGTATGCTACAAGAGCGACGCTACTTTTACACACGGAAAAAATTTTACATTGTAAAAGATAATGCGTTTAGAAAACGCACCACAAGGTGTCTCGCATGAACGATAAATATAGATGCGTGTCTGAACGTCCATGAAGTTTTTCGATATGGCGCCACTTTGCGCTATATTTCACTATTACCTGCATCGAAAAAAGTGATGAACGAATTGTAAAATGCGAAGCAGTACACGTGCTTTACGATCAAAATTAAGTGTTCTTAAATCAATGTGGCTTGTTATTTTAATTATGTTTAAAGGAAAGAAAAACGTTTACTCTTATGTATTTAGTTTGTATAGAACAAACTTATCAATTATAACTGTTTATTATTTTATTAATTTATTTTGACGTGTTATTAAGTCACAAATCTAAGTTTACCTAAAGTAACTAGCATATTTTTGTATGACTCGCTTAACTAAAATTTTTATTTTCTGGTTATTTAACGCGTTACGATTTTAATTTGTTAATGTCTTTTATAAAGTGACTAAAAAAAATTAAAATGTAATTTTGTGAATTTATTATTGTAGGAAATTGTATTCTCTTTTATAAATATTTTATTAATTAAATTTTTGCAACAAAGCTATCAAATCACTTATATCTAAGTCTCTTCTGAAGTGACCACACCGAGAAACTTTTTGGGGCGAGAGGCCTCTGTAGTGTAGGGCCGGGCGCCTCGATAAAGTAAGTAAGTCGTCTCGTCTTGAGCATAAAGGTCTGAGACCTTTGTCACCGAGACCGTGCGTCTATTACGTTCGGATGATGTATACACAAATTTAGTTTTGTCCGACTTTATGCCTTCAGTCTTCAAGATTAAGGTCTCAGGCCTTTATACTCAAGGTATGATACCTCATCGAAGCGCTGTATTAATAAGGGTCTTACACCTCAAGATTTACCAAGGTCTATCGCCCCAAAAAGTCTCTCCGTGTATGACTTGCCTAACTACGACACTACACCGAAAAACTTTTTGGGGCGAGAGACCTCTGTAGTGTAGGGCCGGGCGCCTCTATAAAGTAAATGAGTCGTCCCGTCTTGAGCATAAAGGTCTGAGACCTTTGTCAATGAGGCCGTACGTTTATTATGTTCGGCTGATGTATATACGTGGATTCGGTTTTTCCCGGCTTTATGCCTTCAGTCTTCAAAATAAAGGTCTCAGACCTTTATACGCAAGACACGACGCCTCATCAAATCGCTCCATTAATAAAGGTCTCACACCTCAAGATTAACTAAGGTCTCTCGCCTCAAAAAGATTCTCCGTGTACAATCTACCTACCTTAACACATTACGATTTCAATTTGTTAATGTCCCTATTGAAAAAACACGTGTTATTTTCACGTGTTAGAAAACAAGTAAAAAAAGCACGTGTTTTTTGTACGTGTAAATAACACATTTAAAAGACACGTATTTTTTACATGTGTTTTTTACATGTGAAATTTTCGGGTTTTTTTATGTTATTTGTCAGTTTTTCACGGGTTTTGTGCACATTTTTTTTTGCATATTTTTTTATATTAAAAACTACGCATTTCCATTAATGAACTTTTTATTTTTATTACAGTAAAAATGTCTTATAGGGAGTATTTGTAATACTTTATTTCGACCCTATTGAAAAAAATACGTTTTTTCTACATGTATTTTTATTAACTCCTCGAAGATCGAAGAGCTTCTACGACCCAGAGTTTCTGGCTTAATATATCTGATGTGTCTTCGAAATTTGTATAAGGGATGACGGAACTTAGAAAAACGCCACCTAGTGACTTAAAGTCAGACCGACATAATCGATCATCAATAGCAATTTTAAATCACTAGGTGGTGTTTTTTTAAGTTTCGTCATCCCTTATACAAATTTCGAAGACACATTAGATATATTAAGCCAGAAACTCTGGGTTGTAGAAGCTCTTCGATCTTCGAGGAGTTATTAAAAATACATGTAGAAAAAACGTATTTTTTTCAATAGGGTTGAAATAAAGTATTACAAATACTCACCATAAGACATTTTTATTGTAACAAAAATAAAAAGTTTATTAATAGAAAATGCGTAGCTTTTAATATAAAAAAATATACAAAAAAATGTGTACAAAACCCGTGAAAAAATGACAAAATGCATGAAAAAACCCGAAAATTTTACGTGTAAAAATCACGTGTCTTTCAAATGTGTTATTTACACGTACAAAAGCATGTGTTTTTTTCAATATCAAGAATTTTTTACGAAATTTTACGTCAACAAAAACACGTGAAAAAATGACTTGAAAAACATGCAAAAAGTGTTATTTTCACGTGCTTTTTTCACGTGTTTTCTAATATGTGTAAATAATACGTGTTTTTTTCAATAGAGGGTACTAGAACAAATTAAACCGTAAGTTATAATTCAAAAGGATGTAGAATTGTATTTTCCCATAAATATTTTGACCCTTAAAAAAAAATAGGTCAGAAATTGTGCTAGTTAGCCTTAATACTTGAATTAAATAAATGTATTAGTAAAGTAATTAATGTTTTTTTTTCTTATAAAAAATTTCATAACGTTTAATTATTTTCCCTTTTTGATTGAATGAAAGTAAATTTTAAATGAATAAAGTTAATGAATTATGTGATTTCCGATTCTATGTTTAAAGGAAAGAAAATTATTGATAATCCAACAAAGGGTCTAGCCGGGTAAGATAGGTGAATTGGCCCCAGAAGCAGAGAGAAAAACTGATATAGCCATTATATTCTATATAAAAAAATATACCTCTATACAAATTTTCAGCCTTCTAAACCTAAACCTAACCTCAAAAACGCAATTTTTCATTTTTTGAGTCTCTTAGCTCTATCTCCGTCAATTTTTAAGCTAGAATACTTTTTTTTTTTAATTTAGGTTTTTTGAAGCCCTATAAATTAGTCTCTGATGATTTTTTTGTAGGTGCAAAATTCAAATTTCTAGTAACGTTTGAAAATTTTTTCTTGAGATATTTCGAAATTAAGATAGACGACACTTTGAAAAAAATATATAATATTTATTTATGCACCAAAAGTATGTAAAAATTTTTTCAGATCTTTAAAAGTGGTGAAACAACGTCAAAAAGGTAAAAACGGGTTTTTTGCGTATTTTTGCCTATACACGGCCTAGCCCTCGTATCTTACACTTCCGTTTGCAATATTTTTGAGTGAAATTTTATTTTTTGAGACACTCTGAGCTGTAATATATCGAGATTAACTCGGAATTTTCCAATTTTCACGTTAAGGCGCTCCCAGAGACCTTGAAAACCCATAATACTAATAAAAAAAAAATGTCCCGCCAGGTGAAACTCGTATCATAATCCATAAAACTATGCATATATTCTTCTACAGTATATCTAAATATATATAATTCAATACTATAAACAGGAATATACAGATATACTGAATGTATTGTTTCGGATTATCACTCAAACACGACCTAACGGGAGCAATCATCCTAATTCTTCCCAGTACGCCCGAACTCATGTGTACTGCATTTCTATTTACAGAAACAGATAGTAGATATAGGATGAATCAGCTGGTAGCTGCACAAATCTAGTTTAGAATAAGTTTTTTTTATTGAAATAATACTTATATCAGATATTATTTTATTGCTATCTTTTAAAGATACTTGTTATCTTTAAAATGCACGTTATGGTAATTTAGAGCTCCCTTCCAGGGTGTGATCAGCAAAATGTTTACATCCATCGTGCTAATAGTCCACCCAACAGTATTATAAAGTTAATACTTTATAATTTAAAAAATTAATTGATACTATCAATTTTATATACTTTAATTATTCAAATTATTTTTTGTTTTGGAATTAATGGAATTTCATCATTTTTATGCTATTTAAAAGATGGAAATTTCACCCTGTATGTAGAATTTCAGAAAGCATATATTATTATATCGAATCATGCATAATAAGTAGGTACGATGAAAATTAAGTACAACTTGAAACTTGAGTATCGTTACTTGAGTATCAGCTGTTACTTCATTTTTTATATGAAATATAAAAGCACACAGATATGATAGTCGTCGGTAAAGATGTCATACTCAATTAAAGTAACAGCTTATACTCAAGTAACGATACTTAAATTCCAAGTGATACTTATACTCAAGTAACGATACTTAAATTCCAAGTGATACTCAATACTCAAGTCACGACTATTAATTCGAGCCTTAATCAGGGAGCTTCACTTTGTCTATACGATCTATGTCTGTCTTTATTGGCAGCTCCAGGCGTAACTATTGATGGATTCTACTTAGTACATAGGTCTTCTATTTTTAGTCTCCATGGTCCATAGCAACAACAAATAGTTTGTTTTCTCTAGTATTCATGTTATATCTTGCATGTGTAATTCCAATTAGTGAATAAATTAGACTTGTCATAAGACTAATCAAACTAGAACAACTACAAATTAGACTTGATTATTGGCAATTTGTTGTCAAGTGATGTTTGGTTACTTATTTCATAAGTTAATATTCTGTATATTTTATGTTTTGTAGGATTATAAATATTGAATTACACACAAAAAAAAATTAAAAAATAACCTTCATGTATACAATCTTAATTAAAATAATTTATATTATATTTGTGAATGTGTTTGTTTGTATGTAATATGCATTTTAAACTATGAAAAAATGTATAAAAATTATATAGAAGTATCTGAAATATTTTTGTATGTTGATCTATCGGAAGACTTGAACGCAATTTTTGTTTAAAAATATCATTTGCATTGTAGCCTATATGGTCAATGTCCCAATTGCTACTCGCTGTTAGAAATGAACCTATTACTAACCGCTCAATGTTATTTAGATACGAAAAAAAATTTTTAACAATGAACGGCTAGTAATAGGGTCGTGAGTAGCAATTGGGACATTGACCATATTATTTTGGTACCATTTTTGGACTTTTGATTCATTTTTATAGTGCAAAGAAAAGCTAATGAACTAGATTGTAAATATTATAGTAAATTAAATTATTATAGAATTTTGTTTCTGTTAATTTTTATTAAAAAGTTGTTATAAATATTACTTACTAAATAAGCATTTACCAGAAAAAAATCTTTATTCAAGCAGAATCTTTGAAATTTATTATGACAATGGTTACATTTTATCATATCTATTATAAATAATGAGAATGAGTAAGAGTCCAATACAAAACTCTATTGAGTTTTATACAAAAATTATGATGAGACCTATTATCTAGGTAGATACTGATATTCTTTGTTTGTTTTAATATGTATCTTTAATCTTATACGTGCTTCTTTACTTATGGAAGTATATTTCTTTGCATGACATTACAAAAGATCTGATAGTTGCAAGGACTTTTATTTTTTAATATCTACTGTATATTTAGATAAAAATAATTATAACTGATTTTCTTCTTAGTCAAGTATTTACATAAGAATTTTCACTTTTAATTTAATGATAGTTATGACCTACAATATTCAAATGTAAGTTTCTCATATATATAATTTGGTGAGAGGCAAGGTAGTTACAGTCATTACTATCTACATGTAAAGTAGATATAAAAAACTGCAACTTGTTACGAGTGTCAGATCTTCTTCAACATTGTACAAAAAAATATCCTCTCGTTAATGAAGAAATAAATGTAAAAATATAAATTGATATTAAAATATTAAAGAATAATAATAGATCCACCTAGATAATTAGTTTTATTATTATTTTTTACAAATCCCTTTACAATCTTTAAAAGATAGCAATAAAATAATATCTGATATAAGTATTATTTCAATAAAAAAAACTTATTCTAAACTAGATTTGTGCAGCTACCAGCTGATTCATCCTATATCTACTATCTGTTTCTGTAAATAGAAATGCAGTACACATGAGTTCGGGCGTACTGGGAAGAATTAGGATGATTGCTCCCGTTAGGTCGTGTTTGAGTGATAATCCGAAACAATACATTCAGTATATCTGTATATTCCTGTTTATAGTATTGAATTATATATATTTAGATATACTGTAGAAGAATATATGCATAGTTTTATGGATTATGATACGAGTTTCACCTGGCGGGACATTTTTTTTTTATTAGTATAATGGGTTTTTAAGGTCTCTGGGAGCGCCTTAACGTGAAAATTGGAAAATTCCGAGTTAATCTCGATATATTACAGCCCAGAGTGTCTCAAAAAATAAAATTTCACTCAAAAATATTGCAAACGGAAATGTAAGATACGAGGGCTAGGCCGTGTATAGGCAAAAATACGCAAAAAAACCGTTTTTTTCCTTTTTGACGTTGTTTCACCACTTTTAAAGATCTGAAAAAATTTTTACATACTTTTGGTGCATAAATAAATATTATATATTTTTTTCAAAGTGTCGTCTATCTTAATTTCGAAATATCTCAAGAAAAAATTTTCAAACGTTACTAGAAATTTGAATTTTGCACCTACAAAAAAATCATCAGAGACTAATTTATAGGGCTTCAAAAAACCTAAATTAAAAAAAAAAGAGTATTCTAGCTTAAAAATTGACGGAGATAGAGCTAAGAGACTCAAAAAATGAAAAATTGCGTTTTTGAGGTTAGGTTTAGGTTTAGAAGGCTGAAAATTTGTATAGAGGTATATTTTTTTATATAGAATATAATGGCTATATCAGTTTTTCTCTCTGCTTCTGGGGCCAATTCACCTATCTTACCCGGCTAGACCCTTTCTCTCCTCAAGTGACTGGTGTTTGATTATCATTAAGGTTCTTCGTAAAATAAGACCAGTCAAAATAAGGTTTTGTTCTGCCAAAATTAGTAACTGGAAACGACCTATGCAATCATTTAAAAGATAGTCCGTAGATGTTTACTTATATGTTTTGGACTAGCAACTATGATTTATTAATTAGTTATTAACAAATTAGTGCAAAAAAACGCGTTTTTTTTTTGTTTTTTGCTAATAAAACGAAAACTATTATGGTGTCAATGGGAAAGTTGTAAAGAATTGAATTATAAACAAAACGAGAGGTCAAACGATCCAATCGGTTTATTAAAACCAATAAAAATTCGGAAAAACCGGAAAATTTTTCATTTTTTTTTTAAATTCATAACTCTGTTGTTTATTAATATTAAAAGCTAAAATTTGGTACAGAAGTAGATAATTATATCTACTTTCAACGTGTCAAAGGCAGATGCTATCGAATAATTAGTTTCTGTGCAATTGCAATTTATTTTTTTTCTTCGGTATTCCTCCCTTCTTTATATTACCGATTGAGAACGTCGTACATACATTTTTAAAAGGGTTTTGAAAACTAGAAACAATATACTATTAAACGTATATTCTAAGTTTTCATAAAAATTGTGTAAAAAGGGTGAAATATGCACTCGAACATCGATGTAAACGGTCGAGCGTGCGGTACAGAGCAAAAAGTGGGGATGTAGGAGAAACGATATATATAGATATACAGGCGTGCGGCGTGAAACGTTTAATTTTCTAACTGGCTTGTTTTTGGCGATTAATAAACTTATATAAAAGTGTTTTATTTGTTAATTAGGGTATTTTTAACCGACGAATCTGATTTCCTATTCAGATTTCACGAATAATGAAATCTAAAGGTATTTTACAGTTTCTCCTCCATCTCCACTTTTTGCTGTGTACCGTGCGCTCGACCGTTTGCGTCGATGTTCGAGTGCATATTCCACCCTTTTTACACAATTTTTATGAAAACTTAGAATATACGTTTAATAGTATATTATTTCTAGTTTTCAAGACCCTTTTAAAAATGCATGTACGACGTTCTCAATCGGTAATATAAAGAAGGGAGGAATACCGAAAAAAAAAAAAATTGCAATTGCACAGAAACTAATTATTCGATAGCATCTGCCTTTGACACGTTGAAAGTAGATATAATTATCTACTTCTATACCAAATTTTAGCTCTTAATATTAATAAACAACAGAGTTATGAATTAAAAAAAAAAATGAAAAATTTTCCGGTTTTTCCGAATTTTTATCGGTTTTAATAAACCGATCGAATCGTTTGACCTCTCGTTTTGTTTATAATTCAATTCTTTACAACTTTCCTATTGACACCATAATAATTCTTCGAATAGTTTTCATTTTATTAGCAAAAAACAAAAAAAAACGCCTTTTTTGCACTAATTTGTTAATAACTAATTAATAAATCCATAGTTGCTAGTCCAAAACATATAAGTAAACATCTACGGACTATCTTTTAAATGATTGCATAGGTCTTTGCCAGTTACTAATTTTGGCAAAATAAGACTTTTTTTCGGTCTATTGACTGGCCTAAATTAGAAATATTCAGTCTTTCCCGAAGTGAATGGAGATATTCCTAATTTTATTTTTTTCATGAGGAAAAAAAAAATTCTTCTCTTTAAAATAGAAAAAAAATATGCAAAACGTGCAAAAGAAAATTCCGAAAGTAGTCGAAATAAGAAAGTGTTTATTTTGAAAATTTCAAATAATTTCGATCTTTTCTCTTCCCCTTTTTGATGAGGTCAATAAAAAGTTGACAAAGAACATTATTGTCTCTCCTGAAATGACTATAGTACTCGATTAACTGTTTGCATTGACACTTTTTTTAGTAATCAAAAATATTTGTAAGGTAAAACATATACAGGGTGTCAAAAAAGTAATAAAACAGTCCTGTGTTTTTTTAGGTAACATATTTTTGGCAAAGGTCAAGGTTATTCCTTTAGTAACTTTCAAGGAGGAATCCGATGGTGAACTTTATTTTGACCTTGAAGATGACCTCCGGCAATCGAAAGAGTAGAAAATTTTACGTTCAAATATGTACTCAGGTCACATGACCTGAACGACCTTGAACCTGATTTGAAGGACATTTGAAACTCATGACCGTCTGATCTCTGGAAAAGTCTGTATTGTACTGAACAAGGCCATTCCTTCAGTAAATTTCAACGAGAGATCCGATAATGAGCTTCATTTTGACCTTGAGGATGACCTTCAAGGTCATTTCAAGGTCAACTTTTTTTTTCAAATGCGAACCTCCTATTTTGATACCGGCAATCGAAAGAGTGGAAAATTTTACGTTCAAATATGTACTCAGGTCACATGACCTGAACGACCTTAAACCTGATTTGGAGGACATCTGAAACTCATGACCGTCTGACTTCTGGAAAGGTCTGTATCGTACTGGACAAGGCCATTCCTTTAGTAACCTTCAACGAAGATTCGATGGTGACCTTTATTTTGACCTTGAGGATGACCTTCAAGGCCATTTCAAGGTCATCTAAACTTAACGTTGGGCTAATTTGAGGTAAGACTTTTTATACCGGTCAAGATAATGGTTATTTACAGTAAATTTGAAATGTAATGAATGACTCGAAGAATACGAGTAAGGCTCTTTTTCACGCTACACAGTTATTGCATATGAACTCTGCGACGTCAACAATTTTCTTGATCTTTTTAGTATTTATCCATTGTTTTTAAGTCATATTTTACAATTGAACTCCTAATTTTGATATTTACTTTCCTCAGAAAGTAACATAAATTTAAAGCGTGAAATGTTAAATTTTTGTTAATTTTAAATTTTCATTTTCTAAGTGTTATACAAAAAATTTAAATAATTTAATAGACTTTGCATTTGTAGTATCTCTCTTTCAAATAAATAAAGTTTAATTTTGATTTTTCAATTTTTCGAAGAGTCTTCCCGCAATTTGTTTAGTTTTTTGTTCTCATTTTACTCAAAAGCCATGGCGTATGTTCGACTTTCTGAGCGGGAAAGAATATCTCGATTAATGATGCGTGGTTGGGGAGATCACCAGCGGAGTTTAGAGGATACGCGGATATTATTTAATTATACTTCTCGTAACAGGGCTGGTGCAAACCAAATATCTAAATCTACAGTACAAAGAACTGTACAGCGTTTTGATGATCATGGGACTCTTCATGATCTCAAGAGATCTGGCCGTCCAAAGTCTGCAGCTACTGAAGAAAAAAAATTTGAAATCGCTCAAGCTTTCGTTAAAAATCAGCATCATACTCTACGTAAAACATCAAATGAATATGACATTTCTCATGAATCGAAGTGCGAAAAATATTAAAAAATATAAATTTTCATCCCTACAAAGTACATTTGGTACAAGAGCTTAGTGATGATGATCCGGATTGCCGAGTTGAATTTTGTGAAACAATGATGACTAGAATCGACGAAAATCCAAATTTTTTGTATAATACAGTTTTTTCTGATGAAGTTACTTTTCAGTTAAATGGTGAAGTAAACAGACATAATTGTAGATATTGGTCCGATGCAAATCCTTTTTGGATGCTAGAAAGTCATACACAATACCCGCAAAAGGTTAATGTTTGAGCTGGTATCTTGAATGATACATTGATAAGTCCTTTTTTTATCGAAGGCAATCTCACCGCCGATAGATATGAAGAGCTTCTCAGAAATCAAATTATACCAGGAATAAGAGAAGTAGCGGGTGATAATTTTGACAAAATATGGTTTCAACAGGATGGAGCTGCGCCTCACTTTGGTAGGAATGTTCGAGCATACTCAAATGATTAATTCATTGGTAGATGGATTGGAAGAAGAGGTGCAATTGAATGGCCTGCTAAATCACCCGATCTGACGCCCCTTGATTACTTTCTTTGGGATTATTTAAAAAGTAAAGTATACACACCTCAACCACTAACTTTAAACGAACTGCGAAACAGGATTTTACAAGAAGTTGTTTTAATAGATACAGAAATGATCCGCAGAGCTGTTACTGCTTTTTATGAGCGCATATCTGCTTGCCAAGAAGTTCAATGCTCGCAGTTTAAACAAATGAAATAAATATCAGCAAAATGTGAGAGGCAAGGGGGCTCGCGATTGCCGGTATCAAAATAGGGGGTTCGCATTTGAAAAAAGAGTTGACCTTGAAATGACCTTGAAGGTCATCCTCAAGGTCAAAATAAAGTTCACCATCAGATTCCTCGTTAAAAGCTACTGAAGGAATGGTTTTGTCCAGTACGATACAGACCTTTCCAGAGGTCAGACGGTCATGAGTTTCAGATGTCTTTTAAATCAGGTTCAAGGTCGTTCAGGTAATGTGACCTGAGTACATATTTGAACGTAAAATTTTCCACTCTTTCAATTGCCAGTATCAAAATAGGGAGGTCGCATTTGAAAAAAAAAGTTGACCTTGAAATGACCTTGAAGGTCATTCTCAAAGTCAAAATAAAGTTTATCATCGGATTCCTCGTTAAAAGTTACTAAAGAAATAGCCTTGACCTTTGCCAAAAATATCTTGCCTAAGAAAATACAGGACCGTTCCGTCATCTGACGAATTGAGTTTTATAGCTTGCAGATATGTACTATTATTATATTGTGACAAACTTGGGGATCAGGAGGTTTCACTGATTTAGAAAAATATATAAGCTATAATTAATTCAGTAAAAAAAAAAGAGGAGCTTTATTTCAGAAATTTGTACAGTAATCGCACGCGCGATTAATATGGACGCCAGCCGCGTATAGCGTATGCGACGCCGCTTGCACTACTTGAGGAACTATCGGCACGACGAAAAGCAGATAGTAAGAAAAACCTACACTAAAAAGGCTCGAGCACACAAAAAAAAAAAAAATTGGAATGGCACGAAGGGAAAATACGCAACAGAACGCGCACGCGATCACCTGGTACGTACGTCGCAAAATAGAGCAGTAAATTATATTCTTTCATGTAGCACTCAGGCACTCGCAATAACACGAGGCTTTTTGAGCTAACTAAAAGACACTATGAAATAGTGAATTTATATATTTTCACTTACACTATATACGGTAATTGCAACACACAATCAAAAAAAGTACTGTGCAATACCGCAAGTCGTAACGCTCTTTTCTCTTTGCTGACGACAGAAAGAATGATGCAATGGCGTTTCCTTTCTGTCTACAAAGCTCATTTCTCTTACTGTACGCTGCGCGTGCTGCAAGAGAGAGACAACAATCCTTAACAGACCCCAGCTCAGCTACTCGAGTCAAGCGGCCTGCAAGCTATATCAGTGCACAGCATACGTGCTTTACAAATTCCCGCATGTGTGCCAACGATCTTGGGTTATAGTATTACATATTTGACTCGCGTCGTCTGCTTTCCGTCTTGCCAGCAGTTGGATGCTCCTTTCTGTCATCTATATGCGTTACAAATATACATATAAGTAACATGGCCAATCTGCCATGTTACAATATTATATATAATAATAATAATAATAATAATAATTTTTTTTTTGCCTTTGATTTGTGTTAGTGTGACGATAAAAATCTGCAAACAGACTGCCGGGAGTTTCTTGGGCCTGGAAAAAGATACAGGCGGAAGAAAACCCACGGTTTGTGAGGGGTTACTAGTTCACGTCTAGCGACCCTCTAAAAATCGCATTCCCCTTACCCACGAATGACAAGTTATTTGTTGAGAAAGGGATACTCTAACTTGACCACTTAGGGCATTTTCCCACCCCGGGATCTGTTTATCACATTACTTCAGGGTGGCGCCGGTCTTTGATCGTTTCAGATCTTTTTCTCTTGGTTTCTTTGGTATTTAACTAGATTCGTTTTCTTAACCTACAAGGTGTATAAAAAATAAATCTAACGCATTTCATTCTCACATGCATGCATAGTCACGCGCGTGAAGAAAAACTCAAGTTTGGAGTAAAGTCCGGTGACTCTCTCCCGCGACATACATTCCTTGGGAGTGCAAAGGGACGCTCCAGGAGGGTCGGCTTTGTTTCCCATCAAAACATCCATACTTCCGTCAATCGCATAATTATGAAGGCAACATCTACCTACAGGACTGGCTCTGTAAAGGGGAGCAAAATCAGTCCTTCCTAAATCAGTCTTATTTCTCGTGGACTAGAATTGGTCTTATGCCCCACGTGGGGCTAGCCTATCTTTCGCGTCTGACTCACACTTACTCTTGGATGCACGCGGTATATTTACGTATGTGGAGAGAGCGACCCGCAGGCACACTAACCTCCCGTGACAGTCACACTTCAGCATAAAATCTCGCTTTTACGCGTTTTCACACATTTATATGGTGCACGATTTGGTTTTCTCATTTAAAAGGAATCCTCGTCGTCACCCTCGTACCCCGAATCAATAGTACCGGCTAATGTTTCTTGGTTATGTAGAAACGTCAGCATGGCTCCCGTGGTATCATTCGTACTTCGATCAATTTCCCTATCTAAATACGTTTTCTTCTGTCTAAGGACGCTTTCGACAAAAAGTGTCATAGCATCCCATTTTTCTTCAGCCGAGATCATTTCGCTTATAATTGTCTCCGGCGTTAGTCGTCCGAATATTTCCTTGACCTGGCGTCTTTCTTGGTTCCACCAATGGCAGACGAAAAACGTATGATACGCATCGTCGCGATCAGCAAAACAGAAGATGCAGCCCGGGTCCTGAGCCTTTCCCATTTTACTGAGATAGGAGCAAAAATACCCGTGGTCACTGAGAAACTGGGTGAGGTAATAGTTTTCCTCCCCGTGCTTTCTTTCAACCCATGCAGCCAGTTCCTTAATGAGTGCCTTGGTCCATCGGCCTTTTTCCTCCTGATTCCATGTTTCTTGCCAGGTTTTCATGGTTACCTGTCTTTCTTCTTTCTGGATTATTGCAGTTTCTTCTTCCTGTTTCTTCCGTTCGTAGGTTCGCTTGCGTTCTAATGCCTGTAATTTGATAGGGATGATTCCTGCGATAACTAGTACCGCGGGTCCCGAGACAGTGCGATAGGCGCTGGTGACTCTGAGAGCCCCTCTCCTATGAACAGAAGCTAATGTTTTCTGGTGCGTCTTTTTTCTCATTGAGTCGGCCCATTTTTCGGAGCCGTACAATAAGATGGACGTTGTAACTGACATTAAAAGTCGTCGTTTGCTTGATTTTGGGCCGCTGGTGTTTGCCATAAGACGACTTAAGTGCAACGTTTTCTTTATCGCTTTGTTGGCGACGTATTTCAAGTGCGACAAAAAGGTTAGTTTTGCATCTAGCTTCATGCCAAGATACGTTACTTCCCTCGTTGTCTGCACTACGTTTGTGCCTACTGTCATGAGAAACACGATGTTAATGCCGCGTAACGATTGCATCTTCTTGCAATCGTCCCGTGGTCAGAAGGACAGGGGGTTAGACGGTCCCCTGGGACTCTGATGCCCTGAATGTGGAATGGAAAGACCTTTCCACAGTCAAGGCTGACGTGCGCTCAGGAACCCGTCACACCGGTGGCAGGGTCCCCTCCTGCACGGCGATAACGCTTTGCAGAATCGCACGGCGGGCGTGGATCCTGTCGCTGAAGGTCTGTTTTAGGCAGATTTTACGTTTTTTTACCACCATAAAAAGAAAAAAAAAAGAAAAATATTATTATTATTATTTGCGAAAATTGCGCAGCACGCGAAAATTGCGCAGCACATACTGAATACGGCGATGAGAAGAATCTCCGAATGGATGGTGAAACGTGGTCTCGAATTAGCGATGGCCAAGACAGAAATAGTGCCCTTAACCTGGAAACACATTAACATCGAGTTTCCCATGACAGTAGGCACAAACGTAGAGCAGACAACGAGGGAAGTAACGTATCTTGGCATGAAGCTAGATGCAAAACTAACCTTTTTGTCGCACTTAAAATATGTCGCCAACAAAGCGATAAAGAAAACGTTGCAGTTAAGTCGTCTTATGGCCAACACCAGCGGCCCAAAATCAAGCAAACGGCGACTTTTAATGTCAGTTACAACGTCCATCTTATTGTACGGCTCCGAAATATGAGCCGACTCAATGAGAAAAAAGACGCACCAGAAAACATTAGCTTCTGTTCAAAGGAGAGGGGCTCTCAGAGTCACCAGCGCCTATCGCACTGTCTCGGGACCCGCGGTACTAGTTATCGCAGGAATCATCCCTATCGAATTACAGGCATTAGAACGCAAGCGAACCTACGAACGGAAGAAACAGGTAGAAGAAACTGCAATAATCCAGAAAGAAGAAAGACAGGTAACCATGAAAACCTGGCAAGAAACATGGAATCAGGAGAAAAAAGGCCGATGGACCAAGGCACTTATTAAGGAACTGGCTCCATGGGTTGAAAGAAAGCACGAAAAGGAAAACTATTACCTCACCCAGTTTCTCATTGACCACGGGTATTTCTGCTCCTATCTCAGTAAAATAAGAAAGGCTCAGGACCCGGGCTGCATCTTCTGTTTTGCTGATCGCGACGATGCGTATCATACGTTTTTCGTCTGCCATTGGTGGAACCAAGAAAGACGCCAGGTCAAGGAAATATTCGGACGACTAATGCCGGAGACAATTATAAGCGAAATGATCTCAGCTGAAGAAAAATGGGATGCTATGACACTTTTTGTCGAAAGCGTCCTTAGACAGAAGAAAACGTATTTAGATAGGGAAATTGATCGAAGTACGATAATACCACGGGAGCCATGCTGACGTTTCTACATAACCAAGAAACATTAGCCGGTCCCATAGATTCGGGGTACGAGGGTGACGACGAGGATTCCTTTTAAATAAGAAAACCAAATCGTGCACCATATAAATGTGTGAAAATGCGTAAAAGCGAGATTTTATGCTGAAGTGTGACTGTCGCGAGAGGTTAGTGTGCCTGCGGGTTCGCTCCCTCCACATACGTAAATATACCGCGTGCGTCCGAGAGTGAGTGTGAGTCAGACGCGATGGATAGGCTAGCTCCACGTGGGGCATAAGACCAATTCTAGTCCACGAGAAATAAGACTGATTTAGGAAGGACTGATTTTGCTCCCCTTTACAGAGCCAGTCCTGTAGGTAGATGTTGCCTTCATAATTATGCGATTTACGGAAGTATGGATGTTTTGATGGGAAACAAAGCCGACCCTCCTGGAGCGTCCCTTTGCACTCCCAAGGAATGTATGTCGCGGGAGAGAGTCACCGGACTTTACTCCAAACTTGAGTTTTTCTTCACGCGCGTGACTATGCATGCATGTGAGAATGAAACGCGTTAGATTTATTTTTTATACACCTTGTAGGTTAAGAAAACGAATCTAGTCAAATACCAAAGAAACCAAGAGAAAAAGATCTGAAACGATCAAAGACCGGCGCCACCCTGAAGTAATGTGATAAACAGATCCCGGGGTGGGAAAACGCCCTAAGTGGTCAAGTTAGAGTATCCCTTCCTCAACAAATGACTTGTCATTCGTGGGTAAGGGGAATGCGATTTTTAGAGGGTCGCTAGACGTGAACTAGTAACCCCTCACAAACCGTGGTTTTTCTTCCACCTGTATCTTTTTCCAGGCCCAAGAAACTCCCGGTAGTCTGTTTGCAGATTTTTATCGTCACACTAACACAAATCAAAGGTAAAAAAAAATTATTATTATTATTATTATTATTATTATTATTATTATTATCCTCCACATGTTGCTGACCTTGTAAGTGTCCACCTACGATGTGGTGGCGGGGCGGAGGCTTAAGCACGATCCACATATCGCTAGCCATCCTTAGTGATGGCTAAGGATATCTGGATGATCGCGTAGGCACTTCCGCTTCATGAAACTGCCAACCCATTAAAATTTTGTGTTCATATTTACGTGTACTAAGAAGCAACACAGTATGAATGGATGTGTGAATGAGCTGTGGCTGCCAACCAATGGATATTCCCGTCAGACTACGGGGGTTGTGCGTTAGTGGTGACTTGCTGACCTCTGTTTAGTAATAAGGGTAAAAGTTAGTCCCCTCTCCGGCGAAAGTCGTGACGGGCAAAGGTCCCGTGAAACCACATGTCGGCTAGGAGCTTCTACGTACTTCTACTAACGTAACCAGAGCCCATGAAGGGGTTGAAGTTGGTCTGTACAGGCGCAGGTGCGAAGGATTACCTGGTCAGTATTTCCTTATACCGAGTCCGCTCAGGAGAACTGCGGAACGTCTAGCCTGAAGTTTAGGGCCTGGCGCGGCACGGATCAGACGTCGTCCACTCAATAGGGATGACGTAAAACCTTTAGCGTCAACATGGCGCGGGCCTAACCCGTAACCTCTTTCTCAGAATCATTAGGTGTCGATAGGGTTGACCACCCGAAAACCGCTTCTCGGCTGCGGCATCCTTAACTAAGGCACCCTACAGGCGGGGATAGTGGCTCCACTGCGCCTGAAGCTCCCATGATGGGCGAACCGTCTTAAGCAAAGAAAATGTTAATATATGATGTCAAATAATCGAAACAAAACCAAAACCAAAACAGATGCGGTTAGCAATAGCCAAAACATAGAAGAACAGAGAAAGCCGGCTGATCCCCCAAAGAAGTCAGGGGTAGAGATCGCCTGCTTGACAATGGAAGAAAGATCTCAGAGGATGAACGAGATCTTCGCGCTCTTCCAAGAAGCTCTTAAGTCGATGCCAAACATCCACAAGGATGTTAAGAAAAATCTACCAGAGCTAATTGACCATGTGAATGCACTTAAAACGGAGCATTTACTCTTGCTTGAGGCAAGAACGGTCGCTGAAAAGATGGAGGTGACCGAGACGCTTCAGGCAAGCTCCTCAGCCAAGCGGACTTTAGAGGATGCCTCGCTTGATTCTGGCAGCAATGCTGAATCGCAAGCATTAAAAAAGAACCGCCCTGAGGATGATTCGTTTGAGGTCGTCCAAAACAGGAAAAAGAAGATGACTGTGACAAAACAAGCGCCAGACGCGACGCAGCAGCAGCGTCAGCAACAGCAGAAATGGCAGCAGCAACAACAGCAGCAGCACCGTCAACAGCAGCAGAAACGGCAGCAGCAGAAACGGCAGCAGCAACAACGACAGCAGTCACAGCAGCACAAGAACAACAGCAACAGTCCACCAGCGGCCAGAACATCGGCCAATGAGACTCAGCAGCCTGCCCAGCAGCTGCCAAAAAAGAAGAAGAGAAGGAGGAGGAAGACAAAGAAGAGGTCTGCCGCCGTCCTGATAAAACCAGAAGAGGGAAAAGCCTACAGCGACGTCCTGCAGAGCATCAGACAGGATTTGATCGCTGAGAGTCCAACGACCAACATCAGAGGGATAAGGAAAACCAAGGCCGGAGATGTCCTGATTGAGTTGGGCTCAACTAAGGGTTTAGAGACCTTTAGTGCTTTCCTTAAGAGGACAGTGGGCGAAACGGGCAACGTCAAGGAGATGTGCCCCAAAGAAACAGTAGAGATCAGGGACATCGACTGTTTAGCTTCAGTAGAAGGAGTGAAGACAGCTGTAAAAGCTGTTTTTAATGAAGCCCAACAGGAAATAGGAGAGTTTAGCGTCTCACTGACCAACCCTAACAGCAGAGAGCTCCGCTTGGCCATTGTAGAGATGGAACAAGACCAAGCAGCGTTCTTGCTCTCAAGAACCAAGATAAAGATCGGCTATACCAGCTGCCGCATCAGAAGTTGGCAAAGGGTTCAGCGCTGTTTTAGATGCCTGAACTACGGTCATCAGGCGCGCGTCTGCCAAGGACCTGACCGTAGCAAGATGTGCTACAAGTGTGGCAAAGAGGGCCACAAGGGATCGGCCTGCAAGGCTGCTGATGCTCAGTGCATACTATGTACCGAGCGGGAAGTAGACCCTGGAGAACGAAAACACATCCCTGGATCAGGTCAGTGCAGAGTCTTTCGCGAGACACTGAACCGATTCAAACAATAACGTTAATGATGGGCCGTATAACGGTCCTTCAAGTCAACTTACACAGAAGCGACCTAGCCAACAGCCTTTTGACTCAAATCAAATTCGAGACAAAAGCTGATGTGCTCTTGATAAGCGAACAGTACACAAACTGGACCGTTAAGACCTGGTTAAGAGACAAGCTTGGCACTGCAGCAATCTACGTAGACCCAAAGAACATCAGAGTAGACGCAAATGGAGCTGGAGAAGGCTTCGTATGTGTCAAAAGCAGGAACGTTACATACGTGAGCTGTTATTTTACACCAAACACAACAGCAGACACGTTCAGGCGCCGTCTGGATCTGCTAGAAGACTCTGTCCTCAGAATGGAAGGTGACGTTGTCGTCGCAGAAGACTTTAACGCGAAAGCGTTAGAGTAGGGAATGCCAATGATGGACAGCAGAGGAGAATACATCATGGAGATGGCAGACAGACTCGGCCTAACAGTGCTAAACATCGGAAGCACTACAACATTCAGACGAGGGGCTAGCGGTACGATTCCTGACGTATCTTTCGCATCAGAAAATCTTTCACGTAAGGTGTCAGATTGGAAGGTGCTGGAGACATACAATGGAAGTGACCACCAACGCATCACATTTCGAATCCATGATAGATCCCAATCATCGAGGCGAGATGTGGCTAGGCCAGTCAGATGGAACGTTGCCAAGCTGGACTCTGAGAAACTTGTCCAAGTACTGCAGCAAGTATTCGACAACCTACCGGATGCGAAAATTGCCACTGAAAACGCCGACGCTGCGGAGGTTCTCGTGAAATAGACGATGAGTCTCATTCACAGAGCCTGTGATGCATCTATGCCGCGCAAGGGATCGCGACATCATAAGCGTCCAGCGTATTGGTAAACGACGAAATCGCTAGAACCAGGTCAGAAGCTCTCAGTCTCAGAAGATCATCACAGAGAGCAAAAAAGAAGAACTTACCAGCATCAGATCTTTTGTCTGCGCAATACAGAAACGTGCATAAACAGCTTCGTAAGAACATCAATCGGAGCAAAGCACAATGCTGGAAAGATCTGAGCGAAGACGTCAACACAGAGGTGTGGGGCTTGGCCTACAAGATTGTGACCAAGAAGCTTAACGCCGCCCCCACGTTGCCATTTGAAGAAGAGACCATGGCGAACATCGTAAACCACTTGTTCCCTACGCATCGACCACTCGAAGAACAGGAGAATACAGGAGAACCAGAAGAGATCCCGCTCTTTACAAGCGGAGAGCTACAGATAGCTGCAAGAATGATAAAAAACAATAAGGCACCTGGCCCTGACGGAATACCATCCGAGGTCCTTAAATGCATAGCGGTGATAGCGCCATCTCTCTTTTTGAACATGTACAATGCGTGCCTCCAGACGGGTGTGTTTAGCACTCCCTGGAAGATTGCACGTCTTGTGCTGATCAACAAAGGAAAGGGAGGTGATCCCTGACATCCATCGTCCCACAGGCCACTGTGCATGTTGGACGAGGCAGGAAAGCTATACGAGAGGCTGCTTAAACCGCGATTACAAGGAGCTGTACAGGCGGCTGGCGATCTCGCTGACAACCAGTATGGCTTCAGGAAAAAGCGGTCTACCGTAAATGCAGTAGAAGAAGTAGTAAAGGTAGCAAAAGAAGGATGAACTGAGAACCATCATTCCCGTCTTATTGCGTTTCTAGTCAGGCTGGATACGAAAGACGCTTTTAACTCAGCAAAATGGCCTGATCTCCTTGCTGCGTTTAAAGAGTTTAATGTACCAGAATACCTTATGCGAGTGATACGAGACTATCTGAGAAACCGTATCCTCCGCTATGAGACAGAATAAGGCTGGCGTGAAAAAGACCTTAGCGCAGGCGTGGCACAGGGCTCGATCTTCGGCCCAGATTTCTGAGACATCCTGTTCGATGCATTACTCAAACTTGCAATGCCGGATGGGGTGAAAATGTTCGCGTACGCTGATGATGTCGCTTCAGTCATCACCGCGAGAAACGCAAACATTGCCCAGCACATACTGAACACGGCGATGGGAAGAATCTCCAAGTGGATGGTGAAACGTGGTCTCGAAATAGCGATGGCCAAAACAGAAATAGTGCCCTTAACCTGGAAACACATCGACATTGAGTTTCCGATGACAGTAGACACAAACGTGGTGCAGACAAGGAAGGAGGTGACGTATCTTGGCATAAAGCTAGATGCAAAACTAACTTTTCTGTCGCACCTAAAACACGTCGCCAATAAAGCGATGAAGAAAACGTTGCAGTTAAGTCGTCTTATGGCCAATACCAGCGGCCCGAAATCAAGCAAACGACGACTTTTAATGACAGTCACGACGTCCATCTTATTGTACGGCTCTGAAATATGGGCTGACCAAATGAGTAAAGAGACGCACAGAAACGTACTATCTTCTGTTGAAAAGAGAGGGGCTCTTAGAGTCACCAGCGCCTATCGCACTGTCTCGGGACCTGCAATGCTAGTCATCGCGGGAATCATCCCGATCGAATTACAGGCGATGGAACGCAAGCGAACCTACGAACGGAAGAAAATAGAAGATGAAACTGCATTCGTTCAGAAAGAAGAAAGACAGGTTACCATAGAAACCTGGCAAAAAACATGGAATCAGATGGTAAAAGGCCGATGGACCCACGTGCTCATTAGGGAGCTGGCTCCATGGGTCGAGAGACGATACGGGGAGGTCAACTATTACCTCACCCAGTTCCTTAGTAACCACGGGTATTTTTGCGCTTATCTCAGTAGAATAGGAAAGACCCAGAACCCGGGCTGCATCTTCTGTTTCGCGGATCGCGACGATGCGTATCATACGTTTTTCGCCTGCCTTCAGTGGAACGAAGAAAGACGCCAGGTTGAGAGGATAATTGAAGCATTAACGCCAGATACCATCATCAGTGAAATGATGTCGGCCAAAGAAAAGTGGGACGCTATGGCACTATTTGTTGAAAGCGTCCTAAGAAAGAAGAAACTGTTCTTAGATGGGGCAATCGAAATAACTAGGAAAGTGTCACACCTCCGGATCACAAATTTTGCTCAAACTTTGGGATAAGTTTTCAGATGATAAAATATGAAAAAAGCTAAAGTTATAGTCATAAACACTCAATATTTCCCTAGTTACAGGCAATTGAAGAAAATCACTAAAAAAGTTACTAGATTTTTAAACGCATATAGTTATTTAGCATTGATAGCTAGAAGCTTAAACCTTTTTTTAAATTAAAGCTGAGCTCAAATCCTTTCCAAACAGTAGTTACAACATATCAAAATATTATTTTTTCCTAAAGTTATAGCGTAATAAAGATTGGACCTAATTTTAGCTTTTATTATTAATTAATATTTTTAAATAATTCAGGTCCAATCTTTATTACGCTATAACTTTAGGAAAAAATAATATTTTGATATGTTGTAACTACTGTTTGGAAAGGATTTGAGCTCAGCTTTAATTTAAAAAAAGGTTTAAGCTTCTAGCTATCAATGCTAAATAACTATATGCGTTTAAAAATCTAGTAACTTTTTTAGTGATTTTCTCCAATTGCCTGTAACTAGGGAAATATTGAATGTTTATGACTATAACTTTAGCTTTTTTCATATTTTATCATCTGAAAACTTATCCCGAAGTTTGAGCAAAATCCGTGATCCGGAGGTGTGACGCTCTCCTGGTAAGTACGAATGAGGCGCGGGGAGTCAGGCTTATACCTCACCATAACCTAGAGGCAGTAGCCGGTCCCATAGATTCGGGAGGGGAGGGTGACGACGAGGATTCGTCTTAGCGGCGAAAACAAATCGTGCACCCAGGAAATGTTTGAGATAGCAGCAAAAGCGCTAGTTTTAGCTGTGGTATGAATGAGGATCGTTGTACATAAGCGCGAGATTGAGTGTGAGTATGAGTCAGACGCGGTAGAGAGGTTAGCTCCACAAGAGGCATAAGATCAATCTTAGAACAGGAGAATCAAGACTAAAGTAAAAATTATGGATTGTTTTTGCTGCTTTACAGAGCCAGCCCATACTGTATTATAGATAGGCGATTGATTTATGCTCCCCTTTACAGAGCCGATCGCAAGGCAGAAGAACGCCTTTTAAATCAAGTTGCTTAAGAGGCATAGATCTATTTTTATTATAAATCTGTATATTTGCAGATGAAGTCAGAAGGAAAAGGTCCAAAAGACTTAGAACGCGGTGCCACCCTGAAGTAATGTGATGAACAGTCCCGGGGTGGAACAACGCTGTGAGTGGAGATTGGAGAATCCCCTGCACGTCCAATGACTGCATTTTTTGCTATCATTAGGCAGGCAAGGCAATCGCGTAATTTTAGAGGTTTGCTAGTACATCTAGAACCCCTCTCAACCGTCTGTACTCTGTTCCCGGATATCTATCCAGGCTCAGCGAACTGACGGCAGTCTGGAAGCAGATTTTTTTCGTTCAACTAATCTATAAAAAAAAAAAAAAATTATTATTATTATTATTATTATTATTATTATTATTATTATTTAATCCATGGCGTAAGAATGTTATTTTTCATGTACAGAGTTTCGCGTCTCAGCTACTTTTTACTACTAAACGATAATCAAGATTTTTATGATTAATATCCTGCGAAAAATGTAGATGTCGATTCAATCTATTGTTTAGAATAAATATGAATTAAATTTTTTTTAATCTTAATTATCGACGGCGTAAGCTGAGTAATGAAGAAGCTAAGATACGAAAGTCTGTGTACGAAAATTAACATTCTCACGCCATGGATTAAATATGCGACGTTGCCATTCGACGTACACGTTCGGAAAAATATCCTTAACGGTGGGTGTACATTGCAACTGCGTGCATCCTTAAAGAGATCAAAGAAAGAAAGGAAAAAAACAAGAAATATTATTCAAAGCAGGAATTATTTTCCTCAATTTAATAATGTTCTGTATATTTTTTTCTTTCTTTTTATTAAAAATAATGATGCGAAAAAGTAATTTAAGAGGTAGTAACAGTCCACCGGGGATTCGGGTGGAAGTTTTCAATAAAGGTATATTACAATTAATGGAAATTAAATTTAGAGTCACTATTCAATTACAATGTTGAATTTACTGAAAGTTTATTAGTTATTGTAACACTAATATCACTATGGGCGCCAGCCGCGGAAGAACGCGACAAAGAATTTTATAAAATAAATATTATACGCTCGCACGCACTACGAGCAACGCAAAATTAAGAAAAATAGAAAGATGGAAATGCTGATGCTAAATAATACCCGACACTCACTTACGAATTCACACAAGCAATAAAAAAAAAGGAAGCTATACCAAGGAATTATTCCACAAGAATTATTAACTAAAGACGTATATTGATTCGTAATTTCGCACGTAGTATGATAATTACCGTACTATAATTACAGTATGATATGTTCGATAGTAAGAGTTGCGCTCAGGCACGCCGCTAGGAACAGTCTGTCTGTTCCGGCGTGGCTAAGCCCGCAGCAAGCTACAGTAGACCCATGAGCTGCGCGCTCATCCTATATGCCCGCAATAGCTGCTAGCTGTAATACACGCTGACGCGGGAGACTTGCCTAACATAGACGGATATACGTCATGTTATGCTATACTACAAGAATCAAAATGCTGTGATGTTGCTTACTGCTAGTGGCAGGTGCAACCATCACATAATTCCTTTTATATAAACGAGAATCTTAAATCAAAAGTTATCAAAATCCTACAGCCTGTGAGTGCTCGCGAGGAATAAATAATTCAGATTTTACATAAAAATGTTTTGCGTTTCTCTATAGTGCGTATCGGTTGTAGCCAGGCTTAAGCAAATCTATCTGAAGTCGATCTGTTCCTTTGCCTTGTGCCTTAACAGTTCGCAACTTTAGCTTATATCTAAGGTGTATGTGTGTTGATGCTATATGAGCATATAGCTCCAGCATGGGCCAATAAATAATTATATCATAAATATGTTATAAGTTATGCTAATTCGTAACGGGCAACTTAGTTGCCTTGTTACACCCCCCCCCCCGCAGCCGAACTGAAATTATATTTTCAAAGAGAAGATAATTTCAGACACTGCGGCATCTGATATACGAAAGATAATGTAAATGGGAGGAAGAAAAAAAAATTATATAACTGTTGTCGTGCGAAGGAAAAAAAAATTTTTGAATAAAATTTTTGCCAATGCTCGAGCTTTATGCTTGTATTAAATAAACGCTGTACGTGTAATTGTTTTGTCTTATTTCTATCTATCTATATTAGCCTGACTACCATTCCTGATAGTGTTTACTATCTTTCGCTGTACAGAGTGATGTTTGTTACGTTGTTTCGTTTTTCAATTAGTTTTCTTCTTCTTGAAGTCATCATTGCTGCTGCTTGATCTTTTATGAGTAGTGTTAAGTGTAATGTTGTACGTTTACGCAATTCTAAATTATTTAATATATATTTTTAATATGGCTGGCTTATCCTTAGTGTTAAAACATTTACAAAAAAAAATTTTATTTCTGCATACTTACACACATTTTCTCATAATTATTTTATAAGACATACATACATATAATAAATTAAATTTTTTCGCAAATAAAATAAAAGTAAAAGAAAATATCTAACTTTACCTTGGGTCGCTTGGTGCACTTAAGACATGTATGTCCAATTAAAAAAAAAATTGTAAATTTTATTAGAAAACAAACAAAAACAAAAAAAATTTTGAAATTTAATAAAGAAATTATGGTTAGAAAAAAATACATGTTTAGCACCGATCCATTGACTTGCCAGCAAGTTATTCCTGGTAATACCAGTAATCTCCTTCTTCATTTGTTTTTTGTTAAATCATAAGGTTTTAAGCGAAAGAGAGTATCATAAAAAAAAATCTTTGATCTTTGCTTTACTACATTTATATAAATGATAGAATGATATGAAATGATTATGATTGTTAAAGCTGTAGGAAGATTTAAATAAATACTCAGCATTTTATTATTGATACAATATATGTATATATTAATATATAAGGAGGTTCTAATATTTATACTTGTGCATTACGCCACTCATCTCTACAATTTGGGCAAGTTGGCAGTACTAATCCAGGTTCTCCACATCCTCTACAGAATCTCCTTCTTTCTATTGGACACATCGTCTAGCTACGACCATCCTGGCCACAATTTCAGCACCCTGGTCGGTCTGCACCTTTTAATTTTGAGGGCCTTGGCATTCCCTTTCGTGGCTGGTCGTTGTTGGCTATTGGCCTCGATATGTCTATAGCCATTAATGGCGGAACGTTGGAGGATGTACTTATTGATTGTGTTGTAGAAGAGGGGTTAGTGGTTGCTGGAGGAGAGTTAAGGATAGGAGCTAAAGAAGGATAATAATGTGTAATAGGAGGATAGTTAGCGGGGTTCACGTTTAATAGTGATGGAAATATAGCCACATATACTCTGTATGCATCGTTCTGTGAGAGACGAGGGACCTCGTCTAAGTTTAAGGTGGCAAAGTCACGCACCATGACTTTTCTAGGAGTGAAGGATGGATTAGGAGCTGGAAGGGTAGGAAGAGTTTGCTGTAAGGGTGCCGTAGGGGTGAAGCTAAGTGATTGGTTTTGATTTTCAAGAGTGTTAACCGCAGCTGGTGGCGAGGAAGGTTGGGAAGGGGGGCGACTCGGTGCAAAATGGTTGTGGGCTCGATGTTCTTAAACTGTCTTATAGGTGGCGTCTCCCTCGAGTACAACCACGATAGCCTGGGCACCTGATGTTTTGACCTTGTTGCTGTAATGTTTGCCCTGGTCGTCTCTCTCCCAAATATTCTTCTCTAATAGTTACGCCTCGGTCATGTCCTCTATCCATCGCTAGTCCTCTTACGGGGCCTGCCTCGGCCACGCTTGGGCTTACTTGCTGCTGGTATGTGCTCAGAGCTCGGCCTCTGGCCCATACTCTTCCTCTGCCTCTCACTTGAGCCGTTGCTTCGCTCTTTGCTTGTTGCATTTTCTGTAATATTATGATTATGAACATTTTTATTTCTAGGTGGTATGTATCTTTTTAGGTCGTTGACATACACCCTGGTTTGTTTCCTATTGTCTAAGTCTTCCACCAGATAAACGACCGGTGAGAAAGCTTTGACAATTTTAGCAGGACCAATATATATTGGTGCTAACTTGGCAGCAAATTTGTCTTCTGCTGAAGACTGTACGTAGTTACGACGGCTAACTAGATCACCGGACTCGAATTTCACATCTCTACGATTTTTATTATAGTATTTTGCTTGTCGTGTTGAGATGTGTCTTTGCGCAAGATCACGTAGCGCAGATAAATATTTTATTCGATCTGACCATGTTTCTAAGTCACCTGCCTCTATTGGTAAGGGTTGCTCTAGGGTTTTGCGATAAAGAAGAGTTGGAGGTAGGTTATGACCTAAGTTTAAGAAAGCTGTTGATACCTTTAGAGAAGAATGAACCGTAGTATTTAAAGCGAAGCTAAATTCGTTTAAGTGCTTATCCCATTCCCTATGATCTTCGTAGAGGAAGCTATTTATCATTGGCTTTAAATTCCTATTTACTCGTTCTACAGGGTTGGCTTGAGCGTGATAAGGGGGTGTATTTAAGTGTTGTACACCATATTCAGATAATCTATCATCCATTATTTTATTATTAAATTCTTTTCCATTATCTGTAACTATAACTTGTGGACGACCCCATCGGTGTATTATTAAATCTTCTAACGCTTGGGTTATGGTTTTGCCGTTAGCTCTTTTTAGTGCTTTGAGCTCTACATATCTAGTAAATAGATCTTCAAATACTACTACGTATTTAAATCCGTTCTTTGATGCTGGTTTTCGACCCATAACGTCAGCGCCGATCACTGTCCATGGTCCTTGTATATATCTTTCCCTCATTAAGCCTGCGGGTTGTTGAGTTACGCATTTATGTGGTTGACATTGCTGACAGGCTTTAACATAGCACTTTGTATCATAAAAATATCCAGGCCAATAATAGTATTTAGCTAAGTTTGAAAAGGTTTTATCAATACCATGGTGTCCAGCTTGAGGAGTGCTATGAGCGTTATAGAGTGCTTTTTCTCTATCTGCTGCAGAGAGCACCAATTTCCAAGAGTCAAGGTCAGGCATTAGGGTATCAATCAACTCATTAGGTCGATGAGCATACAGCAGATCATTTTCCATTCGAAAATCTGGGTATTTCTTTGGAAATTTTGTCACTTCTTCCTTTCTTTTTCTATACCATGTGTTGTCTATGGCCACAGGTGCTAGGGCTGCAATAAAATTATTTTCTTGTGCTCTTGATAGTGCATCTGGTACCTTCATTTGTGTTCCTTTCCTATGCACTATCTTCATATTGTATGCTTGTAGTGCCGTATGCCATCGAGCTAGTCGCCCTGTAGCATCTTTTAGGTTATGCAACCAAAGTAGGCTATGGTGATCTGTGACTACTGTAATTTTATCACCTTGAAAGTATCCTGTTAGTCTTTCTGATGCTCATAAGACGGCTAAACATTCTTTTTTCGTAACTGTGTAATTACGTTCTGCTTTGCTAAGGGTCTTGCTAACATAATAAATTGGATGTTCTTCCCCATCTATTGCTTGTATTAGCACTGCTGCTACAGCATAATCACTAGCATCTGTTGGTAGTATAAACGGAAAATTGAAATTAAATCGTGCTAAAACTGGAGCTTTAGTCAGGGCTTGCTTAAGTTTCTCGAAGGCTTGTTGTTGCTCATCATGCCATTGCCAGCGGACACTTTTGTGCGTTAGGTAAGACAATGGAATTTTTGTCTGTGACAGGTCAGCTATGAATCGAGCGTATCATGAAACCATACCTAAAAACCGTCTTAATTGTTTAAGGTTTGTTGGAGCTGGGTATTCTAAAATTGGTCGAATCTTATCGTCGTCTGCTTTTAGCCCTTGCTCATTTATGACATAACCCAAATACAGTACCGCTCAAAAGTTCGTAAAAATTTTTTTTTTTTTTAACTCAACTTCAAACTGCGATATTTCGGAAACGGCTCGATGAATTTGAAAAATCCGGACGGCGTTTGAAAGATCAGACAAAATATTATTTTTTTGTGTCCTGCCAAATATTTTTATCCCTTTTTTTAACTCTATTTCTAATGATAGAAAAATTTTTTATTTTTACGAATTTTTAAATTTCAATCAATCAAATGTAACTTCTTAAGAAATTGATAAAATTAAAAAATTCGAACGCGACTAAAAAGTAGAGTGAATTTCCTAAATCTTTATGTTTAATGATTTTTTTGTATCTATTTCCTGCGTGTAGCTAAAAATGCGCAAAAATGGAAAGTATTAGGATTCATTGGTGTGTTGAAATTAAAATTTGAATTAGTTTGCGCTGGTACGTTATTCCACGTTTGCGGGCTATTTTGTGAAAAATTTGTATTTGCTAGAGAAGCGCCATTATATGGCATTGACGAAAAAGTTAGTTGTTCTGAATTTAAGTTTGCGTTTAGTCCCGGTGTCATCCACCCACTTGCTCTTTTATGAGCTTCCGCCACTCCAAACTGCTCCGCTCTTTTTAACTGCATATTTGCTTCCGTTTCATTATTTATTTCTGTTATATTCGTCCGCTGCATTGCACCGATTGCCATTTCTCCACCGGTATCCCGTCTCATTTCGTCCATCCCTCTTACAATTTCTGATGTAGTTCTCGGCAAATTGAATCCTTGCGATGCGGCTATTGCATATCTTCTCCTCATCTCTTTCATTGATTCTTCCTACCCACCTAGCAATTCCGGCGCGCTCCATGCTTGTGTGTTTCCCGAATCGTAAATGCGAGGACTTCTTATAGAAGATAAGGAGCGTCCCCTACGTCTCGCTTTTCCGTCCTTTTTCGAAAATAAGTTAATAAGCGACATGTTCGATAAATGAGATTTCACAATTTACCTTTTTCTTAAAATTTTACTTTTTACTCTCTAAATTACGCGTGAGAAGGCGAAACGTTTACGTTTTCTTATGCGCGCTGATAATTAATTAACCTTGCAGTAAAAATGTTGGTGCTAGAAATCAATTATAAAATTAATACAATCTAAACATTATTCTTCAACTTTCTCTATTCAACTTCTTTCCTTTACTGCAAAATTTATTGTTTGGTTACGCAATTAAGCGAATATGTTTATAATAATTTTTGATAGTATGTTTTTGAAATTAATTAGACTTTTTTTTGAAAATTGATAAAAATTAATAAATAAACAGGATATTTAATTTTATTATTGGCACACATTCACTTGTTTCAATTTTATTTTTTTTTCCAAGGATTTATTTAAACTTCCAATATTTGAATATTATTATTTTTTATTTAAGAACGGCACTATTACTTGTTGCAGCAGAGAGTGAGCAGCGTGATAAGGAGCACTCTCATTTCTTGGATTATAATTTTCGGACGTGCTTCCTTCCTTCCTTCCTTTCGTTCAGATCTTCTGCGTTGTTAACTCGCGACGCGATTTTTCGAAAATATTTAATAAAAAAATTCGCTAAAAAATGTAAGTACTCGATATATTCAATTAATCAAATTGTCTCTCTCTCTTTCTCAAAAAAAATTCTCTACTTTATCTGACGTGCTTCTTTTTTTCAGTTTATTTCATAAAAAATTTTAATTTTTTTGTTGCTAAAATCCTCTTTGCGTATCCCACACTGCTGCCACCAAAAAATGTTACGTGGGATTTAATGATACGCAATACTATGGGGAGTGTGAGGGTGCAAATAATTGAAGAGAGAATTAATGTAAAGTGATTTAATATTTATTATAAAACAATAGAATGTCAGAGAGAGACTAGTTACGACTTTACTATAGAGCGTCCGGCGATGGTCTCGCGCTCGTCGTTGTTTAAAACGACGATGTAAGTTGCCCGCGACAAAGTGCCGAATCAGCACTTCGCGCACCGTGCGACTTTTAGCTTGGAAGCTTGGAGTCGCAATTCTCCAAACTTCCAGTTTCATACTATTCGCTAATCATATACTCTATATAAAAACTATACTTTGTACTTATATAATGTACGTTGTAATAATTAATAAAATATAAACTAGGAGAATTCTTATTTTCATTTGTATTTTAAAAATAGGAATGATATACAAATTGTTGAGAATTGGAGCTATTTAATTTTTTATATATTTTATGAATTTTATATTGTTAAAAACATTATTAATTTTTAAATAAATTCATTCATTAGCTATTGAGAATTTTAAGTTCCCATGTTTTTAATCATGGACAATTTTACATGACATGTCCAGAGATCGATTTTGGGAGTCACTTATGATATATCTTGGAAATTAAAGACGATATTTAAAGTTTAATATGAAAATTATGTATATAAAAAGCTATATTTGTAAAATAACTTTTGATTTTGTATACGGAGAGAAATATATAATTAAAAATTACTATATTGTTCACTAATGAGTATATATATATATATATATATACAGATTGATTCTTAACGTTTGGGCTTTACTATATACAAGTTAGTATTTATCCTTTTTTATTTAAAAAAGTTGGAACATAGAAAATTGGAAAAGCATATTCTATAAGACTGAATTTTTTTACTTCTTTACATTGTCAATATATTGCGACAGATAAAAATTGTACATGTACACAATTGGTTTATAGATTCATATATTTACTTATTATTTAACACACTTGAATTAGCTAACAATTCAATTATAAAGCAGTACTCACATAAATTGAGCATTTCACCAACAAAATATTAAACCACGGGCCTGGCAAGTTCATTCTAGATATTTAGTAAAATTTATTATATTTTACAGCACTTGAAAATAAAAAGATAGTGTGATGAGATAGAGAATGCATAATTTTATTTTATTAAAAGTATTACAATTAAAAAGGGTATCTTCCGTGAAAGTTTCAGAAAGGCATAAATAATTTTGAAGTTGATGGCAGTAAATTCTCAAATATAAGTTATTAGAAGCTAATGGCTCTTCTGACAAGTTTTTAGAAATAAAATTGCACAATTTTGGTCTTTAACCGTAGCATATTAAATAGAAAATTATTCCGAAACTTTGAAGTTAATCGTTTCGGAAATTGTTTATTAAGTAAATCTTTCATTAGGAATAAAATAAAATAGATATCACTAAGATCACGTATAGTTCATCAATGTTTACGTAGTAATATTCACTCATAAATGGAATAATAAGTTGATCTAATAAATCATTTTTTTTTCAATTTTGATGTGTACTATCATCGCTATCTTTATCTCAATAATCCCTTTTTTTCAAAAATTATTTGGCAATGTTTTTCCAAATATTCGTCTATCAAAGAGAATATAAATTGAACATTTTATGGATTTTATATTATTAAAAAATAAGAATTAAATACAGAAGTACTCGACGATTGCTTCATTGATTTCAAAACTTTCTTTAGACAAAACTGTAAGTATTTCATGAATTTTATATTATTAAGAAGAATGAATTGGATACAGAAGTACTCGACGATTGCGTGATTGATTTCAAAACTTTCTTAAGCAAAAACTATAGATAAATCTAGTAAAAGGTATAAACTTAATAATAATTACTCAATTCATTTCAGTACTCTCAAGAACTGAAATTAAAGAAAAAATATGATGTATGTAGTAAAAAAAAAAAGAAATATTCAGAAAAAATGTTCTAAAGAATACTATACTGTTTAATAACTAAACTCGCCTAAAATATACTTTTTTAAAAGTAATAATAACATTATAAAATAGTATTCATCAGTTTGAATAATGACTTAAAACAAAAAATAACAGACATAATATTCAAAAGCTTTGAAGAAATTTTATTACATTCGAAAATTAAAAGATAGTGTAATGATATTTTTATGAATTTAATATTGTGTGTGTATGTGGGTGTGCGCGCATGTGAATTGACATAAAATATCCCATGTATATGTATATACATATATTCATAAGCCCATGTGTGTGCGTGCATGCGCTGTGACAGGAACAGTCCCATATATATATACGAAGAAAAATATATATAAACTCACACTGAGAAAAAAATTTCATCAGATCAACTGAAATGTTATTGATTTAACAGATCCGCTGTTAATCTGACTGAATTTTTTTGATCCAACAGAATCTGTGCAGTTAAAATAGCCCAATTACGATAGTGCTGCCAATTTAACAGCACGGCTGTTGATATAATTGAATAACAGTTAACATAAAAGAACATACGTCAAAATAAAAGTTTGACTTACATTTCAACAAAATTTTATGAATTGAATCAATAAAATGTGCATGCTCAAATTAACTGATGAATTATTTCAAAATAAATGTTTAAATTTAATTATATCAACAGCGCGGCTGTTGATATAATTGAATAATAGTTAGAATAAAAAGAACGTAAGTCAAAATAAAAGTGTGACTTACATTTCAACAAAATTTTATAAATTGAACCAATAATACGCACATGCTTAAATTAACTGATGAATTATTTCAAAATAAATGTTTAAATTTAATTATATCAACAGCACGGCTGTTGATATAATTGAATAATAGTTAGAATAAAAAGAACGTAAGTCAAAATAAAAGTGTGACTTACATTTCAACAAAATTTTATAAATTGAACCAATAATACGCACATGCTTAAATTAACTGATGAATTATTTCAAAATAAATGTTTAAATTTAATTATATCAACAGCACGGCTGTTGATATAATTGAATAATAGTTAGAATAAAAGAACGTAAGTCAAAATAAAAGTGTGACTTACATTTCAACAAAATTTTATAAATTGAACCAATAATACGCACATGCTTAAATTAACTGATGAATTATTTCAATACAAATGTTTCAATTCAATTATATCAACAGCCTTACTGTTGATATAATTGAATAACAGTTAACATAAAAAACATTAGTCAAAATAAAATATTTGTCATTTATTTCGTTGATATTTTATAAAGATTTTTATGTTATTCACTAAGTATTTTGAAATTTCCCGCTTTTCAATACAGTTACGTTTCGATAGTATAATAATAGATGGCGTATTTCTTGTAACCCGCAAGTGGTAAGACTGTACGTCAGTTAGTATATAAGACCAAATGAATTTCTCCGCTGTATGTATAAATGCGATGCGATGCGTATAGTTAGTTAGCGAACGATGTTAGATTTTATTTGTAAATATCAATAGTGTAATATATAATATATCTAAGAAAATGTTAAAAAATTTCACTTAAGAAACGAATAATGATCATTGTTATATTATAAGTTATGTGTTAATATCTGGAAATTGGAACTCTGTGAGCTGTGAGCTTCAAATAAATGAAAAACTCTTTTATCATCTTTAAAACTTATTTGTTTGATACAATAAAATGTAACAGCTATTTTAACTTACTTTGCTGTCAAATTAAAGTTTAATTTTAAATTGAATCAATATTACGATTCTATCAAATTAACAGAACTCGTCTGTTAAATGAATAGAATATATCATCGTGATATATTAACAGTAGGATTCGGTTGATACAATCATATTTTTTTCTTAGTGCAAGTACGTGTGTCATGCATGTTAATTGACATGAAACGTCCCGTGTATATCAATCTGTGTGTGTGCACGCGCGCGTGTGAATTAACATTAAATATCCCATGTATATGTGTACACAGATATACACACATGTATATATATATATATATATATATATATATATATATATAACTAGGGAGGGTTCTCCCCTGCTCGCTCCGCTCGCCAACCCCCCGAATACACACATTCCAAAGTAAATAGAAGAGTAGGACATAATGAGTTGAAATTTCATATTTGTGAATGTGAAATAAGTTCAATAGAAAACATCGATACATAAAAATATAAGATATGAAGTTATAGAATTAGAATTAATAAAAAAAAGATGGTTTAACGCGATATTCAAAAGTTTGCAATGAATCAAACTTATATATTTTTGAAATAAATTAAAAATAGAATAGTAAATAACATTAAAATTTCAAGTTATGATTGTATATAATAATATTTAATAATAATTATTAGCGAATAATAAAAAATAGAGTAATAGAATAATTGAAAATTATAATTATAAATAAATATTTTCATCTTCTTATGTCATAAATTTTATATATAAAATGCAAAGAAAACGCTCCCTCTCTGCATTTTTTATTTTTGGGCTTGAGACCAACATATATAAATATATGGCTGCATTAAGAGTGTTTTTTTTGTAGCTAAAAGAAGCTAACATTTTTATTTTTTATTGTCGCTAAAAAAGCGTCCACTTTTTTTTCATTATCGCTAAATCAAATTTATATTAATTCAAAGTAAATAGAAGAGTAGGACATAATGAATCTAAATTTCATATTTGCGAATGTGAAAAAAGTTCAACAGAAAACATCGATATATAAAAATATAAGATATGAAGTTATAGAATTAGAATTAATAAAAAAAAGATGGTTTAACGCAATATTCAAAAGTTCACATTGAATCAAACTTATATATTCTTAAAATAAATTAAAAATAGAATAAAAAATAATAATAAAATTTCAAGTTATGATTGTATATAATAATATTCAATGATAATTATAAGCTAATAATAAAAAATAGAATAATAGAATAATTGAAAATTATGATTATAAATAAATATTTTCATCTTTTTATGTTATAAATTTTATACATAAGATGCAAAAAAAACGCTCCCTCTCTGCATTTTTTATTTTTGGGCTTGAGACCAACATATATAAATATATGGCTGCATTAAGAGTGTTTTTTATGTAGCTAAAAGAAGCTTACATTTTTATTTTACACTGTCGCTAAAGAAGCGTACACTTTTTTTTCATTGTCGCTAAAAAAGCTTACAAATTAATTTATTATTGTCGCTGAAACATATAGATCTATTGTTTGTTGTCGCTAAAAAAATCTCATATAAGCATACAAATTTATTGTTTGTTGTCGCTAAAAGGAGCTTACAAATTAATTTGTTATTATTACTGAAATAATTTTATATACTTATTTTTTATTGTTGCTAATAGAAGTTTACAAATTTAAATTTCATTGTAGTTATAAAAAGCTTACATATTTATTTTTTATTGTCGTTAAAGAAGCTTGTACAGTTGTTTTGTATTTTTACTAAAAAAAAGTTTAAATTATTTCAAATATTTATTTAATATGTCGTTAAATTTCACGCTAAAGAAGCGTACACTTTTTTTTCATTGTCGCTAAAAAAGCTTACAAATTTATTTATTATTGTTCATCAATTTGTTTTTCTGTAACCTTGAAAAATAATCGTTTTATAATGTGAATATTATATTAATTAATGTAAGGAAATAAAAATATTTAATTTAACTTATTTAAAATTATTTCATTTGCTAATATAAGGTCCTCTAACTCCATGTTTTCATCATTTAATACTTTAATGAGTTCCAATCTTTTTACTTTTAATATATATGAAATATCTATAAAATTTTTTAAATATATAAATATACATCTATATATAAATATACATGAATATTCTCATGAGTGTATATGCATATAATATATTATTATAATTGTTTTTACTATTTTCTTCTATTTCTCCGATAATTTCTAGTTTTGTTCCTCTTTCCCAATTCACATATTCATTTTCTAATTTATTTAATAAAACGTCCAATTTATATTGTCCATCCGTTATTGTTCCGATGTATTCTGATTCATTTTTTTTATGTTTTTGTACAAAAGAATTTTTTAAGTACCCTTGTATTTCTAAAAAATAAAAAATAATTTATTCAAATTATTATATGTTTTTTCAATAATATTTAATTACTTATTAATCCAGGTCTTGATTTTATTTCTTCGAAATTTATTTTAATTGGTTTATTTTTCAATATGTTGTATTCGCCTAAATGAGTAATATTCGAATAATATTTTAATGTTAAGTCATATATTTGATTTCCTTTATTGTATCCTCTTGCTTTTGATACATTAACATTCTCTAATAATATTTTCTGAAATATTAAAAAATGTTTAATATTAAGTTGTAATTAATCATATTGTATATTATAAAAATTTACTTCGTTTAATTTTAGATTTTTTTTTGAATTTTGCAATATTTTCATCGTAAATATTGCATTGAATTCTGAATCCTTCAGAATTATTTAATATGAATTTTAAAATCCTGAAATCAGTCTGTTTTTGTTTGTTAACAAAAACTTGTTCTTCTGAAATTTCTTCAATATGCAACCAGAGATCTATTATATATAATCAAAAATATTTATATCATATATTATATTTTTGATTTTTTTAATAAAGTTTTTAATACATACGCTGATTGATCTCCTATTACAATTTTAGATTTTAAAAATTCCGTTGACGAAAACGGTATTTTTTTTTCTTTTTTGGAAATATGATCTTGGTATTTATCATCGTTTTTTCTTTTTAAATTTTTTTCACTCATGTTAATTCTAAAAATAAATTTTTTAATAATTTAATAAATGTTAATGATAAATAAGTTGATTATACATTTCTTATAATGTATTTTTTTTTTTAAAGTATTATATAAATATAAAAGTAATTAAATATTATAAATAAGATATTATTTTTATATATTTATTGTATTAATTTTTTTTAATTTTATTAATATATACTTTACATTTTTATGTATTTTTATGTGACGTAATAAATTATCTTTTCGATGAAATCCTTTTCCACAAATGTTGCAAATATTATTATAATTATATGCATGACTTTGTAAGTGTCTTATTAAATGTTCATTTCTTATATATTTATTTTTGCAATTAGAACATTCTAATTTTTCAGGTTTGAAATGTTTTTTTAAATGTCTTATATAACCTCTTTTATATTTTAATATTGTTTCACATATATAACAAATATATATTTTTGATGAATGAAATTTCTTATTATGTTTCAATAAATGGTTATGTCTCTCAAATGATCGATTGCATTTAGTGCAAGTAAACATATTTATTGCTAAATTAATATAATAATACTTATTATATTATATATAGTGTAATTTAATATTTTTCAATATTATTAAGTTTCATTATTTATAACTTATGTATATACGAGTAAATCTTCCATACTTTAAAAATTCATGTTACTTCGTCATTACTCGTAAATATGAGATAGCATATCTTTTCAGCAAATGTTTACTGATTTATTGATATATCAGAAAATAATTCTGATTTAGTTTGGATTATAAGTACACATGTCATTTTATGGCGAATGGGGAAAAAAGGTTTTTTATTTCAATTTTAAATGTTACCAGGTCATGTAAAATGATAAATTATCGCTATTAAAAAAAATGACTATTGTTCTTTTGATCTAAAATTCACACCAAAGCTGTATCTAAGTGCATACTTTTGGTAAAGCAAGATCTTGGACGTGTGCCTGTTAACAAAAGTATTTTTTAAATAATTATTAAAATCCCGCGTAAAAAAAATTCGTATTGCCAAGATATTGGTGAAACAATATCCAATATATTGCATTTATTTAATAATCCCTTGGCAAAATTTTTCCAATATTTCGCCAACATTTAGCATTTATCAATCCCTAGGGCCAAAACCCACATTATTCCCACATATTGGCAATATATTGGATATTGCTGATATATTGGATATTGCTATATCAATATATGATAAATAATTTCAAATAAAAAATCAAAGTTTTACCACATTTAATTGAAAACTTTTCAACTTTTTTTTATATCATATCTATAAAGTATACAATATAGGTGATATTAAAATCTTTAATATAATATATAAAAATAAAATATTGGTAAATTAAATTCAGAAATCTTATTTTGCAAAACAAAAAATTTATTTAATAAAATAATTTTTCAAGTCAAATTTTACGAATATAAATATAACAAAAAATCTATTATACTAATTGTATATTTACATTACAATTTGGTTGAAATAATTTCTGAGTAACAGAAATGTTAAATCAAATTTAATCAACACAAATCGACTTATGTCATTTTTGTAAATAAGAAAAAGATTAAATCATTTTTAATTTTAATAAATACAACTTAAAGAAAATAGTTCATATATTTTATTGTTCAAAATTTAATCGCCCAAATAAGTACCATTTACAGCTTACCTATGTACGGTCCCTGGCGTCGCAGGTCAGCGCGCGGGTGCGCGTATACAGTACTTTTAGAGCGATTAATGGGTAATGTACTCATTATAAATACTGTCGCCAACTAATGTAATCTTTAAGTTTACATTTTAATAAACAATTTAAGCTATTGTGAGTAAAAATTAAAGCAGTAGAAGTTGAGCTATAAGCTGTCAAACTTTTGAAAAATCGCGTTTTTTCAAACTGTGATTGTTTTCTGCCGATTTAGCGCATTTGAGCAATATGTTCATGAGAACCTTTTTTGCTCAAAATAACCTAAAAAACATGATAAAATTTTTTTTTCTAGAATAAACGCATTTTTATAATTTGTTTATAAAAATTGTTAATAATTATTAAATGCGCTATTTTCAGACTTTCTACCCAAAAAAAATTCGAAATCGGCAGGTCGAAATATAAAAAAAAACCTGGTTAGAATCGAGGACCTTGGTCGGCCACGACTTATGTAGTTTGCCCCTGGACTACCGGTTAATGTAATGAATTTTGGTACAATTTTAGAGCATTGTTGGTCCCTCTACATCGCAAACTTTAATAGTACTAACATATGTTTGTTGACTGTGCAGAATGGTTTCGCTATCAGTTCGCAAAGTTAATTTCTTTTCAAAAGGGTATACTCTTGATTTGTCAATCAAAATGCTTTCCTGTTTGCATATTTTACAACCGAATTCACCGTTGTATTGACACATATTTCGAAAAATTGCTTTAGCTGGCAAATTGCACGTGCCATTTAAAATTATACCTTTAACATTAATAGGTTTATCTACGTTGGGTACTTTAAAATCTATACCTTTATACAATTTTTTTAATGAATTTTTTAAGGAAGTTAAAAAGAGATTAACTTTAGGTTTCAGTTTTCTAAACCACAAGCCAATTAACAACACATTTTCAATATTATGTTGTTCTTTGTAAGGAAATTCATTAATTGTTAAATAAAACGTCCAAATATTGTATTTGGAAGATTTAAAAATTCTAACGCCGTCAGAATACCATGTAAAAGATATATTGTTGGGATCACTTAATATTTTATTTGGACGGAGCATTTATTGATACAGCAAACCATCATAAATATCAGAATAGTACATTGTTAACCAAGGGAGTAAAATAGGTGATTTTTGCCTGAGTTGAGTTTGAAGCCTGAGCGAAGCGAGGGCGACAATAAAGACGAGGGCAAAAACACCTTTACTTCCGTAGATAACATATTACTTTTTCATACACGAAGGGCGTCAAATTTAGCCACATTAAAAATAAATTCATAAATAATACAAAAAATAACGGCATTAATAGATGATAAAATTAAAATGAAAATGAGAAAATAAGACTGTCGAATTTGCCTCGACAAGAAGCAGTTGGGTACGAAAGGAGGAAAATTAAAGAAATTGCCCACGGACCCATCAGTCCATCGACAGATCAACTCATCAAAACCAATGACCCATCGACTCATGAATCCATTGACCCATCATCCTGCTGATCCACGTACTCTTTGACCCATCTACCCATGCAACCATCAATTTATTGAACCATGAACCTATCGACCCATTGATTTATTGACCAATTAACCCATTTACCCATGAATTCATCGATCAATAGACCTATCAACTCATCGACCCATTCAACTTCTGACATCCACCAAAAAATTCATCCATCCATCCATTAACACATCAACGAATTCTTTTTTCCACTCATCAACAAATTCCGCCCATCAACCCATCGACAAATTCATCTATCCGCCCAACGGACCGTCAACCAATCGACAAATTCATCTATCCGCCCATCGGCCCATGAACCCTTCGAAAAAATTCATCTATGCGCCCATTAACCCATCGACTATTTCATTTATCCACCAATCAGTCTATCAACCCATCGACGTATTCATTTAGTGGTCCATCGACATTAATATTTATCCGCCCATCGACCTATCGTCATATTTATCGATCTGTCCATCGAACCATTGAGCCGTCATTTTATCATCCCATGAATCCACCTATGAATTCATTGCACCATGCACACATTACTCAATTTATACATCGACTCATCCACCATTCAGTATAACTCTGAGACACGAAAAGTAAATTTCTTATTGGTAAAAATCAATTACGCTTATTAGAAAATTACTTTTTTGCCCTTGGGTAAAAAAGAGCTATTTTAGTCTCTAAGAATAGACATCAAAAATTGAATTTCACGCCCTGAGTGTGAAAGAAAATTTTTTGAGCTTGAAGTGACTGATTTCTAGGACATTTAATTATTTTTTCGTAAAAATAAGGTCGTTTGTATAATGTTTTTAATTGTGAAATTAAAGAAATTTCAAGAAAATAATTTATTGAATTATTATTACATTAAAGACATAAAGAATCGTCATTATTCAAATTAATGAAACATTTCGAACAATAAAATATATGAACTATTTTCTTTAAGTTGTATTTATTAAAATTAAAAATGATTTAATCTTTTTCTTATTTACAAAAATGACATAAGTCGATTTGTGTTGATTAAATTTGATTTAACATTTCTGTTACTCAGAAATTATTTCAACCAAATTGTAATGTAAATATACAATTAGTATAATAGATTTTTTGTTATATTTATATTCGTAAAGTTTGACTTGAAAAATTATTTTATTAAATATATTTTTTGTTTTGCAAAATAAGATTTCTGAATTTAATTTACCAATATTTTATTTTTATATATTATATTAAAGATTTTAATATCACCTATATTGTATACTTTATAGATATGATATAAAAAAAAGTTGAAAAGTTTTCAATTAAATGTGGTAAAACTTTGATTTTTTATTTGAAATTATTTATCATATATTGATATAGCAATATCCAATATATCAGCAATATCCAATATATTGCCAATATGTGGGAATAATGTGGGTTTTGGCCCTAGGGATTGATAAATGCTAAATGTTGGCGAAATATTGGAAAAATTTTGCCAAGGGATTATTAAATAAATGCAATATATTGAATATTGTTTCACCAATATCTTGGCAATACAAATTTTTTTTATGCGGGATGTTACCAAAAATTTATATAATTTACTTTTTTGTTGAACATATGATGTTGTAAAAAAGACTATTCAGCGATGACGTTTTAAACTATATCAAAAGGTAATATTAAGAAGCACAAACAGAAATTTATTTATTAGGAACGTGTGTTTAGTGTAGATAAAGTTCTGTGTTACTTTGAAATTATAATTAAAAAACGTAATTCATCTTTGAAAATATGTGTTTATCTTCTAATATGAAACCCTGAGCTTTTTCTCTGCGCATCTTTTCTCTGTTGTGAACTTTGTAATTTACTATTTTATAGTATTCAATGGAATTTTTAAGTTGGTTTTGAAGTATAATTTCAAGTATTGTGAAAATCATTTAATTTTTTCTAGTTATTAAATTTTTTGGATTAACATTAATTACGTAGTTTCATAGATGTACCTCAAAAAGACTATCCTCTAAAGTGAGTAACACGGTTTTTTTCTTTTATAATGTTAAAATTCAGAAAAAATTTATTTTATACGTGTGTCTGTAATTTTTTTTTCTAATTTATTATAGGTGAAATTTTAACACAATGGAGGATTTACTCATATATATGTTCTCTTTTAAATATATTATGAAATGATTTGTTGCAATATTTCTAATTTATTTCAAGAAACATTTCGTTAAATATTTTCGAAAGTTTTCGTGAAATTTAATTATGAATTTTGAAAAATTTAATTGCAAAATCTATTAAATAATTTTAAAACTTTACATGAAATGTTTTTTGAAACATTACATATAAGGTTTTCATTTGTTATAATTTATGTCAAATAGACAAAAAAAGCAAGGAAAAAACTTTAAAACATGTTTTTTTACTATATAGTATCATTACTAATATACTATGTATTTCTATATTTACGTTTATCAATATTTTTATATAAATATATAGATAAACATAAAATGTTATAAACATTCATCAAAGTTTACAAAGACTACGGAGCAGTAGTCGAGGTGCGGAAACAACAAGGCGGCTGCGAGTTGTTTACGCAGGGCCTCAGTGGTGTACCGACGGAAAAACCGCAAACTATACATTACCCTATTAAATTTTTTAGTCACCATATTAATGTGCGGCTCCCATGACAACCTAGCGTCAAGCACAACACCAAGGCTCACAACGGTATCAGAGAAAGATATGTCGACACCACCCTCAAGCTCAATCGTTCTTGACTCACCAGTATAGAAGTCATTAATAAATCGACTACTGCCAAAAACGATTGCTTTAGTTTTGCTTGCATTTAATGTGAGAGAAGCATCGACAGCCCACCCCGACACCGCCCTGGCCGCCCTCCGCAAAATACGAATACCTTCATTCACATGTTCATAAGGGACCTGAGTATAGATTTGGAGGTCATCAGCATATAATATGTGCTCGACGAAACAGAGGTCGAGTGTGTCACGTATGTTATTAATGTAAAGGCAAAACAACAGAGGCCCCAGCACTGAACCCTGTGGAACTCCTAGATTGGTTGTTAGCCAATCTGAATCCTCTTTTAAGTGTGTAGAAACCATTTGTTTCCTACCTGATAAATAGGAGCTAATCCATTCAAGTGCAGCCCTGGAAAGCCCCATCGATCTAAGCCTCATAAGCAATTTGGAGGGGCAGATCGTGTCGAAAGCCTTACTAAAGTCAAATAGAAGTAGTAACGTGGCAAGTTTCTTGTCAAGACCTGATCTTATGTCGTCTGTAAGTTTAAGTATGGCGGTCTGCGTAGAATGGTGCTTTCTGAAGCCAGTCTGCAAAGAGTCAAGTATTTTGTGTGTCGTAATGTACTCTTGCAGTTGGTCATGGGCAATCTTCTCCAGAACCTTTGAAAGAAAACATAATATTGCTATTGGCCTAAAATCTTTAGGCATCTTAGGTGCAGGACACTTCTTTAAAGGCACAATGCGTGCACGCTTCCAAAGGCAAGGGAAGATCCCCCACGCAAAAGAGGAATTGAAAAGAGTCACAAGATGCTCTCCAATAAACGGTAGTGCTTTAAGTATCACACTCTGCGGAATGCCATCCTCGCCACAAGCCTGTGATGAAAAATGCGAAATCGCGAGAAGACGTTTACAAAGACTACAAAATTCATGTGTGAGATATGTAATGGGTGTGAGAATGGGCGATCATATCTCTCCTTATAGAGCCGCTCTTGGTTGGCTGCGTACTGATTCAAGGAGACAGTATTTTATGGCTGTACTTATGTACAAAATCGTGCGCATGAATACTCCAGAGTATCTAGTGAGTCTCTTTACTAGATATGTACCTAGGGTAGCCACTAGGGGAGAGATTAAGGACTTCGCGGTGCCCTTCATGCGTACTGAGACTGGAAGAAATTCCTTTCAAGTTCAAGGTGCGCATTTTTGGAACTCCCTGCCTGCCGATATAAAAAATCTTCCATCGCTCGGCAGGTTCAAATCGGCTTTGAGGAGGTGCTTACTCGACCTCGAGTGATCTTAATTTTAAGTATTTTAATTTTATGTTAATTTATTTTGTTTTGTCTTATATATAGATTTAAGGTGTGAATGTATTTATTAGCGCGAATGATGGTTGAATGAATGCAGAAAGAATGAGTGATTCTGTTTCTTTTTATTAATAGTTATGACATCTTCGGTATCAAGTTTTATATTCTTTGAATTTTATTATTATATTATTTTTTTATTATTTATTGTTGCATTGTTTTGTCCAATTTTATTTTTATTTGATGTCATGACTATGCTTTATGCTTTATCTTTTAAATTGTGTTATTTGATTTTAATTTGATTTTAATTTCATGACTGATAGATATTTAAGACTGTTTTCATTGTAATTTATGTTTTCATACTTTCTGCGTGTATTTAGAGTAGTCTGTGATATCGCTTTTACATAGTGACTTACTGATACAGTATTATATATTAATTTTAATATTTGACTGTGATATCTTATCATATTATGTGCAATACTTTATACAGAATTATTATTTATTGCTTGATGTATTACATGCCTTTTTGTACTCTTTTACAAAATAAATTGATATCTATCTATCTATCTATCTAAAGTTAAAAATACTTTTTTATAAACGTTTTTTTTTTATATATTGGGTAAGAATAGTTATATTTAAATCACAATTAAAAAAATAAAATTAATTAAAATATTAAACAATGTAAATTAATTAACTGCTTATATTTAAAAAAAATGAAAATATATAAGATGTGATGTAGTTTTTAATGTAATAAAGCATATAATTAAATTAAGATTTAATTAAGAAATTTTTCAATATCTTATAAATAATGTCGATTTCGACATAGAAAGTATTGAAAATGATGAAAATTATTATGAAAATTTATTGATATTAAGTAATATAATCTATGAATTATATTTTTAAAATGATAATTATTTATATACACCTTTGAAATGTTTCAAAAAATAAAAATCAAAATTTTTACATGTAATAACAATAATAATTTTTCATATTTTGTTAATGAGAATATATTTTATTTTTATGAATTTATAAATTTTTTTCAGCGATAGTTTGAAGGTAGTTTATAAAATTAATTTTAGCAACAATAAAAAAAAAATACTAAAATTTTTAAAATAATATAAATCTATATGCTTTTTACAACGATAATAAAAATAAATTTGTAAACTTTTTTTAAAAATAGTAAAAACAGATATACATATTTTTTAACGACACTAAACAATAAATTTGTACGCTTTTTTCAGCGACAATAAAATATAAATTCATAAGTTTCTTTTAGCAATTATGAAGAATAAATAAGTAACCTTTTTTTATCGACAATGAAAATGATTTTGTAAGCTTCTTTTAGCGACAACAAATAATAAATTTGTACGCTTTTATAATATTTTTTTAGAGACAATAAACAATAAATTTGTACGCTTTTTTTAGCGACAATAAAAATAAATTTGTAAGCTTCTTTTAACGACAACTAATAAATTTGTATGCTTATATTAAATTTTTTTAGTGACAACAAACAATAGATCTGTACGCTTCAACAACAATAATAAATGAATTTGTAATCTTTTTTGGCGACAGTAAACAATAAATTTGTACGCTTTTTTCAACAACAATGAGATATAAATTTATAAGTTTGTTTTAGCGATCATGAAAAATAAATTTGTAAGCTTTTTTTAGCGACAATAAACAATAAATTTATATGCTTGTATAAAGTTTTTTTAGCGACAACGAACAAACGCTTCAGCGACAATAATAAATTTATAAGCTTTTTTTAGCGACAACAAACAATAAGTTTGTATGCTTACATGAGCTTTTTTTAGTAACAACAAACAATAGATCTGTACGCTTCAGCGACAATAATAAATGAATTAGTAATCTTTTTTAACGACAGTAAACAATAAATTTGTACGCTTTTTTTAACGACAATGAGATATAAATTTATAAGTTTCATTTAATTATTATTAAAAATAAATTTGTAAGCTTTTTTTAGCGACAATAAACAATAAATTTATATACTTGTATAAAATTTATTTAGCGATAACAAACAATCGCTTCAGCGAAAATAATAAATTTGTAAGCTTTTTTAGCGACAATAAAGATGAATTCGTAAGCTTCTTTTAGCGACAACAAACAATAAATTTGTATGCTTATATGAGATTTTTTTGGTGACAACAAACAATAAATCTGTACGCTTCAGCGACAATAATAAATAAATTTGTAATCTTTTTTAGTGACAATAAACAATAAATCTATACGCTTTTTTCAACAACAATAAGATATAAATTTATAAGTTTCTTTCAGTGATTATAAAAAATAAATTTGTAAGCTTTTTTTAGCGACAATAAACAATAAATTTATATACTTGTATAAAATTTATTTAGCGATAACAAACAATCGCTTCAGCGACAATAATAAATTTGTAAGCTTTTTTAGCGACAATAAAGATGAATTTGTAAGCTTCTTTTAGCGACAACAACCAATAAATTTGTATGCTTATATTAGATTTTTTTGATGACAATAAACAATAAATCTGTACGCTGCCGCAACAATAATAAATGAATTTGTAATCTTTTTTAGCGACAGTAAACAATAAATTTGTACGCTTTTTTCAACGACAATGAGATATAAATTTATAAGTTTCTTTTAGTGATTATAAGAAATAAATTTGTAAGCTTTTTTTAACGACAATAAACAATAAATTTATGTTTGTGTAACGTCGGGCAATTTTGCCGACTTCTTTTGAACAAAAAAAATTCATATTAATATCTTTTCACGAAAATTTCTTTTTTTTAAAATACTTTCAATGTGTTTTCCTATAAGACCAACACTTTATTTTTCTGTTAATTATTTTTAAATCATTATTTTTCCATTATTATTTTGTCCGATCTGTATATGTTTCGGTGTGAACTCATTTTCTTTTGAAACAAGTAATTATTGTACCTTTTAAATAAAATAAAGTAAAATACTTCAGCTGTGTAAACAATCGTTAAGGGATACTCTAATCTTGGGTACCTGAAAAATATTATGTAGAAATTCACACGTATTTTCGTGTATATTGAAACTGCCTGAAAAATGTTACCGTTATCAATTAGAACACCGAGACAGAAACTCATTAAGTTAGGCGCCAAGGAAAAATATACTCATAATTACCTAAGAAACTCATAATATTCTTTTGCAAATTAATAAATTTTGTTAATAATAATTTACTCATAATGTATTCTTTTTTTTATATCGACACACAAATTTTATTATAATAAATAATTTCTTTTCTTCTATAAATAAAATATTTAAAAATTAATAGACATTAAAGAACAAATAAATATAAAAACAAAATTGTTATTATAAAAAACAACATTAAAGATCATCCCTAAAAAGTTTTAGAAAGAGTATCCCTTTGTTTCAAAAATATGATTTCTTTTCGTTATATTTTAAATAAAACCGATATATGTATATAGATATGAAATTATTCATATAAAAATAACTAATTCTTTTTTATGTAAAATTTTTATAAACTTCTATTCTTTTTCTTTCTTAAAAAACTAATATATATATATATATATATATATATAATATATTATTTATATATATCATATAACAGTTTTAAATAGTATTTAAAAACAATGTTTAATAATAAAAAATTGCGTATGCATCAAGCCTACACCACGCTCGAAATTAGAATATTGCGTTTTCTTTATTTTAAATTTATTTGTTAAATAAAATTTAGAAATTAAGTTTAGTTTTTCAAAAGCGTTGAACAAAAAAAAACAAAACAAAAAAAAACAACAAAACCAAAATTTTTAATTAATTATAATTTTTATACGTTAAGCGTCCTTTTTATTACCAAGCGTCTTTTTTTGTGTGTGAAGCATCTCTCTATTTTTCTTTATTTTCTTTATTTTCTTTAACATTTATTTCACTTACATTAATTTAAAACTTTAGTTTTAATTATTGAAAAGTTAATAATATTAGTATTAATTTTACCTCTTTTATTAAACCCTTTTTATTGTTAAACTTGCGTTAGCGTCTTTTTTTATGCGTAATTCTACTTTATATATATATATATATATATATATATATATATATATATATATATATATATATATATATATATTTAATATTAATTGATAATGTTTATTTAATTAATATCTATTTCATATTATTCCTTTGTTTTCACTTTTGCAAATAAATAATTTAATTTACTAATTATTAGATTTATTTAAACTAGCTTATTTTATTATAGATATTAGTTGAAAAAATATTATAAATTAAAACTCTAGTTTCTAGTTTATCTTTTTTTATATGCGCAATTCATTATATTTTTAATAACAATTAGATTTAAGACAATTTATGTAGCTTACTTTCAAAAGAAAGAGAAAGAGAGAGAAAAGAGAAAGAAAGAAGAAAATAGACACTAGGACAGCCAAGTGACAGAGAGAAAACAGAATTGACCAATAGGAAAATTCAAAATTTTGGAAAACTACCCAAGCGGGGGTGGTTAGTCAACGCCCCAATTCCAGGGTATATAATCCCCAACCAGGGCCCAAAATCTTCAGTGCGCCTTTGAGCGCGTCTCATAAACACGCTCTCTACTCTCTTCAGGAACTTCAAGGAAGCAACAGCAATTCTCAATTCACTACAAGTCAACAACAATTCTCAATTCACTACAAGTCAACAGCAACTCTCAATTCACTACAAGTCAACAGCAATTCTCAATTCACTACAAGTCCACAGCAACTCTCTATACATTTCTTTCTCTGCCTTTTTTTTTGAAAGTAAGTAAAATTTATCGTTTTCTTTTCATTAAATTCAAAATTAAAAACAAAACCTTTTATTCTTATTTTTGATCATCCAAATAACAAACAAATTTCTATTTTATTATAATATTTTCTTTTGATTTAATTTTTTATATATAATTTTACAACTATCTATTTTTCATTAATATATATATATATATATATATATATATATATATATATATATATATATATTTCATATATTTCTCTTTTTAAATATAACGCGACCCCGACTTTGAGGACCGTCCTCATCAGACCCCAAGCAGAGCGATAGAGACATGTTGCTTTGCTTGGCTAGGGGTATAAAAAATTAATACTCAATTTAAATAAAAATTAAATCACGACGCGGAAAGGACTCGATGTAGGTCCCCGCATTTCAAGGACCAAATTAGACTCTCGCCCCGCGTAAGTAACACGTGGTCAAACTCGACAACAACCCACTAAAGCGCGACGCTGCGTAAAAGAATTTACGCGTGTGTAGCGGCGATTAATGAGTTATTAATTTAATTCATTTCTCGACGTTACATTTGTATAAAGTTTTTTTAGCGACAACAAACAATCGCTTCAGTGACAATAATAAATTTGTAAGCTTTTTTTAGCGACAATAAAGATGAATTTGTAAGCTTCTTTTAGCGACAATGAAGATGAATTTGTAAGCTTCTTTTAGCGACAACAAACAATGCTTTTTATAAACTTTTAATGCAGCCATATATTTTTATGCTGGTCTCAAGCCTAAAAATCTTTTATTAAGATAAATATGTAAATATCTTATTTTTAATTTTAAAAAGAACATGTTTTATTTAAATACAATTGTTAATAAAGTACCTATGGATATTAAGCTAAATTCATTTTGTAATTCATAGTTTACTATTGTAATTAATAAATTTTTTCAATAATAAAAACAAAGATACAATATACAGAAATAAAAATATTAGAATAGAAATAAAAATATTATAACTTCATCTGAATAAAGAAAATGCAGAGAGGAAGCTTTGTATTATCAATTAATTATGTTTGCAATTATATTAATAAAATATTAATAATAATAATTTTTTTTTTCATTTTTGAAATTCAATATTATAATACGAAAAAACTTTATATTATTAAATAGTTACAGTTACAATCATAATAATAAAATATTACTAATTATAATAATATTTAATTACTTATAATTGTTATTATAATAATAAAATATTATTAATAATAAGAATATTTGTTTATTACTAATTACTTAATCATAATATCATAGTGGGGGGAGGGCATAATGAGGGTGGGCTATAAAAAGTTAAGGGGGCCCAATTGAGGGGGGCTGAGGGGGGACTATAAAAATTGAGAGGGGCGAGGGAGGGCTGAGGGGGCCCAAGTTACGTTAATTTTGGAATAGCTATTTATAAGAGGAATTACAACGTAATTTGAGGGGGGGCTATGCCGACAGACATTTGAGGGGTGCTGATGGGAGGCTACAAAAATTGAGGGGGCAAGGGGGGGCTGAGGGGGGCCTGAGTTACGTTAATTTTGGAATAGCCGTTTATAAGAGGAATTACAACGTAATTTGAGGGGGGGGCAAATTGAGGGGGGCTGGGGGCTACAAAAATTAGGGGGGGGGGCTAAGTTACGTTAATTTTAGAACAGCCGTTTATAAGAGGAATTACAACGTAATTTGAGGGGGGGCTGGGGGCTACAAAAATTAGGGGGGGGGGCTAAGTTACGTTAATTTTAGAATAGCTATTTATAAGGGGGATTACAACGTAATTTGAGGGGGGGGCTATGCCGACAGACATTTGAGGGGGGGGGGGGTCGGTTGAATCTCGTCTTACGACTATATATATATATTCATAAGCCCATGTGTGTGCGTGCATGCAAATTGACAAAACGGTCCCATGTATATAAATACAAATCTCAAGTACATGTTTGATGTGTTTGCGCGTTCGCGTTGACAAGAAATGTCAAATGTATGAAAACGGGTCCGTGCGTGTTGACATGATACGTCACATATATGTAAACCTAAGGGCTCTCGGAAAGGTGTGTTAGAGTTGTCATGAAATGTCCCATGTATATAAACCCGTATGGGCGTGGGTTATAATTGACGTGAAAAATCCTATGTATATTAACGTGTGTGTATGCATGCGAATCGATATGAAATGTCTCATATGTATAAACCTGTATCTGTGCGTGCGTTCGAATTGACATGGAAAATTGCATGTTTATTAACGTTTATGTGCATGCATGCAAATCGACATGAAATGTCCAATATACATAAACCTGTGTATTTGTATGCGTTTGAATTGACATTGAAACTCCCATGTATATATATATAAACCTGTGTGTACGTGCGTGCCCATTGACATGAAATATCTCATATATATAAACCTGTATTCAATGATATTTAAAGGTGCATGCGTGCGAATTGACGTGAAAATATCTATATATAAATATAAATATATATATATTTATAAGGTCAGTGTGAAAATCTATGTTATCTGCGGCATGCATGCGAATCGACATAAAATGTCCCACAGATATAGAAAAGCCTGTGATTATGAGTACGTACGAGTTGACATGAAATGTCCCATATATATATATATATATATATATTTATGTCCTCGTAGGCCGCATTCGTGTCAGTATGTAAAGAGGATGCTAAATTTGTATTGGCATCCCATATGTCTCAGACGCGCTCCTCGACTTATTGCAAGAATTATATGTCTTCCTGAGACATATTGAGTCTCAATATGTCTCAGGAGAAATCAATATGGCATCACCGATCCTACTATGTTTCGTTCCATATGTCAAAGAGCAATCATATTGAACGTAGGTTAGTGAAAAAAAATGACTCGCGCTTCGACAGCAGCTATACTCATTACAAAATGTCAATCTAAGAAACAAAAGAAAAAATCAATAGAACTAAAATTTAATTTTAAAAGTATTCAAAAAAAGATTAATATTTTCAACTAATAAGTTATATTTCCTCATACGGCCTACTTCGGACATAAAATCATCTATGTCCTTTGGCCATTTATTCAGGTGGAATCTGAATCTCGAACAATGTTTGCCGCTTGAGCAGAAATCTACCTCGGGCGCGCTTCGCGCGCCCTCGGCAATTTCAGCTCAAGCGACAAACATTGTCCTCGATTCATATTCCACCTGAATATGGCCAAAGGACATATATAACTAATATATCATCCTATATTATATAGTTATATTAAAAATTTAGTTTCAGCCCCCCCCACTCCCCCCGTTCCCCCCCACAGCTCCCAATAATGTTTTGTAAGGAATTCCTACAAAATAACGTAAAATTGTTTGTAATTCTACGATATTTTGTAACCATTCACTCCCTCTATAGGTCCCCCCCACGTCCCCCCATACACCCCCGTGCCCCCTCGTAGCACCCCCGTATGCCCCCGCATCACCCCCCCACTGCCCCCCACTCGTGCAATGACTCGTATAACAGTTTATAACTTGCATGCATTATTAATTAATATAATGTGGTATATCTAATGAAAAACGAAATTATATTTTTAATACTAAAATTTTATTATATAATACTTTGATATTTATACATTAATAAAATTATTAATAGATAAAAAAATTTGTTCTTTATATTATTAATTAATGAATTAAGACTTCTTGTTAAAACATTTACATGAAGAATAAGTAATTATATTTATAAAACACATGATATATCTGAAAAAACAAATAATAATTTAATTATGATTGTTTATTTATATAAATAAACAATCGAGTTTCCACACCACCTTACATTTCAAACTAGTTATTATGATGAATTGCATTCATATATTTAATTTAATTGGAAATGATGTTGAAGTAAATGATATTATCGATCAACATTCAATGGATTATTTAAATAATCAAATTGAAGACCACTTAAATTATGAAGAAGAATATGAATATTATTTAGAAAGCTTAAATGATAATGTTTCAGAGGATACAGAAATTTCTCAATTAAATAATATTATTAATTCATATATTGGCGGGAATGAAGAAAAAGTTGAATACAATAATTGGAATAAAGTACCAGAATATTATAAATATTACGTTAATAAAATTATAGAATATAAAATTCAAATATGTGAACCAATAACAGAATATTATATTAATCAAAATTATCAAATTTATTCTAGATATTTATTACGATTAGTTAATATTATTAAGAACATATTTGATCAAAATTTATAAAAGTAAGTAATAAAAAGTAAGTTTAATATTTCAAAATTATTTTATTTTATATATATACAAATTAAAATCATTAAAATAATATAATGATTTAATGATCTTATGAATATTAATAATAATTACATCACTTATTTTTGAATATTAAAGTAAACAAATTTTTAAATTTTAGTATAAAATATTGATATATCTTAAAAAATGTAAAAATAGGTCAAAAAGATATCAAAAAGGAATTATATCAAAATAATCCTATAAATCTTAAGACATAAATAAACATTATGATATATCAAATATAATACTAATAAAATTTTTATACCAAATAATTATTTAAAAATTTTTATATAGTTTTAAATTTATTATAATTTTGATCATTAATATCATTTAATTAATAAGTTATTTTTTCACTTATATATTGTACGATATCACTATTTTTTTATTCATATTCAATACATAAAATAAATTATATTATAAATGTATAACTAATCTATGTAATATTATCTATAAAATAAAGTGGTTTTTAGGGCTCCTGGCGAGGGTTTCCACTAATCAAAAAATCTAACGCGCCGTAGCGTTACCTCTATATTTCACACACTTAAAATATATTAGTTAAATTAAAATCTATATTTAAATATTGAAAAATTTATACAATTAAATTGAATATATGAATGCAATTCATCATAATAACTAGTTTGAAATGTAAGGTGGTGTGGAAACTCGTTTAGTTTATAAGGTATAAACAATCATAATTAAATTATTATTTGTTTTTCAGATATATCATGTGATTTATAAATGATTAATTTTTCTTTTATTGGTAAAATATATGTAAGATATGCATAATCACCAATGGGGGTTGGCGAGCAGAGCGAGCAGGGGGGTACCCCCCCTAGTATATATATATATATATATATATATATATATATATATATATATATATAATCCTGTGTGTGTTCGTGCGCATTGGCATAAAACGTCTGATATATAAACCTGTATGTGCGTGCGTTCCAATTGACGTGAAAAATCCCATGTTTATTAAAGGCTGTGTGCATGCATGCGAATAGACATGAAATGTCCCATATATATAAACCTAAGGGTACTCGGATGGGTGTGTGCGCGTTGTCATGAAATGTACTACATATATAGAAAACCTGTACTTATGAGTACGTGCTAGCCGACATGAAATGTCCCATGTATGTATGTATGTATATACATATATATAAACCAAAAAATATACGGATCTACGGGTGCAAGTTGACATGAAACGGACCATGTAATATATATATACATAACATATGTATCATTGCGCATATACCATGAACATTAAAATATATTATAAAGCATCTATATTCGTTGATACTGCGCATTTCCGGTTGCGCAGTTTATGCTGGTTGAAAACGATGAAGAAGAAAAAAAATAACGAGAATACGACATTTCAAAATTTCAAACTGCATTTTTTCGTGATTGAGTGAACCGATTGTAATCAATTTTTTTTTAAATTAAAGATAATGAAAATCTTCAAATATTATTAATTGTATTTATTTGTATATATAGATGTATTTTTATGGGATTCAATTTTGAAATTTTTGAAACTCTATTTTAAAGTATAAGAGGAGCGCCTCGACGTTTTCGTATTCGTACTTTAACTCGCCGTCGAGGCGCTACCGCGCCTCTTGATATTAAAAGTTTATTCTTTCTTTAATTTTCTTAAATAATAATAAAAAAATGAATAAAGTAATAACATTTCTTTTGTATGGGATATATTTTTCTCGATTAATCGCGTATAGACTGCTCTGATACATTAGTATGTAACATCAATTTCTTTACTGATGCAGATATTAGTAGATATACATCTATTATGTTTAATAATAAACAGGCGCGTTTGCGCGCATGAATTTTCTACTAAAGTAAAAATTTTAGATAGTGCAATAAATTATTTTAAGAGATTGGTTTTTGAAATGGTGTTTATTGTTAGACATAATACAGTCAATAAAATTCAAAGTACTTAAAATTTAAATAATGTAATAAGATATTTTGTTCATAATTTAATTTCTTAAACACCTACTTCAATTTGATGTTTTTGTTACTTCTTAAAATAAAAGATTTTTTATAAAAAGAATGTTTTATATATAATCTATTTTTATAGGTTGTCATATGGTATTTTATGGAAATTACTATAAATTTTGTCTTGTCTGTTTCAGGTTATACCCGATAAAACAAAATTGCACACGACCTATTTTAACAAGAAGATATAGATATAACCATTGAAAGAAAAGCTAAAGAAAATCGAGAATGGTTCTTCCTTTTTTTTTATAGTTAAAAGATTTTTCTTTTTATGAATCCAATGTAATCAGTCTTATATTACATTTCTTTTTTAGTTCAATTCAGATATTTGTTTTTATGAGATGTTCAGTTAAATATGATTAAAGTAAATTTTCAATATTTAAATATTCAGTTAACGATTCACTAAGAACTTGTTTTTTTATTTAATCAACAACGAAACTTTGTATCAAACCAAAAATAAATGAGAATAATTTACAAAAGATATCAGATACATGACCAACTCAAACAAAAAGACAGTGTTATTTATTTCACAAACCATCTTATGTCAATTTTATGTGGGTCATATATTAAGTGTAAATTTGCATGCTAATCTGTTATATCCAATACAGTCATCCCTCCAAATAAGCGCATCCGCAATAAGCGCGTACCCCTATGTTTGCTCGCGAGCCATGCCCCCACTGCGACTACCAAGTCCGAGCTCACTAAACTTTTGCGGACTGCTTCTCAATAAGCGCAATCGCTCATAGAGGATTTAAAATTTAAATTTCAAATAAAATCTTAATATTTTTTATTATTAATAACGAAATTTTTTATTGAAGCATAAATTTTTATTGAAAATGTTTATAAATATATTTATAATAAATATTTATAGTTTTATTAATTCTAACGTTTATTTACTTTTATTAAATGTTTTCTGATAAAATATCGTAAGCTTTTGTTATTAGAAATGCATTTTGAAAATCATTCTGAAAATTGTTTTGAATTGCGTTTTTTTTCTACAGGTTCTTCGACACTCACTTTCACGGAATCACTTTCATTTTTTGCATCACTAGCACCTGCTTGAACAAAAGAATTTTTGCGTTTGATTTTTTTAATCGAGTCTGACATTTTTACACACTCACTGAGTGTTTCTGTACTTATGACACGTGTCTGCTCTCAAACAGCAGCCGTTAAAACAATAAATGTACGGCAATTTAAGTGACTATCGCCAATACGCTTATTGAGAAGCACTAAACCTAAAATGTGCAAGAGAGACAGCAAGTCAGAAAAAAAGGATCTATGTACGCGCAGTGGGGGAACCCCGATTCGTGGAAAACCTCTTCCCCTTGGGGGCTTCTATGCGCTTATTTGGAGGGATGACTGTATATAAAAGAATCAAAAGAATTCTTATGTAACCTCAAATCAACGAACCCTCTGGACATTGCTGAGTCGTAAAGTCGGCGAATATAATAACTGTACAAAGAAGAAGGCAAGATTGGTAACGTTTATTGAGATTTAATATTTTTTTTTGCTGCTTATTCATAAATAATTGTTTAAAGAATAATAAATACATCCATATATTTTTATAAGAAAATAGAAAGGTAAGATCAATGAATAAAACGAAAATTGAATATTAAATTAAGTCTATCCAGTCTTGGTATATATATCAATATTTGACGTTATATAAATGGTACCCCTGGTGGAACCCACAAAAAGAAAATTGACTGTGGGAGTGAAATAAAGACAACTTTATAACCTTTCTCGATTTTTAAATAACCATATCTCGAAGCAATCAATAAAGAAAATCAAAATTTTAGTTAAATACGCGAGTGAAAAACAAAAATCTATCTCTCTACGTTACAGATGAGAAGGAAGTCCGTTGCAAAATTCATTGAGGAGTCCGTTAGCGCGTGTCAAAAGTACGAACGGAATCGTTAGAGATTTCAAGTATACAAAGAGAGAATTAGTAAAATAAATTAGGAGAATCAGACCAGGTTGTCGATGCGTCAAACCGAAATTTCGATGTAATCAAGTCGAGGTTTAGCGCACTTATGAGTAAAATTGAGGAACAATTCCAAGACCTAGATTCGAAATTCTTAAAAGTCGCGAGTCGGTTGAAATTCCTAGGTGAATCGGACCAACTGTTCGAAGAAAATTCGAGGACTCCGACGGCGTAGAATGAACATTTTGAAAGAAAATCAAGAGGAAATCGTTGATTTCATTGTAAAGTGTAAAGTTCGGCGCGAGGATCGAGGTTAGATACAAACAGTTTTCTTTAATTTCTCTGTGGTACTGGTCGTACCTAAGTAAATCCTGCCGATTTGTGTAAAAAACGGGTCGTTACATGTTGTAATTAAATAGATCTAACGATTCGTCAATCCGTAATTCATCCTAAAATCGGAAAAACGTTTATTCGTGATCTAAGTTAAAAATTACTAACATGACGCAGGGAAAAGACAAACGTGGTGGTGGTGATCGCGGTCGTTATAAGCATTCGTTCACCAAATCTTTTCCGCAAAGTACCGGAAATCGGAGTGATCGAGGAAATGTAAGTTAACAATCTGCGAGTTAACAGATCGAACCTGTAGCTAACTCACCCTCAATACCTCAGATCCAACGAAGAAGGATAGGGCCATTGCCTGACATCTCGTTCAATAGACGGGAAACGAATGTGATGCCCCGAGGTATAAGAGAACGACACATTGTCGTCATCGAAGAATCCCAACAAGAAATTATTGGACGTCTTCGAGAATTACGACCTCGGAATAAACGCACAAATGTCGACAATGAGAAAAATTTACAAATTCTTCGGGATCTAGAGAAGAGACGTAAGGCATTAGAAAGCCGGAGCCAACGAATTTTGTCCGTTAGCCAGAGCAACATCAATACCTCCGAACGAAATACGGATCATATTCGTGTCACATCCCCGCGAAGACCTGAAAACCGAGCTAATCGAAGAAGCGAAATCCCTGCGGATTTAATCGTCGATAAAGATAGATTACGTCCATTAGAGGAACAATTGGAAGAACTAGAAACCATCAGCCAACGAGTTCTTGAGAAAAGTCGAACTAGTAGGCTAATGGCCAAACCGAAGATACCCACGTTTAGTCGGGCAATCAAAGTGATTTAGATCAAGAAGCCTGGAGATCGGAAGATAAGGTTTCAAAGTTGAAAATCCATCGTCTGGGTCAGATACGAAGACTTAATCTTCAACAAAAAATTCTTCAAGAAGAAGAATGTACAAAAATTGTCCAGCATAAATGGCTACAAGGTGCACAAAAACTGGCCGTAATAGAACACAGTTTTGTAGCGTCAGCTTCTCTATTAGCTGTGGAGAAAAAATCAAAAGAGCATAGAAGAATTGCCTTGGATAATTTAAAACCCAATGTAACAAGATGCCAAAAAATTTTAAAGAGCTGGGGGGACAGAGAAACCACGACCAGCGAGCATGTTGATTGCATACCAAATGGGAAAATTGGGTTATCAGAAAAAACATGCCAGGAGTCCACATTAATCGACGATGAGAATATCCAAGATATTTTCCGTTTGAAATTGGAGAAAATGCATACCCCAGTGAAAATGGTAAATGTATCCAAATCATACGAAAGTGTATCAAAGTGTATCAAAGTGTATCTAAGAGCGATATTTCGGACCAAATGTTAATACACTTTGGTACACTTTGATACACTTTCATACATTTTTATACACTTCCAAAAAAAAGTTTCTTGGTATCAATTTTTTATATTCGTTAATGATATACACTTTGATACACTTTAATACACTTTTGCACATTTTCATATATTTTTTGGACACTTTCATACACTTTGATACACTTTCATACATTTTTCTAATAAAGGAAAAATGTTGATTTTCTTGGATACACTTTTGCATACATTGATACACTTTTGCACACTTTGATACACTTTGATACACTTTTCGAAAATGTTGACTAAAATTAATTTCTACATTTGCTATGTGTTACACACTTTGATACACTTTTGCACACTTTGATACACTTTGATATACTTTTGCACACTTTAATACACTTTCATACATTTTTCCAATAAAGGAAAAATGTCGTTTTTATTGGATACACTTTTGCATACTTTGATACACTTTTGCACACTTTGATACATTTTAAAAATTTTAACTAAAATAAATTTCCATTAAATGAAGCCTCTTCCTTAAATAATCAACAAGATCCCTGTAACATATTGACTGTGCAAAATGGAAACAGCAATAATACTAATAATAATGAAGATGCGACTGCAAAGACTACAAAAAATAACTTAGTCTCAATAGACAATACAAATGAAAATTTATAAAAAAAAACTATCTTAGAAACAACAATGTTTAAATATTTATATTTAATAATGTTATTAAATTAAAAATGTGTTTATTAGTATAAATTATTTATCTTATCTCATTACTTGATATGTATTACAAAAGAATAATTATTTTTTTGAAGTTGTCTCTATTAAACTTTTATTATTTATAAATTTCTAATAATATTAATGTTTAAATATTTAATGCTAATATAGAATGTAAGTTTTTCATTACAAATTATATTTCAAATATATATTGCTAATTCTTATGTTTTAAATTACTTTCTATATTTTACTTTTATAATTTATAAAAATATTTTTCAATTTTTTCAATATTGTCGTTTTATTAACCTTACATTTATCCCAAGGGGCATTAATACATTAAAATTTATGAAAATATCTAAAATGAAAACGGCTTATTTTAATACACCGTTTCATGCCTAAAAAGTGTATTAAACACTATTAAAATGTATAAAAAATGTACGCATGTGTATCAAAGTGTGCATGGTAAAACCATTTTTTAATTTCTTACTTAGAAATGTATCGAAGTGTATCGTGTTTTATTAAAATGTATTATATTACATAAAGAGAGCGCGGTGGCGTAACGGATAGAGCTCTTGCCTTCAACGCGGAGGGCATGGGTTCGAATCCTGGCCAGGTACCTCTAAACTTTTTTTTCGAAAGAAAATTAGTGTAAGTGCCATTTTATATCGCGACTCTCAAAAATCCGATCTCATTGGGTATCGGTTGATTGTTGGTCACCAAAAGTGGCTGACCATCCATCGGTAGTCAAAGTTTTCGGTATGGTGGGTCTGACAGTCTAGCCTGATGTAATGTGATAAACAGATACCGGGCGGGGACTCCCTCGACCTCACCATAGAAAAAAGATTAATCATATAGAGGACAATATCCTTTATATATTAATCTTTAAAAAAAAAAAAAAAAAAAAAAAAAAAAAAAATCAAAAGTGTACAAACGTGTGCAAAATAAAACAGGAAAAGGATAATACTCAGAAGTGTATCAAGATGTACCATAGTATATTAAAGTGTGTCAAAGTGTGTAAAAGTGTATCAACGTGTACAAACGTGTGCAAAATAAAACAGGAAAAGGTTAATACTCAGAAGTGTATCAAGATGTACCATAGTATATTAAAGTGTATCAAAGTGTGTAAAAGTGTATCAAAGTGTACAAACGTGTGCAAAATAAAACAGGAAAAACAATTTAGGCTAATACTCAGAAGTGTATCAACATGTACCATAGTATATTAAAGTGTGTAAAAGTGTATCAAAGTGTGTAAAAGTGTATCAAAATGTGTCAAAGTGTATCAAAATGTGTCAAAGTGTATAACATCAAAAAAATTGAGGAAATTTAATTTCAGCTCACTTTTTAAGAAATGTACCAAAGTGTACCAAAGTGTATCTAAGTGTATCAGAGTGTATCAAAATGGATCGAGAATAAGGTCTGAAAAATCGCTCTTAGATACATTTTCATACACTTTGATACATTTTTGTATGCTTCAATACACTTTCATACACTTTTATACATTTTGATACACCGAAAAATTTCCATTCGGGTACAGATTGGTTTTAACTAATGATGCACCATGGCAAAAGGAAAAACCCGTTTCGAATAAAAATGAGCGAAAGAGCGCTAGCATGGGTTGCAAAGCTGATCATAGTATATGAAAATAATCTTGTAAGATCTTCTAGAGTTCAAATTTACTTATCAAAGTCATTTCATTACGTCAGGCGCAGATTTTGGTATCTGCTTATGAACAAAAAACTTTCGGGTATTTCCAGAAGGGAAATTTTTCCTATCATTTTAATGGGAGGACTATGCAACGAGTCCGAAATGCATTTTTCGTATTAAAATGAAGTAAAAATTTTCATTAAGTAAATATGAAGGTTCGGTCGATAAAGTAGATCGGTTTTAATATAATTGAAGATAAAAAAAATAGTAATTAGAAAAATTTATTTTTTATTCAAGAACACAGAAATATATGATAGAATTTTCTATGAAAAAAGTTTCAATAAATTATCAACTTCTTTGAAATTAAATAATAATTCAAATTCGAATGAAAAGCCCACCGTTGCTCGGTTCGCGTGTTCGAATCTCATTCGCCGAGGGACCAAGAGAGAAGCGCAGCGCTCCTTGTCTCTCACTATTGGTAAGAGAGAGAGGCAAGAGACGCGATGCTAACGCGTCAATATAATGTTACACTTAATTATAACATTAATTCAATGAATTTTTTGGTCATTTAACCCTTTCAGAACCAATGTACATTACAATGTACATTGACATTTTTTGGTTTTTTTGAAATTGTGCAAAAGTGGCTTCAAATTTTGTAAAAAAAATATGTGTATGAGATTGAAGTGGACTATTTCCGATCTCAAACTGAGGGCCTAAGTTATTATATCTTTAATAGAAACTGAGAAAACTTGAAAAGAAAAAAAAAAAAAATTTTTTATCGCAAAAATTGCTTAATAAATGAACGCTTATCATCGCTAAATGGTTATCAGAACTTTTCATGATGAAATAATAATTCCGTTCTGAAAGGAATAACTTAACGAATAAGGGAATTATTAAAGAAATAATTCAAGTTAAACATTTTTTTTCATTATGAGATTATTTTAAGATTTTAAATCAATTAACAGATGAAGTAATTATTATTAAAAATATCTAAGTTAAACTAAGTTTGAATCCCTTGCGTAAACAGGGCTTTCAAAGCATCTAATTACTAGCAAAGACTTTAGAACGGAATTAATTGAATTAAATGATTATTTTTAAGAAGAAAATATAGTAATTCTATGATTTAATATTTTTTTTTAATAAAATAAATACTTTCCATAAATAAGTTAGCATTTTAAGGGCAATTTTTTATTTAAGTGATATATTTATTATCTAATGCAATATGTAGATGGGGGTATCCATGTACGCTGGGTATAAATACAAAAAGGTCTCCGCGCACAGGGCCGGTCTAACACTACCTGGGGCCCGGGGCTAAAAAATCATGGGGGCCCATCATGATCATGAAATAAGGGTGCTATTTCATTATAAATTAGGAAAAATGGGCATTTCTTCATATAGAATTTTATAATTTTTTATATGTATATATAATAATTTTTTGAATTCCTATTAATAATTTACAAGAAAATTATTACTTACATAAATAAAAGTACATACAAAATTATAAAAGATATAAAAAAAAGAACGAAGTTATTAGATTAATACTTTAAATTTTTTATACTTTATGATTTAGAATATGTAAAATACATTTCAATGATTATTGAAAGTGTAGAATTATAAATATAGTATTTATTGTTACTTTATTAATTTTATAAAATAATTATGAAATATAATATTCTTATTTTTATAAAAAAATAATAAAAAATGAATTCAAAGAATTATAAAATAATTAAAAGAATTGATAACTTTGAATATAGAAATAAATATTTTAATTTAATATTAAAATTATTTTCTAAACAAAAAAGTTTCCATATTTTTAATAAATGTGATGATAAGTAGATTACAATTATAAAATATAAAATTCATTATACCGATATCTTAATAAGTGAAGAAATACATGTAAAGCTAGGACACTTAACATTGAAAAAAATTCGAGTTTTTTCTAGTATTATTAAAAAAATCCTATTATTGTGTAATATTAATAATAATAATAATAATAATAATAATAATAATAATTCAGCTTAGAAATAATTTTGATGATGTTTATAAAAAATAATAAAAATAATAAGAAAACAATACTTTGATTAAGATTAAATATTTATCATAATTAAATTTTTTATTTCACAAAGAATAAAAAGATTATTTTTTTTTAAATATCAAAATTGTTTCAGTGGGGCCCCTGAATCAGTGGGGCCCGGGACTTCAGCCCCCCCTAGCCCCCCCGTTAGTCCGGGCCTGTCCGCGCATATCTACTTGGCAGCCGAGATGAAGTAGATTATCTAGATAACCATTAAAGTAAGAGGGGATCAGTGAGCTCCAGCTCACGCAGCGAGAGGAACTAATCATCATTCTCTCTTGCACCGTCTTAGATTTGTCTGCTATTAGACTCCAATTAATTGTTTTATTTGCCTTTTCTCTATTAAAAGTGAGAAAGAGACGTGATTTTTTTATTTGTTTTTTTGAGTGTTTTTTTTTTTATTTCCTTGCTCTTCATATATTTATTATTTAATTGCAATAAATAAAGCAAGTATTAGGTAAAGGATAAAATAAATACCTTTATAATCATTTCGTGAGTGGACTCGGACTGGTTTTTTTTTGCTCTTATTAGTAATACTGCGTATAACTTAGATCTTTGCAGGATTACTTGCAATAATTTCACAGGCCCACAAAAAAAAAGTTGGTAGTTCTGGGATGGAGACTATACTTTTCTTTTATATTTTTTCCCGCTGAATCCGAATCTGGCGTCAAAAATAGGGGCTTGGCCGCATATTTTGAACATAACCTCAAAAAACTGTCAAAAAACCGTGTTTCTGTGGAATAACATGAGAAGAAAAAATGAAAATTGTTTATTTTTATGCATTTTGGCCTGCTGAATCCGAATTTGTTATGGAAAAAGAGAGTCGACCGCCTAATTTTGAACATAACCTCAAAAACTGTCAAAAAACCGTGTTTCTGTGGAAAAATATGAGAAGAAAAAATGAAAATTGTTTATTTTTATGCATTTTGGCCTGCTGAATCCGAATTTGTTATGGAAAAAGAGAGTCGATCGCCTAATTTTGAACATAACCTCAAAAACTGTCAAAAAACCGTGTTTCTGTGGAAAAACATGAGAAGAAAAAATGAAAATTGTTTTTTTATATGCATTTTGGCCTGCTGAATCCGAATTTGATATGGGAAAAGAGAGTCGACCGCCTAATTTTGAACATAACCTCAAAAACTGTCAGAAAACCGTGTTTCTGTGGAAAAATATGAGAAGAAAAAATGAAAATTGTTTATTTTTATGCATTTTGGCCTGCTGAATCCGAATTTGTTATGGAAATAGAGAATCGACCGCCTAATTTTGAACATAACCTCAAAATACTTCTCAAAAGTCAATTTGCACAAGAGCTAAATTGACTTACGCTTGCGTATACGCTTGTCTTCGAACGACCTATGCAAAGGATTCGTCTCTTTTTCTTATTAGGTTGTACTTCTCTTTTTAGCATCCAGCAATAGTCCGCCATCATGTTTACGCTACATTTTCCTTGCCATCTACGTTCAAATTCCTTCATATCCTAATAAAATCTTTCACCATGCTCTTCACTGTAGTCACCTAGGACTGGTGGAAATTCATCAATGTGCGAATCGAGAAAGTGGAGTTTCATTAAGCAACCTAATTTTTTGAAATTTTGTACCATATTTTCTAAGATGCTCTTGTAGTTCTCATCTTTATTTTTACCAAGAAATTTCGTTGCAACATATTTAAAACTCAACCAGGCTGCCTTCTCGGTATCATTCATACTTGTGACGAATTCTTCGTCCCTGAACATTTTGCGAATTTGAGGTCCATCAAAGATACCTTCCTTCAATTTAACCAGAGTTATATTCGTAAAGACGGTTTCTAAGTATTTGAAGCATCGCCCTTCTTTATCGAGAGCTTTAAAAAGTTGTTTCATCAGCCCTAATTTAATATGCAAAGGCGGTAAAAGGATTTTGCTAGGATCGGCAAGAAGACGATTGATGACATTGCTGAAACCTGGAGTAAGTGATGGTCTCGCTGGCCATACTTTTGTATTATAGTGTTTTGCTCTATCTCGACTGTCGAACATTCATAAATAGCATGGGTACTTGGTAAAACCTGATAGTTGACCTAGTATCATTGAAAATATTTTCAGGTCTCCGCAAATTAACCATTCATGCTCACTATACTTTATTTTATTTAAAACGTTTTCGATGTTACAGTATTCTTCTTTGAGTACAGTTAAATGAGCCAATGGTAACGGAGTATACTCGTTCGTATTGTGAAGAAGAACTGCCTTTAAGTTTCGCTTAGATGAATCGATGAATAACCTCCACTCTTCTGGCTTGTATAAATTTGGTTTAAACTCATTAATAAGTCCTCGTACATCAGTGCAATACACTAGATCAGATTCGCTAGTGAAGTATGATCGAAACGCTTCTTCTCGGTTTCGATAAAATGTAACTTTTCTGTCCTTTTCTAATACATTGAAAGACTTTAATTGAGAAGCCATTAATTCAGCTGCATCTTTTGCTGATCCAGCATTCCTAAACATGTTATTAAGTTGAGCTTGAGCGATCTTTTTTGGCTTTTCTCTTTACCAATAGGAACATATTCCTTATCACTGTCCGAAGACAGTTCTTCTTCACTTTCGACGGATTCACTTTTTGCTTTCCTCAACGATTCATTTTCGTCAGTATCGTCGTCTGTATGGTCGTTAAGATTTTCTACGTCTTCTTCTGTACCACAATCAACTAGCATACTATCCATTCCTTGTATAAAGCTGTCTCGTGAAGCCTCGTCTATCAAACTTTCGACTATTTGCTTCTGCGGACGAACGACACTAGAAACTGTCGCATACAATATTTCATCTGGTCGCACTTTATTTACCCCGCTTACATTTATCACGCAAGTGTAGCAATCATTTTACCTAATGATTTTTTCCAAATAGCTGGTTTCAGAAACTTTATTTTACTTTTATCTCTAGTTTTATCGAATGTATGTAACATTTTGCAAAAAATATATTCTTGGTAATACAGACTATAAAAATAACTTGAAACAACATTAGTCTGAAGACAAATCTCACGATTGCTATATCTTGAAAAGAAGAAAACTGAGAGTATTCGAATTTCACCTATTTGTAGTGTTATCTCGTGTACATAATTTCCCTCACACAGAGTAACTTAAACTTTTACTAACTGAATTTTTTGTGTAGTCCTTTTAATCCTACTGCCATGGAAGACACTGGAACGATGACAACTGCCCGAAAGGGATGCGTAGAATTATTCGCTTCCAATCTTCCGTTGTAACGAAGCCAGCGAGGCGCGCTGTCCTGCAGGGAAACGCTAGAACGTAAGAATGATGCCGTAGTGTATCCAACGACAAGTTGACATTGTCCTCGTCAAAGTCGGAAAGCCCTTGTACTTAGGCCTGAGGAGGTGCGAGGTTTATCACCCCTAGGACGGCTGACTCACCTGCGATCGGAACAGAAATTCTAGCGTGCGGGTTTTTTAATAAATCTATGGATACTAAAAATAATTTTAATAATATTGAGATTGCTTCGGGATCTCGCGAACAAGTTGATCATGACTGTGTAGGTGATTTCGATAGTTACTGCTATATTTGTACGGAATATGTGTGGAAAAAATATAAGAAGCATGCAACTGAAAGAATAAGAGATTTATTTAATGCATGCTTTGAAGTAAAAATTTCTCAGCAAAATTCAACCTGGGTTCCGCATATTATATGTGCTAAATGTTACAAAATGTTACATACATTCAATAAATCTAGAGATAAAAGTAAAATAAAGTTTCTGAAACCAGCTATTTGGAAAAAATTATTAGGTAAAAGTGATTGCTACACTTGCGTGACAAATGTAACTTGTTTGTTTCAGGTTATACCCGATAAAACAAAATTGCGCACGACTTATTTTAACAAGAAGATATAGATATAATCATTGAAAGAAAAGCTAAAGAAAATCAAGAGTGGTTCTTCCTTTTTTTTATAGTTAAAAGATTTTTCTTTTTATAAATCTGTGACAACCTTGGGGATCAGGAGGTTTCATTGATTTTAAAAAATGAGATAAGATGCGGATTTCAATTAATTAAATATAAAAAAGAGAAGCTTTATTTCAGTAGTTTTACATTAGTTGCACGCGCGCTTAAAATGGACGCCAGCCGCGTATAGCGTACGCGACGCCGTTTGCACTAATTACGTAACTATCGGCACGATGAAAAGCAGATAGTAAAAAAAACATAAGCTGAAAGGGCACGAGCAATAGACACAAACAAAAAAAGAATTAGAATAGCACTAAGGAAATATATGCAATAGAAGGCGCACGCGATCGCCCGGCACACACGCCACAAAAAAAAGAGAAATTATATTATTTTAATTAGCAATCGTGCACTGCTCTCGCAACAACACGAAGCCTTGCTAAACACAAGAAAATATATTACAGAATGGTGAATCTATATATTTTCACTCACTCAAGCTTCAATATTCGCAACACACAAAAAATAATACGCAATATCGCAAGTCGTAACAGCTACTACTCGCTGACGATAGAAAGAATGACGCAATGGCATTTTCTTCCCGTCTACTTCGCTTCGTTTCTTTTTCTGTAAGCTGCTTGCTATCTATATAAGTGCACAGTATACGTGCTTTAGATATTCGCGCGTGCATGCCAACGATCTTGGGTTATAGTTTGAAATATTTGACTCGCGTGGTCTGCTTTCCGTCTTGCCAGTAGTTGAGTGCTCCCTTCTGTTGTCTATATGCGCTACCAATATACATACAAGTAATATGGCCAATCTGCCATGTTACAAATCCAATGTAATCAGTCTTATATTACATTTCTTTTTTAGTTAAATTTAGATATTTTTTTTATGAGATTTTTACTTAAATATGATTAAAGTAAATTTTCAATATTTAAATATTCATCTAACGGTTCACTAAGAATTTGTCTTTTATTTATTCAACAACGAAACTTTGTATCGAATCAAAAATAAATGTGAATAATTTACAAAAGATGTCAGATACATGACCAACTCAAACAAAAAAGACAGTGTTATTTATTTCACAAACCATCTTATGTCAATTTTATGTGGGTCGTATATTAAGTGTAAATTTGCATGCTAATCTGTTATGTCCAATATATAAAATAATTAATAAAAATTTAATGTAACATCAAATTACCGAACCCTCTGGACATTGCTGGGTCGTAAGGTCGGCGAGTATACTAACTTTACAAAGAAGAAGGCAAGATTGGTAATGTTTATTGGGTTTCAATATTTTTTTGCTGCTTTTAAAAATCCCCTCCTGAAAATAATCGCGGAACTTATGATGCAATATTTGCGTCACTTTTTGTGTCACTTTTTGCTTCACTTTTTATATCACTTTTCGTGTCGCTTTATCGAACCAAAAGTGACGCAACTTTTTGCGCAACTAATTGCGCACTTTTGCAAAAATATAATATTAAATAAATTATAAATTTTTTTTTTAATTTTATTCGACATAATTTAAAAAAATGTTAAAATACAGAATGGAAAATATTTAGAGCATAATTTAATTGTCCACATTTAAAGAATTAATTTTGAAAAAAACTCTCGAATAAATTGGAAATTCTTTATCTAAATTATTAAAGTAGTGTTAATAGTCCAATCAATAGAGCAAAAAAAAGGCTATTTTAGACATTAATTAGGGGCTTAATAAAACCTATATAAAGTTGTTGAAACATACCCTATATAAAATGTAACAAAAAAAACGCTAGGAAACGCTCCAGGAGTCTGCAAAGTTGGTTTAGCAAAAAATTAATTAATAAAAGTACTAGAGAATTAAAAAACCTACAATTTGAGTACTGCCGCGATTATTTTCGTCAATTAGTTATTGCAAAAAAGCCAAAAAACCATCAAAAATGGCCATTTCTCGGAAATCAATTATTTATTGCAAAAATAATTTTTTAAATATTTCTAAACTTTCAAAAGGAAGCCTTTATAAATACGAACAGAAAAGAAGGTTGTAACAGCAAATTGGTTAATTTGTAGCTGAGATATCCCCTATTATTTATCCCAACACGCATAATGTTTATTGCTGGCTGATTCCATTCAGATTCATGCAGGCCGTCACTGATCGAATTTTTTTTTTCTTCTAAGTAATAAAAATACCTTCTATTATGTATATAAAGATAAAATTTACCTCGTAGAACGCTCAAAAAAATTTTTTTTTTTACTACAGCAATTCTAGTGTTGGATGTAAAAACGAAAATTCAAAAATTGAAAATGAACCTCTACTTTTAAATGACTATAGCTCCGTCAATTTTTAACCTTTTTGAGCGTTCTTTTAACGAAAGTGTGCGGAATTTTGTCTAGTTTTTAATGCAATCTCGATTTTTGTAATACAATTTGATCTCACTGAGTTATTTACGAAAAAACGAAAAAAAGCGATTTTTTTCTAACACGATTTTCTCAAAAACTATATATTTTTTTTTTTTAATTTTTATATGATTTTATACATAAAAAATACTAACTTTTAGGGTAGGTGAGAATATGCGATTTTGCCTTATTTTTTTTTAACAGATTTTTAAACGTTTTTTTTATATTTTCGATTTTAAAACATTGATACCATGGCGCATTGTACTATTTTTCCAACTTTACGTGTTCTTACAACTATTTTTATGCTTTTATTTATTAATATATCAAAAATATCAATAATAATCTTTAAAATAAACCCCGGATCGAATATTTTGATCAATGAGAACCAAAGTTATGACGATTTAAAGTTTAAAAAAAATGCTGAAACTTTAAATAAATATGATATTTACATTGAGGAAACGCAATTTTCGTTAAAGATTAAAATCTGAAGATATAAATTTTTTAATTTAAAAAAAAAGTTATTTTGATGAAAGAATATATAACCATTTATCCTCTTTTTATGGTACATTATTATAATAAAAATTTTTTTTGTTGAAGAAGATAATTTTTTTATCAGTTTGAATTTCGCGCCTAGAATTTGAATTTATTTTGTAGGGGGTTGACGCATGTCACTACTAGGTGGCGATGATTCGTTCTTTGCATTCTCATCAACGACTTGACGCGTTTAAAAATATAAGAAAAGGAAGATAAAAAATAAAGTTGTTTAAGAAAAATTATTTTTTTCGATCTGTCATTGAACAGAATATCAATAATGGCATCACTGATTGTTAAAATGAAGTGCAAGGATTTAAAAGAAAGGCACAAAAAAGTTGTTTATGATTGCTCCAAAAGTCCGCTTAGAGAATTAGGTGATCTAACGGAGTCTTTGAAGCGCTTGTATCCAAATACTTCTTTCTCTAGAGAAGATAAAGTATGCCCTTTGTGTTACAAAATATTATTAGATGAAGTGAAAAATGCGCCTATTTCATCAACTTAAAACAGTCAGTTATGTCACCGTCTCTGACGATATTAAACATGATTCGTCTCATGCCCTATTGGCTATAAATTTAACTATCGATAATTTAAAACAAAAACATATTGCGCAAGATCTTGATGAAATCATAACCATTTCCGATGGAGCTGCCAGTCATTTTAAAAATAGATATCAATTCTATGAGCTTCAAAACTCAAAAGTAAACAGAAAATGGCTTTTTTCTGCAACAGGTCATGGTAAAGGCGCTTGTGACGGTATTGGTGGTTTAGTTAAACATTATGCTACCACGCATGATCTGTCCAAGAAGAGTGCAGATTTTATTAGAAACGCTGAAAATTTCGCCACTCACGTATCAAAATATACTCCGTCGATTAACATTCTTGTTATCCGCAAGGATGAGTTAGAAGTTTTTCGACTGACAAAAAAAATGGAATGGTTGGGAAATGCAAAAGAAATTAGAGGTATTCAAAAGATTCACTGTTGGAAAAGTGAACGAAACCAAATCTACACTGCCAAAACTTCGAGACATGAGTGGCAAGAAGTAAATTGAAAGGTTTTATTCAAATTCGGATTTTTTTATTCACATTAGTTCTCAATTCATTAGTGTTCTTTCTCAATTGTATCGCATATTATTTGTTCATTGAAAATGACCAAATAATATATTTTAGTATTTAAAAAACTCACCTTTTCAAAATTCAAATTCAAAATTCAAAATTCAAAATTCAAATTCAAAATTCAAAATTCAAATTTCAAAGTAAATATATTTATTTAAAGTTTCAGCATTTTTTTTTTAAACTTTAAATCGTCATAACTTTGGTTCTAATTGATCAAAATATTCGATCCAGGGTTTATTTTAAAGATTATTGTTGATATTTTTGATATATTAATAAATAAAAGCATAAAAATAGTTGTAAGAACACGTAAAGTTGGAAAAATAGTACAATGCGCCATGGTATCAATGTTTTAAAATCGAAAATATAAAAAAAACGTTTAAAAATCTGTTAAAAAAAAATAAGGCAAAATCGCATATTCTCACCTACCCTAAAAGTTAGTATTTTTTATGTATAAAATCATATAAAAATTTCAAAAAAAATATATAGTTTTTGAGAAAATTGTGTTAGAAAAAAATCGCTTTTTTTGGTTTTTCGTAAATAACTCAGTGAGATCAAATTGTATTACAAAAATCGAGATTGCATTTAAAACTAGACAAAATTCCGCACACTTTCGTTAAAAGAACGCTCAAAAAGGTTAAAAATTGACGGAGGTATAGTCATTTAAAAGTAGAGGTTCATTTTCAATTTTTGAATTTTCGTTTTTACATCCAACACTAGAATTGCTGTAGTAAAAGAAAAAAAATTTTCTGAGCGTTCTACGAGGTAAATTTTATCTTTATATACATAATAGAAGGTATTTTTATTACTTAGAAGAAAAAAAAAAATTCGATCAGTGACGGCTTGCATGAATCTGAATGGAATCAGCCATATATATATATGGGACATTTCACACAAACTGGAAGAGCAAAAAAATAAAAATCGTTGAAACTCTGAGAATATATTTTGTTTGTTACCCAAAATGTGTAAAAAAATTTTCAAGGATTTAGATTGGAAGAATCAAGAGCCATAGATCCTTGAAATTTGGAAATTTTTAAAAATTTTTGGAAAAGTACCAACTTTATGATTTTTTTTCTGAAAATCCTGATGTTTTACAAAGAAATTTATAAGAATACTTTTTGTTGTAAATGAAGAGGAGAGTTAGCATGATTTTTTACAGACCTAAATTTCGAAGTTTTCTATTGGTTCTTACATGTATTTCATGGTAATTGGAATTACTCATTGTTTGCCACTTCAGAAATTGCTTTTCGAGGGCCTATTTTCTTCTATTTTTTCTTAACTTCAGAATGAATTTTCGATTGTGTAAGAAAGAGCCACTAATAAGGAGTTATAACAGTTTGAAATATATATTTTAATGTATCATTTATTTTTCATATTGAATATAAATGTTTATGTCGTCGTAGGCCGTATTCGGTGGAATACCTATAGACCACGCTAAATTTGTATAGGCATTGCATACGTTCATGCTAATATCTCGACGATATTCTCTCTGTCAATACTCCCTTAGGGATTATTGACAGCTTTATACTCCCTAAGGGAGTATTGGCAGATCGAGATATCACATAGCATGGCCGTATATGACGCGAGTGACATCGATTCGTAGGTTAGTGAAAACAAAAGAATGTCGTTAGATATGTCAATGTTCATACAAATTCATATAAAATCTTAACATTACAGAATGTTTTGTATGAACAAATTTTCAAAGTTAAACAGTTAATAAGTAAAATAAATAAGTAAATAATGACATTATTTACTTTTTTTTAATAAAACATATATCATTAATTTTAAAAAATCATTTTTATAGTTCCTCATACGGTCTACCAACGACATAAACTTATCTACGTAACTTGGGAGTACGGAGGATGAATCCAGGCTTGACTAAAGTGCTTGTCGCTTGAGCAGCAGTCAGTCTCGGGCGCGCGAAGCGCGCCCGAGACCAACTGCTGCTCAAGCGACAAACACTTTAGTCTCGCCTGTATTCATCCTCCGTACTCCCAAGTTACGCATATAACTAATATTTTCATCTATGATCAATTTTTATATTGAAAATAAATTATACATGAAAATATATATTTTAAACTGTCATAACTCTTTATTGTTGTCTCTGACTTACATGATAAAAAATTCATATTAAAGTTCATGTAAAATAGAAAAAAATAAGCTCGCGAAAAGAAATTCCTGAAGTGGCGAACCATGAGTAATTTCAATTACCATGTAATACATATAAGAACCAATAGAAAACTTCAAAATTCAGGTTCTGTAAAGAATCATGCTAACTTTGCTCTTCATTTACAACAAGAAGTATTCTTATAAATCTCTCTTTAAAATATCAAGATTTTCAGGAAAATAAATGATTAAGTTGGGACTTTTCTAAAAATTTTGAAAAATTTCCAAATTTCAAGGATCTATAGCTCTTGATCCTTCTAATCTAAATCCTTAAAAATTTATTTACAACTTTTGGATAACAAGAAGAATATATTCTTAGAGTTTCAGAAATTTTTATTTTTCTGCTCTTCCAGTTGGTGTGAAATGTCCCACATATATATATATATATATATATATATATATATATATATATATATATATATATATATATATATATTCATTAGAAAAAGTTTGTTGTAAAAAGAACTAAAATGAAAATTATTTTGAGTTATTTCTAATAATGGTATTCTTCAATTTATTTAAGTTATTTATGGATATTTGCAGTATCTACATTTAAATAATGTATAAATGATAATAAACAATCATTATTTATCTCCAGCCTAACGCTTTTTCATTGTTATTTACAGTTTTCAATATTTTTTTATAATCATTTGTTTATTCGCAGTATTATTCTACTTTAAAAAAATAATTTTCATACAAGGTGATGAAATATTTAACCATAAGATAATATATACATATGTTGCATATCACAAGAAAAGTTACACATCAAACCTAATTCTCTAATGTAAAGAATAAAAAATTAAGTTCCCATATGGAAATGATTTATGTGAAAAACTGTAAATAATAGTAAATAATTGTAAATAAATGTTAAAAAATGTAGGAATTGAGACATAAATAATAGTTATTTACAGTTATTTACTATTATTTATTATTAATTACTATTATTTACAGTTATTTACAGTTATTAACTGTTATTAACTGTTATTTACAGTTATTTACAATTATTTACAATTATTTACAGTTTTTTATAATTATTTACAATTATTCATAATTATTTACAGTTATTCATAATTATTTACAGTTATTTACATTTTCAAAAATTTTTGAATTAGTGGATAATTTAATGTTATTAATAATTATTTACAATTATTTATAGTTATTTACAGTTATTTACAGTTTTTTACAGTTATTTACAGTTATTTATAATTATTTACAACTATTTACAATTTTCCATAGTTTTTTACAATTATTTACAGTTATTCACATTTTTTAAAATTTTCGCCTATATATAAAATTATTGAATAAATTCGTGATAATTTTCGAAAATGTAAATAACTGCAAATAATTGTAAAAAACTATAAATAATCGTAAATAACTGTAAATAATTGTGAAAAAAGTGAATAAATGTAAATAACTGTAAATAAATATAAATAACTGCAAATAAGTGTAAATAACAGTTAATAAGTGTAAATAACAGTTAATAACTGTAAATAAGTGTAAATAACAGTAAATAATTCTAAATAATTGTAAATAACTGTTATTTATGTCTTAATTCCCACATTTTTTAACACTTTTCTACAGTTATTTACAGTTATTTACATGTATTTACATTTATTTACAGTTATTAACAGTTATTTACAATTATATCCAAAAATTTTTTCCATATGGGTTAATAGAATTTTAAAATTTTGATATGGGAATACTATTTATAAATAACTTTTTAATAACTTTGAAAAATGATAAATTTTTCTAAGTACTTGTGGTATTAAATGCTAATTAAATTTAGTTTTAACATGCAGATAATTATTCAAGTTGGAAATGTATTTAATGAAATAATATAACTATTTATAAGTTATTACTTAAGGAGGTACCTTCGTCCACCACTCGAGTAAAATTTTCAATATGCTTCTTTGATTAAATGTTACTAGATATCTCCCCTCCCCAAGAATATATGTTTTGTATGGTGATTTTCACATACTCGATAGAATTAGCATCAATATAAAAAAAAAGAAATAATTTTTATTTAAAACTAAAAATTAAAATTAATTAAAGAGCTAAGATCATCATCTTTACTGTCCAAATCATTTACATGCTCTTTTTATGAAATTTGAAAATTTGAGGTTATGGTGTGTTTTTGCCACCATCCGATATGTACGATAAAAGTAACTAGATTCGTACATAAATGAATAATTTATTCATTTATATTTCCGTGTAAAAGTAATGAAAGTTTCTGAAAATTATTTTATAAGTTGCCAGTAATATTGTGTTTGTTCTCAGAAAATTTCATTTAATTCTGTTTTGTAAATTTTAAGATCAACTACAATATTAACGTTTCCCCATAAGAACCAATGTTATATAATTATTCTAATTTCTCATTAAAGAGATAACGAATCTTCAAGAAATTTTATATGTGCATTTTAGACATAAAAACAAACAATTTTTCATAGTTCCGACCAAATCTGTTCTGTCATACTAAAGCGAAGGTGCCTCCTTAATAATAATTTTTTAAACTTTTCATTCATAGTTTAAAATAATATTAAATATATGATTATCATTTTAATAGTTTTTATAAAATATTATGTAAATTTTATAAGTATATATTATTCAAGGAGATGTATTTTGTATTTCAAAATTTTGAATAAAGAGATGCATTAACATATAATATGTATCACGAAGATTATTTAGTTAAATTTTTAAATAAATCAATTCATTAGTTATTGAGGAGTTTGGGTTCCAATATTATTTACTAATATTTTTCTATTTGAAATCAGAAATCTAAATATCTTGAAAACTAATGATTAGAATAATTTGAAAATTTAAATAAATAATCATCATGGTAATTTTTCTGGTAACTATACCTGTTTTCTGTAAATAATTACATGTTTTAGCGATGTGAAGTTACATTTTTATGTAAGTTTACATCGCTGTGCGTAGGTCCTACTATGATCGCGGTATTTTCCCCGCGCTTAGCAGTGTAATGTTTCAATATCAACATGGCTGTCCGGTAAAAATACATGACATACGTGAGCTTTCGCGACAGTAGAAACACATTTTAAACACAATGAGAAAAATTTTATTCTTATTAATTGATGTTTAACATAAAGTTATTAAATAATCTTTTCAAATTTTATAGTGTCATGAGTAATAAACGTTCAACGTATATTTTTTATTAAATTATATCGAATGTAAGTTAGAAACGATGGATTATGTAATTTTACCGGTTTTCATGTGTATTTAACACGCTCAGCAAGGGTCCAGATACTTACCATGCTCAGCAATTAATACATTCCTTTTATGGAAATTCAGAAATAGAATGGAAAGACATCAGTTAAATATGACAGTTAATTTTTATATCTTCTCATGGTGAAATATAATCAAACTTTGACAACAAATTCAACATAATGAAATAATTGTACTTTCAATGATCATATTTAATACAAATTTTAGAGTGATATTACAGAATATTATTTTTTTCCGCATTTATAATAAGTGTTTCGCAAATAAGAAGTAAATTTTCTTTTTTAGGAAAAATTAAATAAGTAAGTTTACTTTTAATTAAAAAAAAGTAAGTTTACTTTTTTAGGAAAAATTTTACTTTTATCTAGACAGTTCATAAATATAAATTTGTAATTATAGACATAATAAGAAAAAATTATTCATATTTCATATATTTTCCTATCTTTATAATTGACTATTAAAAAAAATTTAATATCAAATAAATAATTTTTTAAAAGTATATTTCATAAAAATTATGTTTAAACGATATTAAAAAAAATATTTTTATATCATGTGATGATAATTTTTCAAATGAGGTAATTTGATGTATTTTAAAAATTAATATGTTTCTCTTATTAAAAATATTATTGCTTTAATGAAATGAATTTTAATATACTTAATTGTTAACAATTTTTATATAAATGACAATTCATTTAAATACAAACACGTGTACAAATGGAAATGTAATTAAGGTAAATATAATTTTAATATATTAAAATGTAATTTTAATATATTTAATTGTTAACAATTGTTATATCAATGACAAATTATTTAAATACTAACACGTGTACAAATGAAAATATAATTAAGGTTAAATGTATGTTATTTATAAAAAATTGTTAACGAGTAACTTTTTGAATAATTAGGCCATCAAATTAGATTTTTTCATGTAAAAAAGTTTAACAGCAAACCAACTGCACAATTATATAAAGTAGGTTTGTGTGAGTAAAATATCCAAAATGGCTCTAACAGATGTTGTCCGTTTTTGTTTAAACAATGTTTAAACATCGAAAATTGCCATTTTTTCCCTTTAATTGCAAATATTTCTAGAGCCGTAAAAGCTATCATAATGGCCCAATAAGATAAAATGTAGGTTTTTAAAAGATCTTTAAAATGAAATTAAATCATTGTGATTGCATTTATAATTCCCGAGAAAAATGCGAAAAACCACTAAAAATGCTCAAAATTTCAAAAATTTATAACTTTTTTAATTTTATGATTTAAGAGCTGGCCCTGTGGGAATAAATTGTTTTTAATATGCACAATAAGCATACGCAAGCAGAATTCTGTAGGACTAATAGTTTTTTCATAATATCAATTACAAGTTATAAACAAATAATTTTTAATAGGCCATTCTATCTCACATGATCAACTTTTTAAAGTTTTTAACATCGATTCTGAAAGTTTAGATATCCCTCTTCAAAATGTATATTTCAGATTTTTCATTAATTCTTTATAAAGACCTTAAAAATTCATTTAAATATTGCGTCTTGCGCTCGGACGCCTGAAATAAAGTTAGTAGTGGGGGAACTCAAGCCAAGGGGAAGCGTAAGTCGGGTAGCCTGTCTAACATGTTGCAGGCGCACAGCAGATATCCCGCTTGTTCCCCCACTATTAACTTTATTTCAGGCGTCCGAGCGCAAGACCCAATGTTTAAATGAATTTTTGAGGTCTTTATTACAAATTAATAAAAAAATCTGAAATATACATTTTGTAGAGGGATATCTAAACTTTCAGAATCGATGTTGAAAACTTCAAAAAGTTGATCGTGTGAGATAGAATGGCCTATTAAAAATTATTTGTTTATAACTTGTAATTGATATTATGAAAAAACTATTAGTCCTACAGAATTCTGCTTGCGTATGCTTATTGTGCATATTAAAAACAATTTATTCCCACAGGGCCAGCTCTTAAATCATAAAATTAAAAAAGTTATGAATTTTTGAAATTTTAAGCATTTTTAGTGGTTTTTCGCATTTTTCTCGGGAACTATAAATGCAATCACAATGATTAAAAATTCATTTTAAAGATCTTTTGAAAACCTACATTTTATCTCATTGGGCCATTATGATAGCTTTTACGGCTCTAGAAATATTTGCAATTAAAGGGGAAAAATGGCAATTTTCAATGTTTAAACGTTGTTTAAACAAAAACGGACAACGTCTGTTGGGGCCATTTTGGATATTTTACTCCCACAAACCTACTTTACATAACTGTACAGTTGGTTTGCTGTTAAACTTTTTTACAAATATCAGACATTTTTCAGCTAAATTGATTGGGCTAAATATATTTCCATGAAAACTAATTTAAATACTTTATTCTCTGAATGATAACTGAATAAAATTTTAATTCAATAAATTTAGTCACACAATTATAAATATATAATATTTATATAACTGTTCATCAAATAAAATTATAATTTTTTTAATATATATATATTAAAAAAATACTTATTACAATGGATTGTAGTTAAATAAAAATGTTTATTTTAATACCCGATCAAAAAAGGTTAGCTATAAAATATAGTTTAAAAAATAGTTACATATATAGCTGTATAGAGCTGTATTTACAGCTATATCGATGTGTTTTTTTAGCTGTTTTTTATAGTTAAAAATGTACTTAATTTTATAGTTAATAATTTCGTTATCTACCGAAAATATTAATAGCTACTTTTTTAACTATATTTTATAGCTATTATTATAGTTAAAAAAAACACTTAATTTTTTAGTGTATTTATACCCGGTCAAAAGAGGTTAGCTGTAAAATATAGCTAAAAAAATAGTTAAATATATAGCTGTATCGAGCTGTATTTACAGCTATATCGATGTGTTTTTTTAGCTGTTTTTTACAATTAAAAACGTACTTAATTTTATAGTTAATAATTTCGTTATACCAAAAATATTAATAGCTACCTTTTCAACTATATTTTATAGCTATTATTATAGTTAAAAAAAATACTTAAATTTTTAGTGTATTTATTACAATATATTAATAGCTAGATATTTAACTATACTTTATAGCTGAAAATAAATGGTTTTTTAGATATTCTTTATAGTTGAAAATATAACTAAATTTTTAGTTGATAATTTGGTTATTACTTATAGATATTTAACTGAAAAAACATAAATATTGCTATAATATAAATAAATATAGCTATGTTTTACTTATATTTTTATCTGTTTTTATAGATGTTTTTTTTTTGACCAAGAACAGCTGAAAATATAACTGTAATTTCAGCAGTATTTGTAGCTGTTTTTTAGCTATATTTTTAACAATTTTTTTTAGCTAAACATTATTAGAGTAGCTTTCATATATACTTGAGTTTATTTATATTGTCCTCCGCTACCTTCGCTGTGAATTGATTAACCTATACATACACTAAATCTAAGTAATAATATCCCTGGGATCACTAGAAAACACGCGCGCACTTTTTAGTAACGGTAAGATGGATCGGTCTTATATACAAAGTGTACTCAACTCTCACCATTTGCGGGAGTTGGACACAAATTTCAACGAGTCAAAGCAGCTATATTTTAAGCTTAATTTTTAGCTAATTTTTTTAGCTAAATGTTTTTGAGGCGTTGAAATTTGTGTCCAACTCCCGCAAGAGGTGACAGTTGAGTACACTTTGTATATAAGACCGATCCATCTTACCGTTACTAAAAAATGCGCGCGTGTTTTCTAGCGACCCCTGCAAGTTATTACTTAGATTTAGTGTATGTATACCCTATTGAAAATAATGACGTCTTTTTATAACGTCATAAAATGACGTCATTATATGACGTCATTTGGTATGTTATTATTTCGGACAAAAAATGACGTCATGTAATAACGTCATTTTATGACATGATTTTATGACGTTATTAAATGACGTCATGATTGAGAAAATTACGTCTTCGAAAAGAAAATTTTTCTTGAAAAAAGTACTTTTTGGCATGACTACCATTGTTTTCCACTGCTGGGTATAGTGCCTGCATTCGCCAGCTTATTATCATTGAGTGCTTAGGCTGAGAAACATCCTCTTCTAAGTATTAGATGTTCGATTCATCTAAGGTACCCAAATATCTCGCCCTATTAAAAATAATTACGTAATTTTATAACGTCATAAAATGATGTTATTTAATGACTTAATTTTATAACGTCATAAAATGATGTCATTAAATGACGTCATTTTGTTAACTTTAACCATCTGACAGCCGGCATTTTTTCCACTAAAAAAGTGTAACTTTCTCGAAATTTTCCGTATAAATGTTTCTTAAGTAATAGTATAGGTGGGCCGATCATGGGATGACGCCATATGGCGCATTCCCGGCTGTCAGAAGGTTAATAAAGATTATCACATTTTATTTCTCACTGCGAAAACTAGCACATCTGAGAAAGCTCTAACAAAAAGTAACACATTTTAAAAGCTTATATTCCACAAAAACTAGCACATTTTGCTGTTTTGTCATCGTAAGCCGTCGCTACACTGAGAGAAAATGCATTCTAATAGAGCATGCAAACTGCCATCTACGCGAGCATATAAAACATTGATACAAATATCACAGGCGTGAGAAGCTCTATTAGTATTGGATTACCTCTTACTAAAAAAGATGGTATGAAGAGTAACTAAAGCATGAACGGCATTCACTGATGACTCGCGTGGTATACTTCGATGACTCCCCACTCTCATATCCTTTGTTTGCTTGAGTTGCCTCCTCTTTTGGGTGGCGACGGGAGCAAACACGGCTGGTCTATATCCAAAATCATGTCGCAAATTTCGTTAACGTATTTTCGTTGTATGAATCTTTTTTTTCTTTTCTTTTCTTTTTTTATGAGGGAAGAGACATTATAAATATAATCTGTTAAACTTTGTAACTATCAATAATTAATTTTTAACTAAAAATTTAATTATTTTAAACAGCTGGGAGGCAGATAAGCATGTACGATTCTACGCCAGAGATGTTTTGAAGTAGCGTTGGTCTAGTGCGTAACCTTCGCGCTTTTCCTTTTGAGTACGCGTGTTCAACTCTCGGCTAGGGTCACTTTTTTTTAATTTTTTTTTTATTGTTTTAATATTTTTTATTCCTTTTTATATTTATTTTTTTTTTAGATTTTGTATTTTTTTAATAATTTTAAAATTTAATTTTTCACAAGTACGCTCGTTTTTTCAATGAAAATTTTTTAAAAATAAATTATTCTTTATAGATAGTAATTACAAATATTAATAAATAAATAATAGTGATGTTTATTTTATAATAGTTTAGTTCAATTTATTTATAATTTAGTTTATGAAATTTACAATAAATTACAATAAATAAATAAAACTGAGGTATTATTATTTATGTTATAATATATATTATATATTGAAATATGTTTATAAAGACAAAATTGAACTATAGTATTGTAAACATCACTATTATTTATTTATTAATATTTTAAATTATTTTCTATATGAAATAATTTATTTAAAAATATTAATAAAAAAAACGAGCATACTTTAAGTAACTTGTGAAAAAATAGATTTTAAAATTAATAAAAAAATAGAAAATAAAAAAAAATATAAATAGAAAAAAGTAATAAAAACTATTGGAATAATAAAAAAAAAGTTTAAAAAAAGTTGTTCTAACCAAGGGTTAAACTCGCGTACTCAAAAGAAAAAGCGCGAACGTTATGCACTAGACCAACGATACTTCGAAATATCTCTGGCGTAAAATCGTACATGCTCATCTGCCCTTCAGCGTTTCAAAATAATTAAATTTTAAGTTTAAAATTAATTATTGATAGTTACAAAGTTTAATAGATTATATTTATTTCTCTTCATAAAAAAGAAAAAAAAAGAAATAAAATATTCACGCTACGAAAATACGTTAACAAAATTTGCGACATGATTTTGGGTATAGAGCAGCCGTGTTTGCTCGTGTTGCCGCCCAAAAGAGGAGGCGACTTGTGCAATAGAAGCTTGTCATAGTTAGCAGCAAAGAAAGAATAGTGGACAAGCCACGTTTACTCCCTTCACGTCCCATGAGAGGAAACAGCGCCAGCTATCGAAGGATATCAGAGTGGGAAATTACTAAAGCATGTGAACAAACAGTTTTTCGATCGATAATGCACACAAACTCAAATCAGCAACAGCATAGATTGATCCTTGGACGAAAAGTATAGGATAGGTCGTCTGAAGAGACACACCAAGAGTCGTAACCATTCTCGGAGATGCCCAGAGAGACAGAAGACCTAAAAACAACACAAGATTATGAGTATGCAGCACCAACACTCAAGAGTAGAATATAGGTTAGGGCGTTGTGATAGCCTCAACCTCACGCACACGGACGACGCACACATTACAGCGAATAACCTCGGAGTAGTTAGCAACACGGATGCTAACTACAACATGTAAAAGAAGCAGACACTGTTCTTGATAATAAATCACGAGAAGTTAAAGATCAACGGTGACGAGAAGTACACAACGACGTGGCGTAGCAGAAACTGTCATGGCGACGGCATAAGAGCAAGAAGGATAGATAGAACGAACGACTTCAGGCTAGACACGTAGTCACATAAGTGCTGTGCTGTGCTGTGCCATGCCGTACCTTAAATTTTAAAATAATTCACCGTTTCTAAATTGAGATAGGAAACTTTATAAATTGCAATTAGGACGTAAATTTGTTCAAAATTGTAATTTCATAAGTCTGTATCTCAATTTAGAAGCAGTGAATAGTTTTGAAATTGAAGGTTCATGGCCCTAACCATCTCACTGGTGAGAAGTGAAACAGTGAGATCGATTTAAAAATGGGTTTTTACGCATGCGCAAACTCGATGTTTTCAGATTATTTAGTATTTTTCAAACTAATTTATATGAAATAAACCGCGTGAGTTGGTGAGATGATGAAAAAATCCTTCTCCATATGTTGTTTTCTATTTCACATCATAGAGCTCTATCTCCCCCGTTGAAAATAAGTACGTACTTCAAATATGTACTTCAAGTATGTACTCCAAGTATGTACTTCAAGTATATACTTTACTTAAGTACGTACTATTTTGGAACATTTTAGTAGGTACTGCTTTGAAAAGTATATACTTTTATTGAAAATATGTACTTTTAAAGTATATTTTGATAAATAATATTTTTAAAAGTATGTACTTTATTAGAAAATACGTATTTTTTTAAAGTATGTACTAATTAAAAACATTTAAGTAGGTACTTTTTTTAAAAGTATATATTTTTAAAAAAGTACATACTAAAATGACCAAAAAAAATTACTTACTTTAGCTACAGTACATACTTGAGTATGAAGGTTCATACTTTGTATAAAAAAAATATGTATGAAAATGTTCTAAAAGTATATACTTCTATATAAGTACACTGGACGGACACTGATTCGCGACCCCATGTTCGTGCCTTTTGAATATGCAGTGGGTCGCGAATCAGTGTCCGTCCAGTATACGTACTTTTCTTAAAATAGATTATATACTTCTAAAGATAACAAATGAAATTTTACAGAAAAGTCAGTAAAAGTTGTAGATTATTTTTATTTTTAATAATTCCTCAAGTTAGTAACTTGGTAAGTATTTTCTTCCAAAAGGAAGAAAATACTTAAAAATAAGGTAAGCATCGACTCTCCGCAGATCGAAAAGCTTGAGCGAACAAACTCGAAATGTTATAACTTTATATATATTCTCACGTCACTGAAATTCGGGTAGAGGATCGCAAAATTAACAAAAACGCCACCAATCAGTCAAAGACAGAATTAATAATTGATTCAAATAATTTTTTCAGCACTTACGTTTTTAGCTGTTAGGTGGCATTTTTCTTAACTTTGCGATCCTGTATCCGAATTTCAGAGATGCAGGTATATAAGGCTATGATATTCCGTATTTGGTTACAGTTAAAAATCAGTACATACTTTTATCACATACTTCGAGTATCAAGTATATATACTTTAGATCAAGTACGTACTTTTTTGGAACATTTTAGTAGGTACTTTTTTGGAACATTGTAGTACGTACTCTTTTAGAAAAGTATGCACTTTTCAAAAAGTACATACTAAAGTAAATAAAAATTAGTCACGTAGCTACAGCATATACTTTTATATGAAGGTACACACATCGTTTAAAAAAGTATGTATGAAAATGTTTTAAAAAGTATATACTTCTATATAAGTAAGTACTTATATTAAAATAGGGTACATACTTTTCAAGAAAGTACTCATTTTTAAAATAAAAGTACACTTAGAAATATTTTTGAAAAGTACATAATTTCAAAATAGTAGGTATTGTCTAATAAAGTACATATTTGAAAAAATATTATTTATCAAAATATACTTGAAAAGTACATACTTTCAATAAAAGTATATACTTTTCAAAAAAAGTATCTATTAAAATGTTCCAAAATAGTAAGTACTTAAGTAAAATATATACTTTTAGTACATACTTGAAGTATACGTACTCAAAGTATGTACTTCAAGTACATACTTTGAGTATACTTTCAACAGGGTCACTATTTCACTTCTCATCAGTGAGATGGTTAGGGCCCCGAACCTTCAATTTCAAAACTATTCACTGCTTCTAAATTGAGATACAGACTTATGAAATTACAATTTTGAACAAATTTACGTCCTAATTGCAATTTATAAAGTTTTCTATCTCAATTTAGAAACGGTGAATTATTTTAAAATTTAAGGTACGACATGGCACAGCACGGCACAGCACTGCACAGCACTTATGTGGCTACGTGTCTAGCCTGAAGTCGTCCGTTCTATCTATCCTTCTTGCTCTTATGCCGTCGCCATGACAGTTTCTGTTACGCCGCATCGTTGTGTACTTCTCGTCACCGTTCATCTTTAACTCCTCGTGATTTATTATCGAGAACAGTGTCTTTGCTTCTTTTACATGTTGTAGTTAGCATCCGTGTTGCTAACTACTCCGAGATTATTCGCTGTAATGTGTGCGTCGTCCGTGTGCGCGAGGTTGAGGCTATCACAACGCCCTAACCTGTATTCTACTCTTGAGTGTTGGTGCTGCATACTCATATAGTTGTTTTTAGGTCTTCTGTCTCTCTGGACTTCTCCGAGGATGATTACGACTCTTGGTGTGTCTCTTCAGATGACCTATCCTATACTTTTCGTCCAAGGATCAATCTATGCTGTTGCTGATTTGAGTTTGTGTGCATTGTTGATGCAGGCTACTGAGCTCTACTTCTTGTTGTCCTTGTTTTCCTTTTGCTAGCTTGCTTTAATTTCTTCCTTTTTGTAAGTGGTCCTCTTTTTAATTTTTTTTTTAAATATCTCAACACACCTGACTTTGATTCTATCAATAAATCAATTACTTTTTCAATCACTAATGCCTTATCCTTTCTTTCAGGTTTTCTCCCTCGGCTTTCTCAACCCTTCTTTTACATTATAATACAATCTTCTTAAATTAATTTTAAATAATCTCTTGTAAGGGTTTGTTAAAGAAAACAACATAATACTAGTGCACGCGTCATTTTAAAAAATATAATAAAAAGTGCAGTGTTGGTTAATTAATAGTAACCTTAAAACTTTTTAAAAGAAAGATTTCAGTTAATAAATGTTTAATTAATAGCTTAAAAAAAGAAGATTTTAAAAGTAAAGAGTGTAGTGTTAATAAAAAAAAATAATAATCTTAACTTAAAAGACTTAACATTGCTTTTTATATTTAAGCTTAACACGCGTAAACCAAGTTTTCTTTAATTCTGATAATAATTCAAGTTAAGGCGACTACGGAAGTTTGGTTCGATTTCGTTTTGTAGTTTACAAATTACTCTTTCAGTTTCTAAAATTTTTTGAATTTTTTAATTTTCCACCATTTATTATAATCCGTAGAATGATGGGAAATTAAAAAATCTGAAAAATTTTACATATTGAAAGAGTAATTTGTAAACTCAAAAATAAAACCTAACCTAAAATCCGAAGTCGCCTTAAGCCTTTTGTAAACATAAAAACAATTCTTAATTTCTTCCTTTTCATAAAAAAAAGTAACAAAACTTAATCTTAAAGTTCTGCTTAACTTTAATCATGTAAAATTTTATAAAACACGCATACTTATGATGTTTTATACATCACACAATAATGTGTGGTCAAGTACTAATACGATTTAAAATATAAATGCTTAAAAATCATTTCGTACATATGCTTTGATAATAATTAGAATTAATAAAAAATTTCTTTGTTACAAGAAGAATATAAAATAAAAGCCATGTCAAATGTTATTGAAAACTATCTTAAACAAATTTAAAAATGATACAACTTAGATTTAAAAAATTAGCATAAAATTAAGAATAAAAGCAATATTATAGCTATAAACTTGCCAGGCCCACTCCTCGAAAGTTATATCTTCTAAAATATATAGAATTCATGTTTTAATAATATGGTAAATACTTTCGAAACATCCATTTAAAACATTTTTTAGGATTGACTTTTTAGAATGCTTGTAAAGGAATTAAAAATTTATATTAATTTTCACAATTTTTTATTAGATGAATTAATAATCTAATTTGAAACCATTCATTTATTTAACTTTTATAGGGTTGGCCTGGCAATTTTATAGCTATAATAATAGTTTTATTCTTAGTCTTATGTTAATACTTATAATTTAAGTTGTATCATCATTCTCAATTTTGTTAAAAGTAGTTTTATATTTTTAATAACATTTTACATGGTTGAGTTCTGGGTCCCGGTGAAATTTGATAATAGTATGACCAAATTGTAGCTTATTTTTTTCTGAACATAAGTCTCCATGGGCTCAAGTCCCGAAAATGCACAGATTTTAAGTAAATAATGATTGAAGTCGTTGATTTCTGGGAAGGTTAGAAAGACCGAAGGCGTAACTTCAATTGTTCGATATGCTCATTATATAGTTGTTATTTGAATAATTTATTAAAATAATTGCATGTTTGATAAACTTAGAATTATATAAAATCTAATTTTTTTAAATAATTTAAAAAAAACTTGGAACATAGAATTATTACACTATTATTATATACAATAAAATAATTATTCTTCAAATATTTTATAATAAGAAAAAATATCATTTGATTTGTTTATGGTTCATGGGTTTATAATTTTTTGGATTATAGGATTATGGTTTATGGTTTATGGGTTTATGTTTTATGGGTATATGGTTTATGGGTATAGGGTTTATGGGTTTATGGGTTTATGGTTTATGGGTTTATGGCTTTACGATTTATGGTTTTATAAGTTTACGGTTTATGGGTTCATAGTTTATGGGTTTATGGCTTTACAATTTATGGGTTTATTATTTATGGTTTTATTGTTTATGGGTTTAGGGTTTATGGGTTTATCCATTTATGAGTTCAAAATATATTGGTTTATGGTTTTATGGTATATGAGTTTATGGTTTATAGTTTATGGGTTTATGGTATATGGGTTTATGGTTTATAGTCTATGGGTTTATGGGTTCATGGTTTATGGTTTTAAGGTTTATGAGTTTATGGGTTTATGGTTTATGGGTTTATGGTTTATGGGTTTATGGGTTTATGGTTTATGAGTTTATGCTTTATGGGTTTATGGTTTATGGGTATACGGTTTATGGGTTCATGCTTTAAGGGTCTATGGGTTTATGGTTTATGGGGTTATGGTTTATGGGTATACGGTTTATAGGTTTATGGTTTATGGGTTTATGGTTTATGCGTTTATGCTTTAAGGGTCTATGGGTTTATGGTTTATGGGTTTATGGTTCATGGGTTAACGGTTAATGGGTTTATGGTTTATGGGTTTATGAGTTTATGCTTTGGAGGGGAATCCTCATACCGACATAGAGTTCTACCTTATCTATATTTAAATTATGAATAAGAATAAAAATTTAACTATTCATGACTGAAATTCGTAGGAGAGGCACATTCTTAACATGCCAAAGAATTTATTCCAACGTTAAAAGACAATATAAGGGTAAAATAAAAGCAAAAACTGCTTAATACGATTAACTTTTTAATGTAGCTATAAATAATCGTATTATGCAGTTTTTTTCTTCATTATCACTGTGATTCTGTCTTTTAACGTTGCAATAAATTCTTTAGAATGTTAAGAATGTGCGTCTTCTATGAATTTTAGTCAAAAATAGTAAAATTTTCATTTAAATGCATAATTTAAATGTAGATAAGGTAGATCTCTATGCCGGTATGATGACACCCTTTAAGGGTCTATGGGTTTATGGTTTATGGGTTTATGGGTTTCTAGTTCTTGGATTTGGGTTTTTGGTTTATTGGTTTATAGTTTGCGGGTTTGTGGGTTTATGGTTTATGGGTTTATTGGTTTATGTTTTATGGGTTTAGGGTTTATGGGTTATGGGTTCATAGTTTATAGGTTTATGGCTTTACTATTTATGAGTTTATTATTTATGCTTTTATTGTTTATGGGTTTAGGGTTTATGAGTTTATGCATTTATGAGTGTACGATTTATAGGTTTATAGGTTTATGGTTCATAGTTTATGGGTTTATGGGTTCATGGTTTATTATTTTAAGGTTTATAAGTTTATGGTTTATGGGTTTATGGGTTCATGGCATATGGGTTTATGGGTTCATGGTTTATGGTTTTAAGGTATATGGGTTTATGGTTTATGGCTTTATGGTTTATGGGTTTATGGGTTTATGGTTTATGAGTTTATGCTTTATGGGTTTATGGTTTATGGGTTAATGGGTTAATGGTTTATGGTTCTTGGATTTGGGTTTATGGTTTATGGGTTTATGGGTTTATGGTTCTTGGATTTGGGTTTATGGTTTATGGGTTTAGAGTTTATGGGTTTATGGTTTATGGTTCATGGGTTTATGGGTTTATGCATTTATGGGTTTATGGTTTTATGGTATATGGGTTTATAGTTCATGGTTTATGGGTTTATAGGTTTATGGTTTATGGGTTTATGGTTTATGGTTTATGAGTTAATGGTTTATGGGTTTATGGTTCTTGGATTTAGGTTTATGGGTTTATGGTTTATGATTTATGGGTTTATGGTTTATGGGTTTATGGTTTATGGGTTTATGAGTTTATGATTTATGGGTTAATGGTTCATCGTTCTTGGATTTGGGTTTATGGGGTATGGGTTTATAGTTTATGGGTTTATGGTTTATAAGTTTATGGTTTATAACTTTACGAGTTATGGGTTTATGGGTTCATAGTTTATAGGTTTATTACTTTACGCTTTATGGGTTTATTATTGATGGTTTTATTGTTTATGGGTTTAGGGTTTATGGGTTTATGGTTTATGCGTAAAATAAATGTAATAATTATGAGTGCGAGTATTCGATTCTATGAACAACTCAAATAAATTACTCAACTCTACGAGTTCGTGTTTGAAATTGATCAAGTTACTCAAAAAAAATATGAATAACTCGAATTGTTCGTAAAAATATGAGCTGCTCAGAGCACTCGAATGAATCGAATTATTCAAAGAAATATGAATTACTCTAATAACTCAAGATACTCAAAAATATAGGTGCTTTTTTTATTAATATTTTTTGTAGAAACTAGTTTATCTTTTATTTATTTTTTGGAGCAGGGGCTTCCCCTTCCCGCCAACTCCGGTAGGTGCTTCGCCACATTTTTATTTTTATGCTATTATATATTCATGCGGCTACTTCACATATTATTAACAAATGTATACTCAATGCGGCTGAATATGACGCTCGTCGTGTATGAAACAGTAATATATTAACTACGGAAGTGAAGGTGTTTTTGACCTTGTCTTTATCGTCACGTCTCGAGCATAAATCACCTATTCTACTTCCTTGGTTAACAATGTAATATTCTCCTTTTTCCTTAACATCGACATTTCTTTTGACTCGGAAAATATTTTGCTAATATGAATTGCTTAAGATTGTACAGTTTAACGATTCAATTATAATTATTACTACGTAACGATATGACCGTAATGATATATAATCATAACAACAGTTTTACATTAATAACAGTTATTACTACGTAACAATAGTAATAACTATAATCACGTATAATCATCATTACTGTTTTATAATCAATCATAGTTATTATACGTAACTATAGTATTGACTATAATCACCAATAATCATCACCACAGTTTTATAATCAATTGTAGTTATTACCACGAAACTATAGTAATGACTATAGTCACCTATAATCATCACTACAACTATATAATTAATAAGTGATTATAATAAATGATTAGATTCACCTATAATCATTACAACAGTTTTATAATCAATTATAGTTATTACCACAAAATTATAGTTAAGACAATAATCACCTACGATCATCACTACAGTCATACATTAATATTTAGTTATTGCTACGTAACTATAGTAATGACTATAATCATGTATAATCATCAATACAGGTTTATAATCAATTATCGTTATTACCACAAAATTATAGTCAAGACTATAATCACCAATAATTATCACTACAGTCTTACAATCATTTTTAGTTATTGCTACGTAACTATAGTAATTACTGAAATCACGTATCATCATTATCACAGTCTTATAATCAATTATAGTTATTATTACATAACTATAGTATTGACTATAATCACCAATAATCATCACTACAGTTCGTGCGCTTCTTTTAGCATACGCTATATTCAGCACACACTAATTTTTCCATTTCACACTAGATTTAGCAGACGCTAATTTTGCTAATGTGTGCTAGATTTAGCGCACGCTAGTTCTTGCAGACTCTCGTTTTTGCGCACGCTAACATTGCAAGCCTACGCTGGTTTTAGCGAGCGCTTCTTTTAGCATACACTATATTCAACACACGCTCATTTTTCTATTACATGCTAGATTTAGCACACGCTAATTTAAGCAGAATCCAGCCTTAGCGCCCACTGGATTTAGCGAACGCTAATTTCAGCAGACGATAATTTCAGAAGATGCTATATTTAGCACCGGTTAATATTGCTAGTTATTGCTAGGTTGAGCGCACGCTTATATTCTTATTTCATGCTGGATTAAGCGATCGTGAATTAAAGCAGACTTAAGCTTAGCGCATGTTATTTTCGTAAATAAATGCTAGTTTTAGCACACGCTAACATTGCAAGCTTACGCTAGTTTTAGCGTGTGCTTCTTTTAGCATACGCTATATTCAGCACACGCTAATATTTCCATTTCACGCTATATTTAGCACACGCTAATTTTGCTAATGTGTGCTAGATTTAGCGCACGCTAGTTCTTGCAAACTCTCGTTTTTGCGCACGCTAACATTGCAAGCCTACGCTGGTTTTAGCGTGCGCTTCTTTTAGCATACGCTATATTCCGCACACGCTAATTTTTCTATTACATGCTTGATTTAGCACACGCTAATTTAAGCAGAATCCAGCCTTAGCGCCCACTGGATTTAGCGAACGCTAATTTCAGCAGACGATAATTTCAGAAGATGCTATATTTAGCACCGGTTAATATTGCTAGTTATTGCTAGGTTGAGCGCACGCTTATATTCTTATTTCATGCTGGATTAAGCGATCGTGAATTAAAGCAGACTTAAGCTTAGCGCATGTTATTTTCGTAAATAAATGCTAGTTTTAGCACACGCTAACATTGCAAGCTTACGCTAGTTTTAGCGTGTGCTTCTTTTAGCATACGCTATATTCAGCACACGCTAATATTTCCATTTCACGCTATATTTAGCACACGCTAATTTTGCTAATGTGTGCTAGATTTAGCGCACGCTAGTTCTTGCAAACTCTCGTTTTTGCGCACGCTAACATTGCAAGCCTACGCTGGTTTTAGCGTGCACTTCTTTTAGCATACGCTATATTCCGCACACGCTAATTTTTCATCACATGCTAGATTTAGCACATGCTAATTTTAGCAGAATCCAGCTTTAGCGCTAGCTGGATTTAGCGAACGCTAATTTTAGCAGACGCTAATTTCAGAAGATGCTATATTTAGCAACGGCTAATATTGCTGATTATTGCTAGATTTAGCGCTCGCTTATATTCTTATTTCATGCTGGATTAAGCGATCCTGAATTGAAGCGGACTTAAGCTTAGCGCACGTTATTTCCGCAAATGAATGCTAGTTTTAGCACATGCTAACATTGCAAGCTTACGCTAGTCTTAGCGTGCGCTTATTTTTGAATACGCTATATGGAGCACACTATAATATTTCCATTTCACGCTAGATTTAGCTCACGCTAATTTTGCTAATGTGTGCTAGATTTAGCGCTAGCTAGTTCTAGCAGACTCTCGTTTTTGCGCACGCTAACATTGCAAGCCTACGCTGGTTTTAGCGTGCGCTTCTTTTAGCATACGCTATATTCAGCTTACGCTAATTTTTCCATTTCACGCTAGATTTAGCATACGCTAATTTTGCTAATGTGTGCTAGATTTAGCGCACGCTAGTTCTAGCAGACTCTTGTTTTTGCGCACGCTAACATTGCAAGCCTACGCTGGTTTTAGCGTGCGCTTTTTTTAGCATACGCTATATTCAGCACACGCTAATTTTTCCATTTCACCCTAGATTTGGCTCACGCTAATTTTAGCAGAATCTAGTCTTAGCGCACGCTGTATTTGGTGAACGCTAATTTCAGCCGACGCTAATTTCGGAAGATGCTATATTTAGCACTAGCTAATATTGCTCGTTATCGCTAGATTAAGCGCACCCTAATTTGAGCAGTCTCAAGTATTAGCACACGCTAATTCTGCTGAAAAAATCTAAATTTAGCGCACGCCAGATTTAGTGGACTCTAGTTTTAGCACTCGTAAACATCGCAAGCTTACGCTAGTTTTAGCGTGTGCTTCTTTTAGCATACGCTATATTCAGCATACGCTAATTTTTCCATTTCGCGCTAGATTTAGCACACGCTGATTTTGCTAATGTGTGCTAGATTCAGCGCACGCTAGTTTCAGCAGACTCTCGTTTTTGCGCACGCTAACATTGCAAGCCCACGCTGGTTTTAGCGTGCGCTTCTTTTAGCATACGCTATATTCAGCTTAAGCTAATTTTTCCATTTCACGCTAGATTTAGCATACGCTAATTTTGCTAATGTGTGCTAGATTTAGTGCACGCTAGTTCTAGCAGACTCTCGTTTTTGCGCACGCTAACATTGCAAGCCTACGCTTGTTTTAGCGTGCGCTTCTTTTAGCATACGCTATATTCAGCACACGCTAATTTTTCCATTACATGCTAGATTTACAAAATAAAAATTTTTATCAAAATTAGCGTGTGCTAAATCTAGCGTGAAATGGAAAAATTAGCGTGTGCTGAATATAGCGTATACTAAAAGAAGCACACGCTAAAACTAATGTAAGCTTGCGATGTTAGCGTGTGCTAAAACTAGCATTTATTTGCACAAATAACGTGCGCTAAGCTTGAGTCCGCTTTAATTCACGACCGCTAAATCCATCATGAATTGAGAATATAAGCGTGCGCTAAATCTAGCAAGAACTAGCAATATTAGCCGGTGCTAAATATAGCATCTTCTGAAATTAGCGTCTGCTGAAATTAGCATTTGCTAAATCCAGCGTGCACTAAGGCTAGATTCTGCTAAAATTAGCGTGTGCTAAATATAGCATGTAATGGAAAAATTAACGTGTGCTGAATATAGCGTATGCTAAAAGAAGCGCACGCTAAAACCAGCGTAGGCTTGCAATGTTAGCGTGCGCAAAAACGAGAGTCTGCTAGAACTAGCTAGCGCTAAATCTAGCACACATTAGCAAAATGAGCGTGAGCTAAATCTAGCGTGAAATGGAAATATTATAGTGTGCTCCAGATAGCGCATGCAAAAATAAGCGCACGCTAAGACTAGCGTAAGCTTGCAATGTTAGCATGTGCTAAAACTAGCATTCATTTGCGGAAATAACGTGCGCTAAGCTTGAGTCCGCTTTAATTCACGATCGCTTAATCCAGCATGAAATAAGAATATAAGCGTGCGCTAAATCTAGCAATAATCAGCAATATTAGCCGTTGCTAAATATAGCATCTTCTGAAATTAGCGTCTGCTGAAATTAGCGTCTGCTGAAATTAGCGTTCGCGAAATCCAGCTAGCGCTAAAGCTGGATTCTGTTAAAATTAGCATGTGCTAAATCTAGCATGTGATGAGAAATTAGCGTGTGCGGAATATAGCGTATGCTAAAAAAAGCGCACGCTAAAACCAGCGTAGGCTTGCATTGTTAGCGTGCGCAAAAACGAGAGTCTGCAAGAACTAGCGTGCGCTAAATCTAGCACACATTAGCAAAATTAGCGTGTGCTAAATCTAGTGTGAAATGGAAGAATTAGTGTGTGCTGAATATAGCGTATGCTAAAAGAAGCGCACGAACTGTAGTGATGATTATTGGTGATTATAGTCAATACTATAGTTATGTAATAATAACTATGATTGATTATAAGACTGTGATAATGATGATACGTGATTTCAGTAATTACAATAGTTACGTAGCAATAACTAAAAATGATTGTAAGACTGTAGTGATAATTGTTGGTGATTATAGTCTTGACTATAATTTTGTGGTAATAACGATAATTGATTATAAACCTGTATTGATGATTATACATGATTATAGTCATTACTATAGTTACGTAGCAATAACTAAATATTAATGTATGACTGTAGTGATGATCGTAGGTGATTATTGTCTTAACTATAATTTTGTGGTAATAACTATAATTGATTATAAAACTGTTGTAATGATTATAGGTCAATCTAATCATTTATTATAATCACTAATTAATTATATAGTTGTAGTGATGATTATAGGTGACTATAGTCATTACTATAGTTTCGTGGTAATAACTACAATTGATTATAAAACTGTGGTGATGATTATTGGTGATTATAGTCAATACTATAGTTACGTATAATAACTATGATTGATTATAAAACAGTAATGATGATTATACGTGATTATAGTTATTACTATTGTTACGTAGTAATAACTGTTATTAATGTAAAACTGTTGTTATGATTATATATCATTACGGTCATATCGTTACGTAGTAATAATTATAATTGAATCGTTAAACTGTACAATCTGAAACAACTTATATTAGCAAAATATTTCCCGAACCAAATATAATGTCAATGTTAAGGAAAAAGGAGAATATTACATTGTTAACCAAGGAAGTACAATAGGTAATTTATGCTTGAGACGCGACAATAAAGACGAGCTCAAAAACACCTTCACTTCTGTGGTTAATATATTACTGTTTTATACACGACGGGCGTCATATTCAGCCGCATTAAGTGTACATTTGTTAATAATACGTGAAGTAGCGGCATTAATATATGGCAACATACAAATAAAAATGTGGCTAAGCACCTACCGGAGTTGGCGGGAAGGGGAAGCCCCCGCTCCAAAAAATAAATAAAAGATAAACTAGTTTCTACAAAAAATATTAATAAAAAAAGCACCTATATTTTTGAGTATCTCGAGTTATTAAAGTAATTCATATATCTTTGAATAATTCGATTCATTCGAGTGCTCTGAGCAGCTCATATTTTTACGAACAATTCGAGTTATTCATATTTTTTTTGAGTAACTTGATCAATTTCAAACACGAACTCGTAGAGTTGAGTAATTTATTTGAGTTGTTCATAGAATCGAATACTCGCACTAATAATTATTACATTTATTTTACGCATAAACCATAAACCCATAAACCCTAAACCCATAAACAATAAAACCATCAATAATAAACCCATAAAGCGTAAAGTAATAAACCTATAAACTATGAACCCATAAACCCATAACTCTTAAAGTTATAAACCATAAACTTATAAACCATAAACCCATAAACTATAAACCCATACCCCATAAACCCAAATCCAAGAACCATGAACCATTAACCCATAAATCATAAACCCATAAACCCATAAACCATAAACCCATAAACCATAAACCCATAAACCATAAACCCATAAACCATAAACCCATAAACCCAAATCCAAGAACCATATAAACCATTAACTCATAAACCATAAACCATAAACCCATAAACCATAAACCTATAAACCCATAAACCATGAACTATAAACCCATATACCATAAAACCATAAACCCATGAATGCATAAACCCATAAACCCATGAACCATAAACCATGAACCCATAAACCCTAAACCCATAAACTCTAAACCCATAAACCATAAACCCAAATCCAAGAACCATAAACCCATAAACCATAAACCCAAATCCAAGAACCATAAGCCATTAACCCATTAACCCATTAACCATAAACCCATAAAGCATAAACTCATAAACCATAAACCCATAAACCCATAAACCCATAAACCATAAACTTATAAACCTTAAAATAATAAACCATGAACCCATAAACCCATAAACTATGAACCATAAACCTATAAACCTATAAATCGTACACTCATAAATGCATAAACCCATAAACCCTAAACCCATAAACAATAAAAGCATAAATAATAAACTCATAAATAGTAAAGCCATAAACCTATAAACTATGAACCCATAACCCATAAACCCTAAACCCATAAAACATAAACCCATAAACCCATAAACCATAAACCCACAAACCCGCAAACTATAAACCAATAAACCAAAAACCCAAATCCAAGAACCAGAAACCCATAAACCCATAGACCCTTAAAGGGTGTCATCATACCGGCATAGAGATCTACCTTATATACATTTAAATTATGCATTTAAATGAAAATTTTACTATTTTTGACTAAAATTCATAGAAGAGGCACATTCTTAACATTCTAAAGAATTTATTGCAACGTTAAAAGACAGAATCACAGTGAAAATGAAGAAAAAAACTGCATAATACGATTATTTATAGCTACATTAAAAAGTTAATCGTATTAAGCAGTTTTCGCCTTTATTTTACCCTTATGTTGTCTTTTAACGTTGGAATAAATGCTTTGGCATGTTAAGAATGTGCCTCTCCTGCGAATTTCAGTCATGAATAATTAAATTTTTATTATTATTCATAATTTAAATATAGATAAGGTAGAACTCTATGTCGGTATGAGGATTCCCCTCAAAGCATAAACTCATAAACCCATAAACCATAAACCCATTAACCGTTAACCCATGAACCATAAACCCATAAACCATAAACCCATAGACCTTTAAAGCATAAACCCATAAACCATAAACCCATAAACCGTATACCCATAAACCATAAACCCATAAACCGTATACCCATAAACCATAAACCCATAGACCCTTAAAGCATGAACCCATAAACCGTATACCCATAAACCATAAACCCATAAAGCATAAACTCATAAACCATAAACCCATAAACCCATAAACCATAAACCCATAAACCATAAATCCATAAACCATAAAGCCATAAACCATAAACCCATAAACCCATAAACCCATAAACCTTAAAACCATAAACCATGAACCCATAAACCCATAGACTATGAACCATAAACCCATATACCATAAACCCATAAACTATAAACCATAAACCCATATATAATATTAGCGTGTGCTGAATATAGCGTATGCTAAAAGAAGCACACGCTGAAACTAGCGTAAGCTTGCAATGTTAGCGTGTGCTAAAACTAGCATTTATTTACGAAAATAACATGCGCTAAGCTTAAGTCTGCTTTAATTCACGATCGATGAATCCAGCATGAAATAAAATTATTAGCGTGCGCTCAACCTAGCAATAACTAGCAATATTAACCGGTGCTAAATATAGCATCTTCTGAAATTATCGTCTGCTGAAATTAGCGTTCGCTAAATCCAGTGGGCGCTAAGGCTGGATTCTGCTTAAATTAGCGTGTGCTAAATCAAGCATGTAATAGAAAAATGAGCGTGTGTTGAATATAGCGTATGCTAAAAGAAGCGCTCGCTAAAACCAGCGTGGGCTTGCAATGTTAGCGTGCGCAAAAACGAGAGTCAATACTATAGTTACGTATAATAACTATGATTGATTATAAAACTGTAATGATGAATATACGTGATTATAGTTATTACTATTGTTACGTAGTAATAACTATTATTAATGTAAAACTGTTGTGGTGATTATATATCATTACAGTCATATAGTTACGTAGTAATAATTATAATTGAATCGTTAAACTGTACAATCTGAAACAACTTATATTAGCAAAATATTTCCCGAACCAAATATAATGTCAATGTTAAGGAAAAAGGAGAATATTACATTGTTAACCAAGGAAGTACAATAGGTAATTTATGCTTGAGACGCGACAATAAAGACGAGCTCAAAAACACCTTCACTTCTGTGGTTAATATATTACTGTTTTATACACGACGGGCGTCATATTCAGCCGCATTAAGTGTACATTTGTTAATAATACGTGAAGTAGCGGCATTAATATATGGCAACATACAAATAAAAATGTGGCTAAGCACCTACCGGAGTTGGCGGGAAGGGGAAGCCCCCGCTCCAAAAAATAAATAAAAGATAAACTAGTTTCTACAAAAAATATTAATAAAAAAAGCACCTATATTTTTGAGTATCTCGAGTTATTAAAGTAATTCATATATCTTTGAATAATTCGATTCATTCGAGTGCTCTGAGCAGCTCATATTTTTACGAACAATTCGAGTTATTCATATTTTTTTTGAGTAACTTGATCAATTTCAAACACGAACTCGTAGAGTTAAGTATTTTATTTGAGTTGTTCATAGAATCGAATACTCGCACTCATAATTATTACATTTATTTTACGCATAAACCATAAACCCATAAACCATAAACCCATAAACCATAAACCCATAAACCATAAACCCATAAACCATAAAGCCATAAACCATAAACCCATAAACCCATAAACCCATAAACCTTAAAACCATAAACCATGAACCCATAAACCCATAGACTATGAACCATAAACCCATATACCATAAACCCATAAACTATAAACCATAAACCCATATATAATATTAGCGTGTGCTGAATATAGCGTATGCTAAAAGAAGCACACGCTGAAACTAGCGTAAGCTTGCAATGTTAGCATGTGCTAAAACTAGCATTTATTTACGAAAATAACATGCGCTAAGCTTAAGTCTGCTTTAATTCACGATCGATGAATCCAGCATGAAATAAAATTATTAGCGTGCGCTCAACCTAGCAATAACTAGCAATATTAACCGGTGCTAAATATAGCATCTTCTGAAATTATCGTCTGCTGAAATTAGCGTTCGCTAAATCCAGTGGGCGCTAAGGCTGGATTCTGCTTAAATTAGCGTGTGCTAAATCAAGCATGTAATAGAAAAATGAGCGTGTGTTGAATATAGCGTATGCTAAAAGAAGCGCTCGCTAAAACCAGCGTAGGCTTGCAATGTTAGCGTGCGCAAAAACGAGAGTCAATACTATAGTTACGTATAATAACTATGATTGATTATAAAACTGTAATAATGAATATACGTGATTATAGTTATTACTATTGTTACGTAGTAATAACTATTATTGATGTAAAACTGTTGTGGTGATTATATGTCATTACAGTCATATAGTTACGTAGTAATAATTATAATTGAATCGTTAAACTGTACAATCTGAAACAACTTATATTAGCAAAATATTTCCCGAACCAAATATAATGTCAATGTTAAGGAAAAAGGAGAATATTACATTGTTAACCAAGGAAGTACAATAGGTAATTTATGCTTGAGACGCGACAATAAAGACGAGCTCAAAAACACCTTCACTTCTGTGGTTAATATATTACTGTTTTATACACGACGGGCGTCATATTCAGCCGCATTCAGTGTACATTTGTTAATAATACGTGAAGTAGCGGCATTAATATATGGCAACATACAAATAAAAATGTGGCTAAGCACCTACCGGAGTTGGCGGGAAGGGGAAGCCCCCGCTCCAAAAAATAAATAAAAGATAAACTAGTTTCTACAAAAAATATTAATAAAAAAAGCACCTATATTTTTGAGTATCTTGAGTTATTAGAGTAATTCATATTTCTTTGAATAATTCGATTCGATCGATTACTCTGAGCAACTCATATTTTTACGAACAATTCAAGTTATTCATATTTTTTTTGAGTAACTTGATCAATTTCAGACACGAACTCGTAGAGTCCAGTGATTTATTTGAATTGTTCATAGAATCGAATACTCGCACTCATAATTATTACATTTATTTTTCGCATAAACCATAAACCCATAAACCCTAAAGACAAAAACAATAAAACCATCAATAATAAACCCATAAAGCGTAAAGTAATAAACCTATAAACTATGAACCCATGAACCGTAAACTTATAAACCCATAACTCGTAAAGTTATAAACCATGAACCTATAAACCATAAACCCATAAACCATAAACCCGAATCCAAGAACCATGAACCATCAACCCATAAACCTATAAATCATAAACCCATAAACCATAAACCCGTAAACCCAAATCCAAGAATCATCAACCCATAAACCCTTAAAGAATCAACCCATAACCCATTAACTCATAAACCATAAACCATAAACCCATAAACCATAAACCTATAAAACCATTAATCGTAAACCCATAAATAAATAAACCCATAAACCCATAAAACCATAAACCATAAACCCATAAACCATAAACCCGTAAACTATAAACCCACAAACCATAAACCCAAATCCAAGAATCATAAACTATTAACCCATAAACCCATAAATCATAAACCCATAAACCGTAAACCCATAAATCATAATCCCATAAACCATAAACCCATAAACCATAAACCCGTAAACCCAAGTCTAAGAACCATCAACACATAAACCCTTAAAGCATAAACCCATAAACCATTAGCTCATAAACCATGAACTGTAAACCCATATACCATAAAACCATGAACCCATTCATCGTAAACCCATAAATACATAAACCCATGAACCCATAAACCCATAAAACTATAAACCATGAACCTATAAACCATAAACCCGCAAACTATAAACCCCTAAACCATAAAGCCAAATCCAAGAACCATAAGCCATTAACCCATAAACCCATAAACCCATAAACCGTAAAACCCATAAACCATAAACCCGTAAACCCAAATCTAAGAACCATAAACTCATAAACCACAGACCCATAGACCCTTAAAGCATAAACCCATAAACCATAAACTCCTAAACCATAAACCCATAAACCATAAGCCCGTAAACCCAAATCCAAGGACCATAAACCCATAAACCTTAAACCCATAAACCTATAAACCATAAACCCATTAACCATAAACCCATAAATCAAAAACCCAAATCCAAGAACCAGAAGCCCATAAACCATAAACCCATAGACCCGTAAAGCATAAACCCATAAACCCATAAACCTTGAACCCATAAGCCATAAACCCATAAACCATAAACTATAAACCCATATGCTATAAAACCATAAACCCATAAATCGTAAACCCATAATTGCATAAACACATGAACCATAAACCCATAAACCCATAAGCCTTAAACCCATAAACCTATAAACCATAAACCCATTAACCATAAACCCATAAATCAAAAACCCAAATCCAAGAACCAGAAGCCCACAAACCATAAACCTATAGACCCGTAAAGCATAAACCCATAAACCCATAAACCTTGAACCCATAAGCCATAAACCCATAAACCATAAACTATAAACCCATATGCTATAAAACCATAAACCCATAAATCGTAAACCCATAATTGCATAAACACATGAACCATAAACCCATAAAACCATAAACCATGAACCCATAAACCCGTAAACCCAAATCCAAGAACCATAAACCCATAAACCTGAAAACCATAAACCTATAAACCCATAAACCATAAACCCATAAACCATAAACCCATAAACCATAAACCCATATACTATAAAACCATAAACCCATAAATCGTAAACCCATAAATGCATAAACCCATAAACCATAAACCCATAAACCATAAACCCATAAACCATAAACCCATAAACCATGAACCCATAAACCATAAACCCATAAACCATAAACCCATGAAACATAAACCCATAAACCATAAACTATAAACCCATAAAACATAAACCCATGAACCCATAAACCATAAACCATAAACCCATAAACCATAAACCCATAATCCCATAAACCATAAACCCATAAACTATAAACTATAAACCCATATACTATAAAACCATAAACCCATAAATCGTAAACCCATAATTGCATAAACACATGAACTATAAACTCATAAAACCATAAACCATAAACCCATAAACCTGTAAACCCATAAACCTGAAAACCATAAACCCATAAACCATAAACCCATAAACCATAAACCCATAAACCATAAACCCATAAACCATAAACCCATAAACCATAAACCATAAACCCATAAAACATAAACCCATAAACCATAAACCCATAAACCATAAACCCATAAACCATAAACCTATAAACCATAAACCCATAAACCATAAACCCATAAACCCATTAATCGTAAACCCATAAATGCATAAACCCATAAACCCATAAAACTACTAACCATAAACCCGCAAACTATAAACCCATAAACCATAAACCCAAATCCAAGAACCATAAACCATTAACCCATAAACCCATAAATCATAAACCCATAAACCATAAACCCATAAACAATAAACCCATAAACCATAAACCCGTCACCCCAAATCTAAGAACCATAAACCCATAAACCACAAACCCATAAACCCTTAAAGCATAAACCCATAAACCATTAACCCATAAACCATAAACCCATAAACCATAAACCCATAAACCATAAACCATAAACCCATGAACCATAAACCCATAAACCATAAACCCATAAACCATGAACCCATAAACCATAAACCCATAAACCATAAACCCATAAACCATAAACCCATAAACCATAAACCTATAAACCATAAACCATAAACCCATAAACCATAAACCCATAAACCATAAACCCATAAACCATAAACCCATAAACCATAAACCCATAAACCCTAAACCCATAAACCATAAACCCATAAACCATAAACCCATAAAACATAAACCCATAAACCATAAACCCATAAACCATAAACCCATAAACCATAAACCCATAAACCATAAACCCATAAACCCATTAATCGTAAACCCATAAATGCATAAACCCATAAACCCATAAACCCATAAAACTATTAACCATGAACCCATAAACCATAAACCCGCAAACTATAAACCCATAAAACTATTAACCATGAACCCATAAACCATAAACCCGCAAACTATAAACCCATAAACCATAAACCCAAATCCAAGAACCATAAACCATTAACCCATAAACCCATAAATCATAAACCCATAAACAATATACCCATAAACCATGAACCCGTAACCCCAAATCTAAGAACCATAAACCCATAAACCACAAACCCATGAAACATAAACCCATAAACCATAAACCATAAACCCATAAACCATAAACCCATAAAACATAAACCCATAAACCATAAACCCATAAACCATAAACCCATAAACCATAAACCCATAAACCCATTAATCGTAAACCCATAAATGCATAAACCCATAAACCCATAAACCCATAAAACTATTAACCATGAACCCATAAACCATAAACCTGCAAACTATAAACCCATAAACCATAAACCCAAATCCAAGAACCATAAACCATCAACCCATAAACCCATAAATCATAAACCCATAAACCATAAACCCATAAACCATAAACCCATAAACCATAAACCCATAAACCATAAACCCATAAACCCATTAATCGTAAACCTATAAATGCATAAACCCATAAACCCATAAACCCATAAAACTATTAACCATGAACCCATAAACCATAAACCCGCAAACTATAAACCCATAAACCATAAACCCAAATCCAAGAACCATAAACCATTAACCCATAAACCCATAAATCATAAACCCATAAACAATAAACCCATAAACCATAAACCCGTAACCCCAAATCTAAGAACCATAAACCCATAAACCACAAACCCATGAAACATAAACCCATAAACCATAAACCATAAACCCATAAACCATAAACCCATAAAACATAAACCCATAAACCATAAACCCATAAACCATAAACCCATAAACCATAAACCCATAAACCCATTAATCGTAAACCCATAAATGCATAAACCCATAAACCCATAAACCCATAAAACTATTAACCATGAACCCATAAACCATAAACCTGCAAACTATAAACCCATAAACCATAAACCCAAATCCAAGAACCATAAACCATTAACCCATAAACCCATAAATCATAAACCCATAAACCATAAACCCATAAACAATAAACCCATAATCCATACACCCGTAACCCCAAATCTAAGAACCATAAACCCATTAACCACAAACCCATAGACCCTTAAAGCATAAACCCATAAACCATAAACCCATAAACCATAAACCCATAAACCATAAACCCATAAAGCCATTAATCGTAAACCCATAAATGCATAAACCCATAAACCCATAAACCCATAAAACTATTAACCATGAACCCATAAACCATAAACCCGCAAACTATAAACCCATAAACCATAAACCTAAATCCAAGAACCATAAACCATTAACCCATAAACCCATAAATCATAAACCCATAAACCATAAACCCATAAACAATAAACCCATAAACCATAAACCCGTAACCCCAAATCTAAGAACCATAAACCCATAAACCACAAACCCATAGACCCTTAAAGCATAAACCCATAAACCATAAACCCATAAACCATAAACCCATAAACCATAAACCCATAAACCCATAAACCATAAACCCCATAAACCATAAACCCATATACTATAAAACCATAAACCCATAAATCGTAAACCCATAAATGCATAAACCCATAAACCATAAACCCATAAAACCATAAACCATGAACCCATAAACCCATAAAACCATAAACCATGAACCCATAAACCCGTAAACCCAAATCCAAGAACCATAAACCCATAAACCTGAAACCCATAAACTTATAAACCATAAACCCATAAACCATAAACCCATAAACCATAAACCATAAACCCATAAACCATAAACCATAAACCCATAAACCTATAACCCCATAAACCATGTACCCATAAACCATATACCCATAAACCATAAACCCATAAACCATAAACCCATAAACCATAAACCCATAAACCATAAACCCATATACTATAAAACCATAAACCCATAAATCGTAAACCCATAAATGCATAAACCCATAAACCATAAACCCATAAAACCATAAACCATGAACCCATAAACCCGTAAACCCAAATCCAAGAACCATAAACCCATAAACCTGAAACCCATAAACTTATAAACCATAAACCCATAAACCATAAACCCATAAACCATAAACCATAAACCCATAAACCATAAACCATAAACCCATAAACCCATAACCCCATAAACCATGTACCCATAAACAATATACCCATAAACCATGAACCCGTAACCCCAAATCTAAGAACCATAAACCCATAAACCACAAACCCATGAAACATAAACCCATAAACCATAAACCATAAACCCATAAACCATAAACCCATAAAACATAAACCCATAAACCATAAACCCATAAACCATAAACCCATAAACCATAAACCCATAAACCCATTAATCGTAAACCCATAAATGCATAAACCCATAAACCCATAAACCCATAAAACTATTAACCATGAACCCATAAACCATAAACCTGCAAACTATAAACCCATAAACCATAAACCCAAATCCAAGAACCATAAACCATCAACCCATAAACCCATAAATCATAAACCCATAAACCATAAACCCATAAACCATAAACCCATAAACCATAAACCCATAAACCATAAACCCATAAACCCATTAATCGTAAACCTATAAATGCATAAACCCATAAACCCATAAACCCATAAAACTATTAACCATGAACCCATAAACCATAAACCCGCAAACTATAAACCCATAAACCATAAACCCAAATCCAAGAACCATAAACCATTAACCCATAAACCCATAAATCATAAACCCATAAACAATAAACCCATAAACCATAAACCCGTAACCCCAAATCTAAGAACCATAAACCCATAAACCACAAACCCATGAAACATAAACCCACAAACCATAAACCATAAACCCATAAACCATAAACCCATAAAACATAAACCCATAAACCATAAACCCACAAACCATAAACCCATAAACCATAAACCCATAAACCCATTAATCGTAAACCCATAAATGCATAAACCCATAAACCCATAAACCCATAAAACTATTAACCATGAACCCATAAACCATAAACCTGCAAACTATAAACCCATAAACCATAAACCCAAATCCAAGAACCATAAACCATTAACCCATAAACCCATAAATCATAAACCCATAAACCATAAACCCATAAACAATAAACCCATAATCCATACACCCGTAACCCCAAATCTAAGAACCATAAACCCATTAACCACAAACCCATAGACCCTTAAAGCATAAACCCATAAACCATAAACCCATAAACCATAAACCCATAAACCATAAACCCATAAAGCCATTAATCGTAAACCCATAAATGCATAAACCCATAAACCCATAAACCCATAAAACTATTAACCATGAACCCATAAACCATAAACCCGCAAACTATAAACCCATAAACCATAAACCTAAATCCAAGAACCATAAACCATTAACCCATAAACCCATAAATCATAAACCCATAAACCATAAACCCATAAACAATAAACCCATAAACCATAAACCCGTAACCCCAAATCTAAGAACCATAAACCCATAAACCACAAACCCATAGACCCTTAAAGCATAAACCCATAAACCATAAACCCATAAACCATAAACCCATAAACCATAAACCCATAAACCATAAACCCATAAACCATAAACCCATATACTATAAAACCATAAACCCATAAATCGTAAACCCATAAATGCATAAACCCATAAACCATAAACCCATAAAACCATAAACCATGAACCCATAAACCCGTAAACCCAAATCCAAGAACCATAAACCCATAAACCTGAAACCCATAAACTTATAAACCATAAACCCATAAACCATAAACCCATAAACCATAAACCATAAACCCATAAACCATAAACCATAAACCCATAAACCCATAACCCCATAAACCATGTACCCATAAACCATATACCCATAAACCATAAACCCATAAACCATGAACTATAATCTCATAATCCAAAAAATTATAAACCCATGAACCATAAGCACATCAAATTATATTTTTTCTTATTATCAAATATTTGAAGAATAATTATTTTATTGTATATAATAATAGTGTAATAATTCTATGTTCCAAGTTTTTTTCAAATTATTTTAAAAAATTATATTTCATATAATTCTACGTTTATCAAACATGCAATCATTTTAATAAATTATTCAAATAACAACTATATAATGAGCATATCGAACAATTGAAGTTACGCCTTCGGTCACTCTAACCTTCCCAGAAATCAACGACTTTAATCATTATTTACTTAAAATCTGTGCATTTTCGGGACTTGAGCCCATGGAGACTTATGTTCAGAAAAAAATAAGCTACAATTTGGTCATACTATTATCAAATTTCACCGAGACCCAGAAACCCATAAGAGTCTTCCGTGGTCTTTTACGTAAGAAATAAATGACCCATCAAATAACGTTATTCAATGACGTCTTTTAATAACGTTATTTCATTATTGTGATTTGATGTAGTACAAATTTGAATGAAAACATTGTGATACATTAAATCACGTCATTATGTCATTTAATAACGTCATTCAATGACGTCTTTTTATAACGTCATGTAATAACGTCATTTGATGACGTCTTTTAATACCATCATTTAATGACGTCATTTAATGATGTCATTTAATGACGTCATTAAATAAAGTCATTTTTTAACAGAGATATTTATGCATCTAAGTCGAACACTCTATTGAAAATAATAACGTATTTTTATAACGTCAACAACAGACATAAGTAAATTTTCATTCAAATTTGTGATGCATCAAATCACGTTTTTTATCAACGACATTAAATGACGTTATTAAATTGTCGTCTTTAACAAAGAGTGACACCCCTTTTGTAAAATACTTTGATATCTAACTGAATGACTTCAACCTGACTTGGATTTCGTTGGATATCCAGGAGAATTATCCAGTTGCGCATTGGCTACATGGATTTCTAGTAAGATATATAGTAAGACATCTAACTGGAAATGTCACAGAGAAAAAAAAACAATTGCGCTTACTGAAGACTTCAGTAAACTTAACCTGAGTGCATCAGTAAGGAGGAGTTCAGTAAATTTAACTGAAGTTGATTATACGTCGTTCCAACCGAGCTGACAGTGCAGTAGAATCTTCAGTAGCTGTAACTGAGGAAGCGCCCTTTTAAGGTTACTGAGCTGAGTACAGCAAACGCAACGGTTTTTTTCTCTGTGAACTAGATATCCAACTGGATATTCTACTAGAAATCCATCTGGATAATTCTTCTGAGTATTCAACAAAATTGAAGTCAGATCCAAGTCATCTAGTTGAATATCCAGTTAGATATTCGACTATTTTTCTACAACAGGGGCATTTCAATTTTCAGTTGGAAATTAGCATGATTAACTTTTGCGGTGAAAAGTAGCACATTTGCCATACTTCGCCGGAAAAAAAGCATATTCAAATTGTCCTGCAAAAGATAGCACATCTCAATGCTGTCTTTCAAACAATAATAAATGTTCGCGACGACTTACGATGACAAAACAGCCAAATGTGCTAGTTTTTGTGGAATATCCCACACAGTATGTAATGTTGCAGTGCAAGGTTGCTGTAACCTTTTTATGTCCCTTGCACATACCTTGCAGCAATGTTTCATGAAATCTTGCTGTGAAGTTTAAACAATACATTGTGACAAACTTCCAATCAAAGATTCCTGCAAGGTTGCTATGAAAGGTTCTCGCAAGATTATATTAAACCTTGCAGCAAGGTTTCATATAATCTTGCAAGAACCTCTCATAGCAACCTTGGAAAAATCTTTCATTGGAAGTTAGCCACAATGTATTGTTTAAACTTCACAGCAAGATTTCATAAAACATTTCTGCAAGGTATGTACAAGGGACATAAAAAGGTTGCAGCAACCTTTTATTGAAACCTTGCTGCAAGGTTGCAAAGATTGTTGCAAGGTTTTAATGAAAAGTTGCTGTAGCAACCTTGCATTGAAATCTTGCAGCAAATTTGCAGCATGGTTTCATATAATCTTTCCAGAACCTTTCATAGCAACCTCGCAGGAATCTTTCATTGGAAGTTTGCCACAATGTATCGTTTAAACTTCACAGCAAAATTTCATAAAACATTTCTGCAAGGTATGTACAAGGGACATAAAAAGGTTACAGCAACCTTTCATTGAAACCTTGCAATAATCTTTGCAACCTTGCAGCAAGGTTTCATGCTGTGTGGGTAAGTTTTTAAAATGTGTTAATTTTTGTTAGAGCTTTCTCAGATGTGCTAGTTTTCGCAGTGAGAAATAAAATGTGATAATCTTTATTAACCTTCGGACAGCCGGGATGACGCCATATGGCGTCATCCCATGATCGGCCCACATATACTATTACTCAAGAAACATTTATACGGAAAATTTCGAGAAAGTTACACTTTTTTAGTGGAAAAAATGCCAGCTGTCCGAAGGTTAAAGTTAACAAAATGACGTCATTTTATGACGTTATAAAATTACGTCATTAAATAACGTCATTTTATGACGTTATAAAATTATGTAATTATTTTTTAATAGGGCGAGATATTTGGGTACCTTAGATGAATCGAACATTTAATACTTAGAAGAGGATGTTTCTCAGCCTAAGCACTCAATGATAATAAGCTGGCGAATGCAGGTACTATACCCAGCAGCGGGAAACAATGGTAGTCATGCCAAAAAGTACTTTTTTCAACAAAAATTTTCTTTTCGAAGACGTAATTTTCTCAATCATGACGTCATTTAATAACGTCATAAAATCACGTCATAAAATGACGTTATTACATGACGTCATTTTTCGTCCGAAATAATGACATACCCAATAACGTCATAAAATGACGTCATATAATAACGTCATTTTATGACATTATGAAAAGACGTCATTATTTTCAATAGGGATAAGTTAATCAATTTACAGCGAAGGTAGGGACAGGGCCGGTCTAACACTACCTGGGACCCGGGGCTACAAAATCATGGGGGCCCATCATGATCATGAAATAAGGGTACTATTTTATTATAAATTAGGAAAAATGAGCATTTCTTCATATAGAATTTCATAATTTTTTATATGTATATATAATAATTTTTTGAATTCCTATTAATAATTTACAAAAAAATTATTGCTTACATAAATAAAAGTACATACAAAACTATAAAAGATATAAAAAAAAGTACGAAGTTATTAGATTAATACTTTAAATTTTTTATACTTTATGATTTAGGATATGTAAAATATATTTCAATGATTATTGAAAGTGTAGAATTATAAATATAGTATTTATTGTTACTTTATTAATTTTATAAAATAATTATGAAATATAATATTCTTATTTTTATAAAAGAATAATAAAAAATGAATTCAAAGAATTATAAAATAATTAAAAGAATTGATAACTTTGAATATAGAAATAAATATTTTAATTTAATATTAAAATTATTTTCTAAACAAAAAAGTTTCCATATTTTTAATAAATGTGATGATAAGTAGATTACAATTATAAAATATAAAATTTATTATACCGATATCTTAATAAGTGAAGAAATACATATAAAGCTAGGACACTTAACATTGAAAAAAATTCGAGTTTTTTCTAGTATTATTAAAAAAATCCTATTATTGTGTAATAATAATAATAATAATAATAATAATAATAATAATAATAATAATAATAATAATAATAATAATAATAATAATAATAATAATAATAATAATAATAATAATTCAGCTTAGAAATAATTTTGATGATGTTTATAAAAAATAATAAAAATAATAAGAAAACAATACTTTGATTAAGATTAAATATTTATCATAATTAAATTTTTTATTTCACAAAGAATAAAAAGATTATTTTTTTTTAAATATCAAAATTGTTTCAGCGGGGCCCGGGGCTTTAGCCCCCCCTAGCCCCCCCCCCGTTAATCCGGGCCTGGGTAGGGACAATATAAATAAACTCGAGTATATCTGAAAGCTACTTTAATAATATTTAGCTGAAAAAAATTGTTAAAAATATAGCTAAAAAACAGCTGAAAATACAGCTTAAATTATAGTTATATTTTCAGTTGTTCTCGGTCAAAAAAAAACATCTATAAAAACAGTTAATAATATAAATAAAATACAGCTATATTTATTTATATTATAGCAATATTTATGTTTTTTTCAGCTAAATATCTATGAGTAATAAACAAATTATCAACTACAAATTTAGGTATATTTTCAACTATAAAGGATATCTAAAAAACCATTTATTTTCAGCTATAAAGTATAGTTAAATATCTAGCTATTAATATATTGTAATATTAACCGGTCGAAAAAGGTTAGCTATAAAATATAGCTAAAAAAATAGTTAAATATATAGCTGTATCAAGCTGTTTTTACAGCTATATCGATGTGTTTTTTTAGCTGTTTTTTATAGTTAAAAATGTACTTAATTTTATAGTTAATAATTTCGTTATACCGAAAATATTAATAGCTACCTTTTCAACTATATTTTATAGCTATTATTATAGTTCAAAAAAACACTTAAATTTTTAGTGTATTAATGCCCGGTCAAAAAAGGTTAGCTATAAAATATAGCTAAAAAAATAGTTAAATATATAGCTGTATCGAGCTGTATTTACAGCTATATCGATGTGTTTTTTTAGCTGTTTTTTATAGTTAAAAATGTACTTAATTTTATAGTTAATAATTTCGTTAGCTACCGAAAATATTAATAGCTACTTTTTCAACTATATTTTATAGCTATTATTATTGTTAAAAAAACACCTAGTACACTAAAAATTTAAGTGATTTTTTAACAATAATAATAGCTATAAAATATAGTTGAAAAAGTAGCTATTAATATTTTTGGTATAACGAAATTATTAACTATAAAATTAAGTACGTTTTTAACTGTAAAAAACAGCTAAAAAAACACATCGATATAGCTGTAAATACAGCTCGATACAGCTATATATTTAACTATTTTTTTAGCTATATTTTACAGCTAACCTCTTTTGACCGGGTATAAATACACTAAAAAATTAAGTATTTTTTTTAACTATAATAATAGCTATAAAATATAGTTAAAAAAGTAGCTATTAATATTTTCGGTAGATAACGAAATTATTAACTATAAAATTAAGTACATTTTTAACTGTAAAAAACAGCTAAAAAAACATATCGATATAGCTTTAAATACAGCTCGATACAGCTTTATATTTAACTATTTTTTTAGCTATATTTTATAGCTAACCTTTTTTGACCGGGTAATTATAGCGTTGAAATTTATTTTGATGAAAATGTTATATGATTGACATCTACAGTATTATTTTAACTATATTTGAAAGTTTACTTGTCATCAATGAAAAAATATTTAATTATTTAAATTAATAATTTATTAATATCAAGAATTTTCTAAAAATTATAATATTTATGATATGCAAACCTTATGTATTAGATGCAAAAAGGATTGTTAAGTAATTGCAAATAGTTATTTTATTATTCTGAAATATTCAAATTTAACATTAACCAAAAATGTGTATTTTAATCTTATGGTTTTTTAATTTGAATTTCGTATTTCATATATATAAAATACATTTGTGAAGATATTTTTATTAAAAATAAACACAGAATTTTTTTTAAGCATGTTTCACGTAAAAATTAATTTCATAATTCAAATTCATGGTCATATATTAAGATCTGAAAATTATAGTTGTTACTCAGTTCCCAGTTCTCAGTTCATTTATATCCAATATCGTACTATCTTTGTTTTTCTTATGGAAGTAGATTGAGAAATAGTCACTTGATGAAATAAATTATACGCTTTTTTACTTTAAGTACATGTGTACATATATTTTTATATTATGTTTCATCAAATTATTTTTAATTTTATTCAGTACTCAAAATTAACTTAAATTAATTAATTCTTATTTACTTAACCTTAGTCATTTATACATAATAATATAATAAAAGAAAATTCAACCGAGCGACGTTAGGAGTGAAAAACTTCAATATAATTAATACCTATCAACGTAAAACCCATTAAATTGTGTAACAATTTTCAACAGTTGATAAATATAATGTAAATCATATAATATATATATATATATATATATATATATATATATATATATATATATATATATATATATATACATATATCAATTTTAAATTACTAATAATTAATTTAAAACTCAAAAGTAACTATTTTAAAACGGAATATGGAAGATAAACATGCATCTTTTTATTTCTTAAATATCACGAATTAAAATATTAATTATTAGTAATTTTAAGTGTTATATATTATGAAAATAATTCTATATTTAATAATTTTTGATTTTAGTAACAGGAGATAGTAAAAATATAGATATAGTAAAAAATTATATATTATTTAAATAGTACATTTCACGAAATTATATATCATTTGAATAGTACATTAATGCGCGTCGATGGAACATCGACTCTCGTTGCGCGTATGTAAGAAGGGAGGTCGAATTTTCGAGCAGGACATGAAGAAAAATAGATTGAGTAGTGGGGGAAGAAGGGGAAGCATTTTGCTCGTTTCAGCGAGACAAAAATGCTTGTTCTATTGAACGCTCGTTATAGCGAAGCTCGCTATAGCGAGAATTGAGTGTACGTAAGTAATTGTATAGATAGCATAAAATCAGTTACAAAATATTTAAGAACGAAAAGAAAAATAAATGTAAATAAAATAACCTCCCAATTATGTAATTAAAAGAGAAATATGTTTTTTATGGTAAATAACCATAGGTGGTTATTTAGGAGAGAGTACTGTGGGCACACAGACATAGAGTATGTACGTATGAGTGAGATATACATAAAAGCGTCACGCGCAACCTGTGGTGCGCAAGTAAACAACTTGAAGCGAAGGCTATGTGCTACATGAAGCACAGACAGTGAGACGGAGCGTTCTCACCTTAGAGCATATAGGGATATATTTGGAACTTTTTAATTTTGAGAAATTGTCTTCACAACAATTGAAAAGTCTATAATACAAGTTTCTGGAGTGGCACACACTTCAATAAGGGCTTAAATTACTCGTTTCTGTAAGTAGAATATTTAATTGAATTATGGTATCGATTAAACAAACGTTGTTCACGGTATATTAAGAGGTGCGGTAGCGCCTCGACGGCGAGTTAAGGTACGAATACGAAAACGTCGAGGCGCTCCTCTTATACTTTAAAATAGAGTTTCAAAAATTTCAAAATCGAATCCCATAAAAATACATCGATATATACACATAAATACAATTAATAATATTTAAAGATTTTCATTATCTTTAATGTAAAAAAAAATTGATTACAATCGGTTCACTCAATCACGAGAAAATACAGTTTGAAATTTCGAAATGTCGTATTCTCGTTATCTTTTTTCTTCTTCATCGTTTGAGCCAGCATAAAATGCACAACCGGAAATGCGCAGTATTAACGAATACATATGTTATATATATATATATATTAGTTATATATGTCCTTTGGCCGTATTCAGGTGGAATATGAATCGAGGACAATGTTTGTCGCTTGAGCTGAAATTGCCGAGGGCGCGTGAAGCGCGCCCGAGGTAGATTTCTGCTCAAGCGGCAAACATTGTCCTCGATTCATATTCCACCTGAATACGGCCAAAGGACATAGATGATTTTATGTCCGAAGTAGGCCGTATGAGGAAATATAACTTATTAGTTGAAAATATTAATATTTTTTCCAATACTTTTAAAATTAAATTTTAGTTCTATTGATTTTTTCTTTTGTTTCTTAGATTGACATTTTGTAATGAGTATAGCTGCTGTCAAAGCGCGAGTCATTTTTTTTCACTAACCTACGTTCAATATGATTGCTCTTTGACATATTGAACGAAATATAGTAGGATCGGTGATGCCATATTGATTTCTCCTGAGACATATTGAGTCTCAATACGTCTCAGGAAGACATATAATTCTTGCAATAAGTCGAGGAGCGCGTCTGAGACATATGGGATGCCAATACAAATTTAGCATGCTCTTTACATACTGACACGAATACGGCCTTCGAGGACATAAATATATATATATATATACGTATGTATACGTGTGTGTATATCTGTGTACACATATACATGGGATATTTAATTTTAAATCAAGTTTCATGTCAATTAACATGTATGACACACGTACTTGAGTTTATATATATTTTTCTCTATATATATATACATATATGGGACTGTTCCTGTCAAGGCACATGCGCGCACACAGATGGGCTTATGAATATATGTATATGCATGGGATATTTCATGTCAATTCACACGCGCGCACACACACAGTTATATATCTATCTATCTATCTATATATATATATATATATATATATATATATATATATATATATATATATCATAAGCCTATGTGTGTGCGTCCATGCGATTTGACATATTAATATACGTGGGAAAAATTGTCATAGAACGTCCTATAGATATAGATATAGATATATATATATATATATATATATATATTGACATGCGCGCACACCCACATGCACACACAGGTATACATATATATATATATCTATAGGTATACATATATATATCTATAGGACGTTTTATGACAATTTTTCCCATTTAGATTAATATTTATTAAGTAAATTTTGAAATAAATCAAGCATTCGTCGAATACTTCTGTATTCAATTCATTCTTTTTAAAATAATATAAAATTCATAAAAATATCATTACACTATCTTTTAATTTTCGAATGTAATAAAATTTCTTCAAAGCTTTTGAATATTATGTCTGTTATTTTTTGTTTCAAGTCATTATTCAAACTGATGAATACTATTTTATAATGTTATTATTACTTTTAAAAAAGTATATTTTTGACGAGTTTAGTTATTAAACAGTATAGTATTCTTTAGAACATTTTTTCTGAATATTTCTTTTTTTTTACTACATACATCATATTTTTTCTTTAATTTCAGTTCTCGAGAGTACTGAAATGAATTAAGTAATTATTATTAAGTTTATACCTTTTACTAGATTTATCTATAGTTTTTGCTTAAGAGCAGGCCGGATTCGCTGTCCTTGTCTAATTGGCATTTTTGTTATTTACTCAAGTTTTAATCGGTGTATCTTCAAATTAAAGGTCGAGCGCAATAGATATTATTATGATGAACATCTATGCACAAGAAAAAAAATATCTACCGGTTTGTTTTTGAGAAAAGTAAGTAACGCCAAAGTAAAAGTTTATGTTTATAATATTTTCGCGTTACTTACTTTTCTCAAAAACAAACCGGTAGATATTTTTTTTCTTGTGCATAGATGTTCATAATAATAATATCTATTGCGCTCGACTTTTAATTTGAAGATACACCGATTAAAACTTGAGTAAATAACAAACAACTCAATTGTTACTCGGTCGGTATCAGGTTCTACTCCGGCCTACCGTTAAGAAAGTTTTGAAATCAATCACGCAATCGTCGAGTACTTCTGTATCCAATTCATTCTTCTTAATAATATAAAATTCATGAAATACTTGCAGTTTTGGCTAAAGAAAGTTTTGAAATCAATGAAGCAATCGTCGAGTACTTCTGTATTTAATTCTTATTTTGTAATAATATCAAATCCATAAAATGTTCAATTTATATTCTCTTTGATAGACGAATATTTGGAAAAACTTTGCCAAATAATTTTTGAAAAAAAGGGATTATTGAGATGAAGATAGCGATGATAGTACACATCAAAATTGAAAAAAAAATGATTTATTAGATCAACTTATTATTTCATTCATGAGTGAATATTACTACTTAAACATTGATGAACTATACTTGATCTTAGTGATATCTATTTTATTTTATTCCTGATGAAAGATTTACTTAATAAACAATTTCCGAAACGATTAACTTCAAAGTTTCGGAATAATTTTCTATTTAATATGCTACGGTTGAAGACCAAAATTGTGCAATTTTATTTCTAAAAACTTGGCAGAAGAGCCATTAGCTTCAAACAACTTATATTTGAGAATTTGCTGCCATCAACTTCAAAATTATTTATTCCTTTTCAAAACTTTCAGGGAAGATACCCATTTTAATTGTAATACTTTTAATAAAATAAAATTATACATTCTCTATCTCATCACACTATCTTTTTATTTTCAAGTGCTGTAAAACTGCCGTCCAAAGTATAAAAGTGGTTAACTACATTGGAATCCCATTGAAGTTAACGTTTTCTTACTTTGGACGGCAGAAAATATATTGAATTCTACTAAATATCTACAAAAGAACTTGCCAGGCCGGTGGTTTAATATTTTGTGGAGTAGTTAAAAATTGAAAGGTTTATATAGTAAAGATAAGTGAGAGAAAACTAAGAATTTTTTTTCGTATTACATCGCATGCATACTTCACCTGAAAATTACACTTACATTAAAAATAGTCTAACAGCTTCCTAAAGAGAGGCACATGTACTAGGGTAGGCTTAAACTGTTCTTTTTACTATATTCATTATGCTCAGAAAATTTGAGAATGATCGAAAGTACGTTACTTTTTTTATAGCTCAAGAAACACACGTAGAAAAATATGAAAAAAGTATCATTTTTGACGTATAAAATTATGTACCGTGAACAACGATTGTTCAATCGATACCAAAATTTAATTACATATTCTACTCACAGAAACGAGTAATTTAAGCTCTTATTGAAGTGTGTGCCACTCCAGAAACTTGTATTATAGACTTTTCAATTGTTGTGAAGACAATTTCTCAAAATTAAAAAGTTCCAGATATATCCCTATGTACTACTGGAGGAAGCACGCCTGAACAAAAAATGTAGACGATATTGAGAGAGAGGGCAATAGTTTGGGTAACCGTTTTCTCTTAGAAAGAAGTGGCGTCAACCAATCATGTGCCTGCGCGAGAGAGAAAGGTGGTACCCAAACTGTCTCTCTTGCTCGTTCGTCTACACTCTTTCCATAAACGTGCTTCCTCCAATAGTATATGCTCTAAGGTTCTCACATCCTGGCAAGTTAAGTATTCTTTCTTCGCTTCTCAGGTATTTCGTAACAACGACCAGAGTTGTAATAAAAAGGCTTGTAATTGTACTTTCAGCATTGCACTTTTATTTCATCTCCTCAACCAAATAAGCTTCTCTGTGGCCCAGGAGTCCACACACCTAATGAAACGTTAAAAAATATATTAAGAAAACTATTTATAAAAATATTTTTTATCATATGCTTTTTGGATTTGAAACAATTTTTTTAGGCTGGCGTTAAATATTTGATTGGTAGTTCTACCCATATTTGTTCTTTTAGTAAGGAGCTTCACTGAAAAGTAGAAAATAAAAATTCTTTTACAAAAAAATAATCGACTTCAAAAACATTGTACTAAAAAATAACAAATAATATATTATCCTTAGAAATTATACGCATAGTACGCATCTAACACATGTGTAGCAAACGTATTATAGACTATCTAATTATTTGCAAGAGTACAAACGAATTATTTTTTCATTAGGCTGCTTACAAAGAAATTAGCTAATAGGTAAGAAAATATATTCATAAAAATATTAGAATTTTTGGAGTCAGTGCCAGCAGTAAAAAGTTGCCTTACATCTAAAAAAAATACGATAAAGAATATTTTTATAAATAATTTTTATCTATTGCTTCCTTTGTTCACTTTCAAAATTTTTTTTTAGATTTGAGGCAATTTTTTTAGGCTGACACCAACTCCAAAAATTCTAATATTTTTATGTATAAATTTTTTTACCTATAAGCTAATTTCTTTGTAAGCTGCTTAAAAAAATAAAAAAAAAATTAATAAAAAAATAATTCGTTTGTGCTCTGGCAAATAATAAGATAATCTATAATATGTTTGCTACACATGTGTTAGATGCGTACTATGCGTATAATTTCTGAGGATAATATATTATTTGTTATTTCTTAGTACAATGTTTTTAAAATTGGTTTTTTTTGTTAAAAATTTTCTTTAATTTAAAATTAGAATTATTTTATTTTGTTTGAACAAAAATTTATATTTTAACGGCATGTCGGAGCTGCAGCAATCGAGTTTTGCTTTTTTTATTTTATCGATATCTTTTTAAATTCTTAAATTAAACAAATATAATGACTTGTCCGCACTAAAGTTATATTAGTACAATAATTTTTGTTAAAATAAAAAATCATTTGGACTTGTTATTTTTTTATGAGCTTGGATTGGAAATTAGATATCAAACTCGACAAACCTAACCTTAAAATACGATATATTGAAAGTTTTTATTATAACTTTGTATGTATAATATTTTGGTGGTTTTCTTGAGTTGTCCGCACTAGAGTTTAATCTTACAAATTTTTTCTTTATAGTAAAAAAACTCAATTAAACGCATCGTTTATTCATAAGTTAAGATTGGAAATATTATTAGAAGGCGGACAGCTTCGTCATGCTCTTAAGAGAGTTTTTAAAAAACGCTATTAAATTTCAATGTTAAACTGTCGTAAAATTTTTACTCTAAAATTTACTTATTTAAAATTTTTTTTAAATTAAATAATTTATGATACCTTCTTGTAAAAAGTATATTTTTAATGGTGTCTAATGTTTTATTCCACGTTAAAGAACTCTTAAGAGCAGGCCGGATTCGCTGTCCTTGTCTAATAGGCATTTTTGTTATTTACTCAAGTTTTAATCGGTGTATCTTCAAATTAAAGGTCGAGCGCAATAGATATTATTATTATGAACATCTATGCACAAGAAAAAAAATATCTACCGGTTTGTTTTTGAGAAAAGTAAGTAACGCCAAAGTAAAAGTTTATGTTTATAATATTTTCGCGTTACTTACTTTTCTCAAAAACAAACCGGTAGATATTTTTTTTCTTGTGCATAGATGTTCATAATAATAATATCTATTGCGCTTGACCTTTAATTTGAAGATACACCGATTAAAACTTGAGTAAATAACAAACAACTCAATTGTTACTCGGTCGGTATCAGGTTCTACTCCGGCCTACCGTTAACAAACAAAGCCAACGAACATTATTATGCCTTAGAAGTTGCTGGTACTCCTCATGTGCAGATTCAAAACATTCTTTTAAAGCTTCTGTAGCGTGAGCTACATTAATAAAATTGCTAATTTTATTTGAATACTAAAAAATTTCTAAATTTATTCACAAGTTTAATTTGATTTTAGATTATAATTTTTTCTTTTACTAAATTCACCAAAATCTAAACTTTACACTAGAGAAATTTAATAAATCTTAATTTGATACACTAAAACCCTAAATTACACCTTTTTTCACAAGATTTTATTAAACTTTCTTTCTATTTTAACTTTATCTATGAATAAGAACGAATGGGGAATTGAAATAACTTGAACACAATTTTTTGAGGGAAAAAGCCGTTAAGAGGCGGTCGGAACCAAATCGGTGACTTGCGGTATATATCAAGTCAGCATTTTTCGCTTTACGATAATATTTTGTATATTTTTATGGCTTAAACTATTTCAAATTATTCTTTATATACATGACTAGAGGAAATGACTATATTTTTACCATATGAATAAGTAAATAAATTATTATAAGCATTTATTACAAATATCAAACTGACTTGACATATACCGCATGCAAAAAACTGTCGTGTCGATTGTTAGGTGGCATTTTTCGCTTTATAACAATAATTTGTATATTTTTGTGGCTTTAACTATTTTAAATTATTCTTTATATACATGACTAGAGGAAATGACTATATTTTTACCATATTAATAAATGAATAAATTATTATAAGCATTTATTACAAGTACCGAACTAAGTCACCGATTTGGTTCCGACCGCCTCTTAAGGCGACTTCTATGCAGGGTGCGGTTAGAGGTGCTGCTCGGTTGACGAACTAAAACCAATTAATCAAGTCGCGGCACGCTTTTGAGCGCGCGCTCGTTCATTAGAGAGAAGTTTTCTTTTTGATTGACCGCGATGTGCTGCCACCTCTAACCCCACTCCGCATAGCATGCTCGTTAGAGTCAACGTTTATTATTAAAAAAAAATAGATTTCTTGGAAAAGACATGTTGCGACGCAACAGCTTCCACTCAGCACTTGTTGAAAATTCTGCGTAGACTTTTAAAATAAGCACTTCAACGTCAAAGCTCAATATTTTCAACGCATATTTTACTGTATTATTTATAATATAACAGTTATAATTAGCTTTTATTATACTTGTATTTATTTCATCTTATAATTTTTTGAAAACTAAACAATTTTTTCCATAATTTACTGAAGCATATTATTATCAGCCGCATAACTAACTATTTTTTTTGCATCAAGACCTAGTCTTTTAATCGAAATCATTATAGTATTTTTAATACTCTCAGCTGATTCATTTGGTTCTTCATAAAAATCAATTACGTAATCACGCACGCCTATATTATTATTATAAAGTTTTAAAAATGCACACTTGACGGTAATATATTCTACAATTCTTTTTCTCACATTTAAAAATTAACCAATTAAAATGAGCGGACTAACGGAATCATCCAGTAATATCACATTTTTTTTAAATCACAGAAAAAGAATTATCATGGAATATGTTTCCATTGACTGTGCTTCATAAACAAATAATAAAATAAATTTAAAATTTTGTTTGTTACCTTCTAATGTGAAAAATCTTACAGCTAGTGAAACACATTTTTTATTTTCTTTATTCGATGCAGTAGTTGCAGTAGCGAAGGGTATATTGTTTTTTAGTTATTCTACTACTTTTTGTATAGAATACGGGTATAAAACATTCACGACAATTTGTGTCATTTACGTTTTTCCGAAATGAATTTTAGAAGCTATTTTCTGAATCAGAATGAATTTTTATATCTAACAGAGCACCTGTAAATATTGCTTAAAAATATACTGAAATTCAAGTTGTACTCTAGTGGAAATCGAATCTGTGAATAACTAGAAATAACAGGAAATAAATGGATATAACTGTTATAAAAGGTTCAGTTTGAGACAGGAATAACAGTTAGCACCAGTTATTTCCAGTTATTTCCAAATATTCCCAGTTATTTCCAAATATTCCCAGTTATTTCCAAATATTCCCAGTTATTTCCATTTTAGTTGAGAAATAATTCAAAAAATCAAAGATACTAATAACTGACTGATTCCATCCAGATTCATGCAGGCCGTCACTGATCGAATTATTTTTTCTCTTCTAAGTGATAAAAATACCTTCTAATATGTATATGAAGACAAAATTTACCTCATAGAACGCTCGAGAATATGTTTTTTCCTCGCTACAGCGTATTTAGTGTTGGGTGTAAAAATGAAAATTAAAAAATTGAAAATAAACCTTTATTTTCAAATTGCCGTAGCTCCATCAATTTTGGACGTTCTTTTAATAAAAATGTGCGAAATTTAGTATAGTTTTAAATGATGTTTTGATTTTTGCGATACGAGTTGATCTCTCTGAGTTATTCATGAAAAACCGAAAAAAGCGATTTTTTTCAAACGCAATTTTCTCAAAAACTATATTTTCTTTTCCATTGAAATTTTTATATGTTATTATACATAAAAACTACTAGCTTTTTAGATGGATTGAAATATGCCATTTTGCCTTTTTTTTTAAGCAGATTTTTAAACGTTTTTTTTATATTTTCCATTTTAAAGCATTTATACCATGGCGCATCATGCCATTTTTCCAACTATTACGTCTTTTTACAATTCGTTTGTATTTTTATTTATTAATTTATCAAAAATATTAACAAAAATCTTTAAAATAAACCCTTGATCAAATTTTTTTATCAATTAGAACCGAAGTTATGATAATTTTAAGTTTATAAAAATAGAAATTTTTTTGTTGATGATTAAAATTTTTTATTCAGTTTGAATTTTGCGCCCACGATTTAAATTTACTTTGTAGGGAGTGACATATGCCACCGCTAGATGGCGACGATTCACTTTTTGCATTCTTATTAACGACTTGACACATTCAAACATATAAGACAAGTAAGATCAAAAATAAAATTGTCTAATAAAGTTATTTCTTTGTATAAATCTTCTTCTGTCAGAGAAATCACTTTTAAATCAATATTATCTCCAATTGGGCATTCTTTAAATTTTCTTAGTACACATTTTATATCATCTTTTGAACAAAAAAGTAAAGAATTTATTTTCAATTCCAAATCCGCAATGTCATGTTTATTCTCGTTTTTATATTTATTTAAAGCACCCAACGTAAGTTTCAGGTTCTCGCAATAAACGCAAAGACACGAATCGTTTGGTAGATGGGGTATAACCCACTTTGGTCTTAAGGCATAGAATATTGATTTACCAATTTTTGTTTTAATTTCAGGATTTTCTTCTATAAAGAATTGATATATTTCTTTTATGCTTCGCGTAAAAGAGCGTTTAACTTTTTTAGTTTTTATACCGTTTTCTTTAACAGACATTGTGTCACTTTTATTTGCACTTTGACGAGAACAATTGAAATCATCGTTTAAATAATAATTTTTCATTCTCGTTATAATTTCACTATCCAAAGAATGGCCACAATAGTTCTCAGGCTTTTTCTAAATATCTTTATTATTTACCAATGATCTTGCTTGATCAATCATATAAACAGTTACATTTGATAAAACTAATTATAAATAATTTTTGGAAATGTTGCTTGGTATTGTTACGTTCAGCATATAAGTCAAACAATTTTTGTAATGGATGACTGAATTTCAGCCATCCATCGACTTCCGTTTGACTATAACGCACGAGCGCTACGTCTCCGGGGTTGGAAGTCTAAAAAAAAAGAAGCAGCAAGGATAAGTAGAACAAATTAGTAAACACCCATGTCATTGCCAAAATTTTATAAATTATTTCTTTTTCCCTCTTCAATTCACACAAAAAACCCTGCTTCGTACATAATTGTTAATTTTTTTTATACTTATTTCGCCTCAGGGCGAACCGTGCTACCCCATACCAAGTTTTCTTTTTATTTTCTTTGCATTTCCTTTCTGAATTTTTTTTTTTGTCTTTCTAATTTAAATTTAAATTTTTAACAATTTACGACGCTCAGCATTTACTCCGCGAATTAGCAATAAAAGCCACGCGTTCCCGAGTCATGAATTTCCCCCTTGAGATTTAGAAATAAAAAAATTGAAAACTCTCTACCTTGTTTTTTTTTTGTCTTGAATCTCCGCTTCCCCACACGTCCAAGGTGGATGTTCTCTGGTTGGTATATTTTACTGTTGACTGGTATAGTTGACTGTTGACTAGTATAGTTGACTGTTGACTTATAACTTGAATGCAAAATTAAACTTTTTCTTTCATCTACTTCGATTCGTGTCTCCTCGGCTGATGGTTCGTAGATGGGCGGTGGCTGGCTGCTGCTGGCTCTGGTGACGTGTCGGCTGATGGGCGAAAACGATGTGGCCAGCAAGAGTTCGGTCGGGAAAAAGAAGGCCCACGCCTGCAAGCTTGGAGCTTTATACTCTAAGTCAAGCTTCTAGAAGCTTCGTTGTTGCTAGCGGCGGTATATGTTTTTGCCCATTCGTATGATTTTCAGCTATTCTGATTGGTTGCCAATCGGCCCTCCCTGTATGGTTTTTTTCTGGAAACCATAATTTCAGATAAATAGAAAGAGGTCAGCTTGAAGTTTATTGGCAATTACTTTTTGCCGTTATCATTTCGGCTTCCTGTTTTTGAGACTCCTACAAAGCTTTTCTTTTAAATTTCGCGTTAACTTCGTATGATTGCTCCACATAAATTGGCTTTAATGTCCCCCCACTCTGTATTTCTTCAGAGACGGCCTTATCTATTTTTATTCTTGACTTTGTTCCCCTACCGCTTCGCTGAATTTTTTTCATACTCCCCTAAGTTAATTTCACAATTTTCTGCGAAGCCGTTCATCGTTGTCAGGCTTATTGCTTTTTCTAAGCTTGCCGCCTGCCCGTATCTTTTTTTAGCATCCTATTCAGCTTTTACTTCTCCTTCCTTTGCTGATTCACTCGGCCACCGAGCCTTGCTCTTCATTGAGGTCAACTGAATTTATTGCTATTCGTCCCTCGCATTTGTTTATTTATTATTTTATTGCAACTATTTTAATTTTTTTTTCATCATTACTATGTTATTCTTATTTATTTTCCGTTTGAAAAATTCATTGGTGTCGAATTCGGCTCCTGTAGCGTACTTTTCTTTCTTGTACTATTTTACTTTTACCGCTTTGACTTGAATCGTTTTCATCCTGTTATTTTGTCTCCTGTATTTGTTTTTATATTTTTTTTATCACTATTATTTTTACTTTTTCATTATTATTATTATTTTAGTTTTTATATTTTCTTTGCAAAATTCATTGGTAATGAACTTCGTTCCTTCCGCTTATACTCCTTTTTTTCGCTGTTTCATTCACCATTGCTTGACCTCGCTTTACTTGCGTCGTGCTATGCGCTCATTTATTAATTGATCAATACTATTTTTTAATCTATATTCATTATTATTATTTACTTTAATTTTTTTTGTAACATTTATTGGTAATGAACTCGGTTCATTATACCTCTCCACCCAATAAAGAACGCGCGAGTTAAATGAGAGCGTTCGGAAACAAAAATCTCTTTTATTGATTTATTAATTATGCTCTTTCTTTTTTTTTCTTAACTTGGAATGTGGTAGCCCAATTGGCCGCTTCTTGGTACAATGTATATTTATTGTTTCTATTCTTTACACTCAATATTATAATTTGATTATGTATTTTTCTTGTATTTTCTTGAATTAAAGACATAAGTTATGGGTGCATTGATTACTTGCATAAAAAAATTTTTTGTTCTCATTTGCTACATTGTCAAATAATAATGACGCTTTTTCGTGGATGAAAAGATCTATGTAAAAATATCTCTCAACTTTAATCTTATTAAACTTCTCTTAAAAGCGTCATTATTCTTTAACGTATACCTCTTGGTTACATTTTTCGTATACTCAACGCTTTTAATCTAGTTAAAGGAATTTTTTTATCAATTTGCCTTTGCTGGCGTCATTTTCATGTTTTGATACAGTTTGCCACTATATTTAATTTCACCACTATATTAGTGTTCCTTCATTACTATGTTTCTTACATCTAATTTCCTTCTTTTTCCCTATGTTTTAACTTATATGTTTTTATGGTATAATAATAATAATAATGTTTGATTATGTAAACTGAATCAATACTATTAGTTTATTAATTGTATATATACTCAATCGTAGTTTTTCTTATAGAACATCACAGTCTATAAGAATATCAAGCAATTAAAATTTGATTTTTATTATTATTATTCCATTTCCATCTTACTTCTATTTTAAAGCTACAGTAGTTGATAATATAAATATTTGCACCCAGCTTCCATGCTGTAATAATAAAAAGAATTTTGAATTTTTCTTCCAATACATTATTATCCTTTAAATTTTATTTTACAGTTTATACAATGGTATATCACTCTCTAAGTAATATTATTACTCTCAATGAAATTTGATATTAATGTTATGATGAAATTACTCTTTTTAATAAACAGCTTGGAAGCTAGTTTCCTATTTTACATAAATTTTTAATCTTATTTTTTCAATTGTGCAATTAATACGTGAACATATCAAATTTTTTTTTATATTTATCATTATTCTTAGTCCCAAAACCTTCTTGCATTTTGTTTCCCTTTACATACATTTTTGAAGGGCGCATTGTCTTTTTTGATTTACATCGTTTTTATGCTGTAAAAACACTATTTAATTATATATATTCTTACAACTTAATAAGCAAATATTATTTTAAATCTATACTTAATTTGTTGTTTAAAAAAAAAATTTTTATCGTAGTTGATTAAGCAACAAGTCTTTTTCTTTCACTTGACCAGTTTGTTGCTAATCTTACAAGTCCTCTCTAGCCCATTTTAATCTCTTGTTCTTACCCCTTTCTTAATTAATTTTTTTTTATATCAAATTTCCCTCTTTTATTCTTATTATAGTTCCTTCCCTGGGAACATTTTATTTATTGACCCTTTCCTTTCCTGTATGGTGTAAAATAAGAATATTAACAAAAAATTATATATATTTTTTTGTATTATCATCTATATATTATGGTTAAATAATAATAATAATTGATTTTAAAGCTTAATATGGGAATGTTCCCATTTTATTTTAATATTTTTCTATTTTTCTTACTAACAGCAAAATGTGATCGTTTATTATTATTATTATTTCCCTTCTCTTTTTTTTTATTTCAACGTTTATCATTAGTCTAAAAATCATCTTAAATTCATATTTATTCTGAATTGTATATTTTTTTTTATCATAATCATTTTTACTTATATTAATTATGTATGTTTCTTTGATTTTACTTCATATATCTTGTACATGTATGTATCTCTGTTTCCCGTTTTTCGTTACCGCGCTACTATGCGGTTCTTTGACTTATCTTTTTAATGTTTCTTTTTGTATATATAGATTTGCCTTTATTCATAATAAGTAAGTCATTATCGTTGACTTCTTGCTACCGTGTACGTTTTCTTTTTATACTTCAAACTAAATAAAATTTAACAAACTTTAATCCTCCCCCCCCCTAGAAAAAAAATACATCTTTTTAAAATTTGCTATTTACTTAAGAGGCGGTCGGAACCAAATCGGTAACTTGTGGTATATATCAAGTCAGCATTTTTCGCTTTACGATAATATTTTGTATATTTATATGACTTAAACTATTTCAAATTATTCTTTATATACATGACTAGAGAAAATGACTATATTTTTACCATATTAATAGATGAATAAATTATTATAAACATTTATTACAAGCACCGAACTAAGTCACCGATTTGGTTCCGACCGCCTCTTAAATTTTGTATAGAGAGTCTTTCTTTCCATCTCAAGGAAAATGAGGAAGTATATGTGTCGGTTTGTTTTTATCTTTGAACGACTTGACTATTTTCGGTTATCGTCTGTTAATATATTCTTTCGTTTACATATCTCTAGCTTCATCTAATTATCACTACTGTCTCTGTTCATTATTTCAACTCCTACCTTCCTATCCTATAGTATTTAAGTCGCGTGTTGTTCTCGTTTTTTTTTTCTACAGTTTACTTTTGGCTGTTTATTTTGCTTATTATTAACCTAATCTTGTAGCTTTTTTATTTTTATCCCCTTTTTATTAAATATATAACTATTGTAAGATCTAGATTTCATATGTATGTCTACCTATGGGACTGTCACACTTAAGCTTAGAGACTCCTATCTACCTTATTCTAATTCAATTTATTTTTTTCATTTATGTTCTTATGTTTAAACATATTTTTTAATCCTTATCTCCTCTCTCTTTTTTTTACTTTGGTTCCAAATAAGATTTTCTTACCCGATTTGCATGAACTACGTTAGTTTTATGATTATTTATTCTTATTTTAAGATTACATTATTAAAGACATCGGTGATCAGATATGGTCCTTCGATTTGGTCAGCTAGTTTATATTGTTTGCCCCCTTTTAATAGCCATACGCTATCCCCTATTCGGAATCCTTACGCGTTAATTTTTCTGTCATAATAATCTTTGGATCTGTATTTAGCCTCTATTAATTTTTCTCGCGCAATTTTCTGTATCTCGTTTAAGTGAGTACTAAGATCAATTACAAAATCCTCGGGTTCTAAGGGCTCATTTGAAGGTAAACGCGCCATTTTCCCAAAAACTAACTCGAAAGGAGTAAATTGATGGGCCTCATGTGGAACAGTATTGTAGCAAAAAGTGGCTAATTCAAGGTATTCGTCCCAACCCATTGTTTGGTCAATCATTACCTTTATATACTCACTTAGAGAATGATGACTGTGCTCTAAACTTCCGTTACTCGCGGGGTGATACGCTGTTGTCTTTACTTGTTTATTCTTAAATTTTTTTGCAATTCGTTTTATTAACCCACTCATAAAATTTAAGCCTTGATCCGTAAGAATTATTAACGGCGCGCCAAAAATGCAGATAAATCTTTTTATAAGAGCATCGGCTACTGATTCGGCGGTCGCATCCTTAAGAGGAATGGCCATGCAAAACTTAGAAAAATTGTATTGTAAGGTTAACACATTATTATGGCCGTTTCTTGAGACTGGGAAGGGCCCTAAAATATCTAGGCTAATCTTTGCCATTGCTGGATGGGGGGTGTCCGTAATAGTCATTGGTTGCTTAGTTTTTACACGTACAAGCTTCTTGAGTTGACAAGTTACGCTTTTACGCATAAAATTTTGTACATCCTCCTTGATATTCTCCCAATAATACCTTTGTCTATACCTTTCACTATTTCTCCCCATGGAACATTTTCAATTCGTTCGCTCCTTGCCATGCTTATAGAGCGTATTTTTTCTTTACTTATAATTTCCTTTAACACACGAAAACAGGATAATAAATTCGCTTTTATTTCCATAGTGCTTACTGAGGTGTTTCCTCGTAGTACCATTGCAAATTGCAATATTTTCCCTTTAGTGATAATTTTGACCTCCCCTGGGCTTAATCCATGAAAACGAGGAAACTCCTTTCTTTCATCTAGTTGTTGCGCTCCCACGTCGCAAGGTATTCCATTGGTAGTGATAAAATACATTAAATTATCTTTACGCATAAAAATATTTTCCTTATATTCAATAAGGGTTTTACTGTGTGTCTTTCTTTTTTCGGCTGAGTCATTTTTGTGATTTTCACTATTTAACGTCTCGTCAATTAGGTTTCCTGTCTCTCTATATATATATATTCCTCTTGTATCGTATTTTCAAATGGATTGGGGTCCTCGTACAAATTTCCATCCTCCCGCATATTTTCCTCTGTTTCCATGCTTTGCTCTTTCTTGGTTTCTTCCTCTATTTGTAGCCGCTGTCTATTGGGCCTTTTGAATCGCTTCTCGCGATAGTTTGAACGATTAACCTTGCCTGTACAGGCGCGTGTTACAATCAACACCGACTTCTCTACCGGATTTCTTGATAAGGGTTTAATTTAATACGCCAACGGGTAATTCTTGAGGTAAGGTCCGTCGCATTTTTAAACCATATCAACGGTTTATGGTCCATGATTATCGTAAATTTTCTTCCTAGTAAATAGGGTCTGAATTGTGAAACGCTACACTGAGAAAAAAATTTAGTTGAGTCAATGAAATAAATTTAGTTATTAAATATTTTGTTGATAAAAATTAATTTTGATTGAAGTAATATGCAAGGTTATTAAATCACTGAAATATTTAGTTGGGATAAAAAAATTGATACCTAAGTTAAAAAAAAAATATTTTTTTAAAATAAAGAAAAATTTATTGTTTCGGTTAAATTATTTGATTGATTTAATCAAATCAATTTTATTAAGGCAGCTGATAAAATTTTATAAAATATTTATTTGTAACAATAGAATATGTTTGTAAATTATCTATATATTTTGTTACAGTAATTAAATATTTATTTTAGTAAATCGTTTGTTAAATTTACAAAATCTTTTATAACAATAAAAAAATATTGGTCAATCATCAATATAATATTTGCTTGAATTAACAGTCATCTGATTAAGTTAAAGAAGCTTATATTGTAAATAAATGCTTCACTAAGTTAATAACATTGTCATTTAATTAATAATATATGTGATTGTATAAAAAAAAATATTTTGTTGTATATAACACATAAAATTTGATCAGCATTTCAATAAAAATTACAATTGATTTAAAGAGATAGGTTCCTTAAAATCAACAAATCCGATTTCAATGAATTTACAAAAAGAAAACCAATAAATTATTTTTTTAAAGTCAAGAAAGGTGCAACGTAAAATTAGATATTAAATTTTTTTTAAAGAAATATTTATTAAACCGAATATATTTATTCTATTATTTCTATCAAGTTGTTATTGAAACAAGAATATAATTCACTGATTTAATTAAATATTATATTAACGGCATGTCGGAGCTGCAGCAATCGAGTTTTGCTTTTTTTATTTTATCAATATCTTTTTAAATTCTTAAATTAAACAAATATAATGACTTGTCCGCACTAAAGCTATATTTATACAATAATTTTTGTTAAAATAAAAAATCATTTGGACTTGTTATTTTTTTATGAGCTTGGATTGGAAATTAGATATCAAACTCGACAAACCTAACCTTAAAATACGACATATTGAAAGTTTGTATTATAACTTTGTATGCATAATATTTTGGTGGTTTTCTTGAGTTGTCCGCACTAGAGTTTAATCTTACAAATTTTTTCTTTGTAACAAAGAAACTCGATTAAACGCATCGTTTATTCATAAGTTAAGATTGGAAATATTATTAGAAGGCGGACAGCTTCGTCATGCTCTTAACACTTCCATTAAATTACTTTAATGTTCAATAATGTATTAGATTATTTTAATGAAATATTTATTAAACCAAATATATTTATTTTATTATTTCTATCAAATTGTTATTGAATCAAGAATATATGTCACTGATTTAATTAAATATTGTATTAACACTTCTATTGAATTACTTTAATGTATAATAATATATTTGATTATCTTAATGAAATATTTATTAAACCAAATATATTTATCCTATTATTTCTATCAAGTTATTATTGAAACAAGAATATATTTCATTGATTCAATTAAATATTATATTAACATTTTTATAAAATTACTTTAATGTTCAATAATATATTTGATTATCTCAATGAAATATTTATTAAACCGAATATATTTATTCTATTAATTCTATCAAATTTTGATTGACATAAGAATATATTTCACTATTTCAATAAAATATTATAATACTTCTACTAAATTACTTTGATGTTTAATAATATATTTAATTATCTTAATAAAATGTTTACTAATTCTAACGTATTTATTCTATTATTTTTATCAAATTTTGATTAAAAGAAGAATATATTACATTGATTTAATTAATTATTATATCACCTTTATTAAATTACTTTACTGTTCAATAATATATTTAATTATATTAATGAAATATTTAATAATGTCAAAATTATTGTTTTATTCTTTCAATAAATTTTGAATAATAACAAAAAGATATTTCATTGTTTTAAATAAATATTGTATGACTTATATTAAATTATTTCACTGGCCAATGAAATACCTAATCATTTTAATTCAATATTTAGTTGCTTTGATGAATGTGTTTTTTCTCTTTATGAAACATATGATTGATTCTATGAAATATCTCATTGTCTTTTACTCAAATAATTTCATTGCTATATTATAATTAATTGGATGCATTCAATTAATTAAATTTTTAATTGATTCAAATATTTGATTTATCTTGTTCTATAAAATTATTTTATTACTTTTATTATTTAATTATATTGCGTCTATGAAATCAGTGATTAATTGAATTAATTATTATTTTTAACAATTAAATATTTTATTATTTATGTCCCAATTAAATATTTTGTTGTATTAATTAATTTCTTTATCAGATGGATTAAATAATTATTTGATTATCTTAATGAAACATTTATTGAAACAAGCAGTTATTATTTAATAACATATTTACTAAACTAGTTACATTCATGCGCGTGAAGCGCGCAACAAATTTATACTCCAGGGTCAACTATGGATATAATAACATCTATAAACATGATAAGTAATTTTAATAAACGAAATTATTTTAGTAGCAATTTTATTGTTTTTAATAAAATGATGAGTGGTCATCTATCAAAAATTAATTTTAAATAAAAACTAAAATTATGAACTTTAAAATCAAACAGTACGAAGTGCCTTTAATATGTTATCAAAAAATAAAAAAATTAAATTAAAAGAAATTTTTAATATAATTTTTTACATACATAATTTTCAATATTTATATTAGTTTTTTGGCATGTAGGATATAAGATCAAACTCTAGATACCGTAGCATACAACTGACCATGATCAAAAACTTCTCTTCATCAATCAATAATTATATTATTCTTTTAAGCAGCTAACAACAGCTAAAATTTTTTTTAAGCAACTGAATAAACTAATAGCAGTATCTGTTTCAATTTTTCTTTATTTACAACATATAAGTAATTTGAAACATAATAGAGACAAATCTGCGTTGGTTACACACTGTAAAAATTCTAGCCATAGCTTTGATACAAACATAGGAACCTCAAACATATTAGACATTGAATGCAACTATCAAAAAAGATTGCTATCAGAAATGATACATATTAAAAAATATGAAAATTGCAATTATACACGACACTGAAAAATTAAACAACTTATATAATAAATACATAGTTGAATTATTAAAAAGAAATTAATTTTTTTGATAAAACGGTTTCAAGAATAAATTATTTACAATAAAACGCAATAATTGTTAAATTAGATTAAATATAATTAAATCAAATTCATTCATGTGAGTCAAAATCTTGAATCAAATACCAAGTACATAAAAGAAAACACTTGCTAGTCACTTTGTACACCCAACGTTAATTGATTCTTTCCGAATTTTTTAAAATGTTCCAATAGAAACATGGAAAACAACGGAATGGTCCAATGAAAGTTCAGGATTTCAAAAGATTCGGAAAGAATTCATTAACGGTGGGTGTACATACGTAACTCACCTAAATTACCTATGTTAAAGATTTGTATAACCAAAGAAGATAGACGCTTATAGTAGGATTCTTCTGGGTTACATTTTTCGTCCGAAAGCCTGGGTAACACTTCAACATTGTTTGTATATCTATACATATGAAAAATGTGCTATATATATGATATATATAGATATCAAAATACATGGGATTTGATGGCGTCCCCAAGTAGCTGGGTAACAGAATCAACTCATTTTTGGCAGAAATTTCCCATTTAAGAGTACGCTTCTATCAGCGTCTATATTCGTTGGAATAACTTATACTTGAAGCGTATAGCTGCAAAAGTAGTTATCTCCAAAAAATTTTTTTCAAGAAATAACATTTTCTGCTGTACTTATACTTAAAAGTCAGTGTATTTTGCAATACACCATATTTTTTTCATTTCATAAAAAAAGACTATACCTATATTTTGGTCCCTTATGATTTTTTCATGATAAATTTTAATGTTCTGTATACGAAAATGCAATAAAAATGAATTCGGAAAAAATGGAGATAGCCACCTTTGCAGCTACACGCTTCACTTCATAATGTCACGTAGATCATGACGACGCATATTAGATTGCGAAAATTTTTATTATTAATAGAAATATCTATTATTATATATTTTTATAAAACAAAAATAGTTATGTAATACCACATGTTTAATACTTGTAAGTTTCATTTTTTATTTTTATTGTTACGCCTAAAATGTATTGTTTTAGGTGATGTTTTTTTAATGTATTGTTGATGAATTTAGAAATTTTTAATCATTAAGAAACTGTTATCAGTTGTTATTAAATTTTATGTTTTAGCACCTGAAGTGGCCTCTCTAAAAAATAGAGGAGAAAAGTTGTTTTTTCTCTTATAGAAATAAAGAAAAATTGAAACAGCTGCTGCTATTAGTTTATTCACAGTTAGAAATATCAAAGACAAAGTCTGTTAAAACCAGTTAATAGACAAAAATGTGTGTTACTTTAACAAACAAAATGTCTTTAAAGGATTTAACAAACAAATGTCTGTTAAAATTTTACTTATAAATTACAGACATTGTCTGTCAATGTACTAAAACTTTTTTTGGTCTTGTTTTCCGTACACATACATACACGTTTTATATATAGTTTTATTTTTTTAAATTCACGTTTAAATTAATAAATGTACAAGAACTCAAGAAATATTAGAAAGAACGTTTTTATTATATCTTATACAATATTATATTCGTTTATAATATGATATTCGTTGTCTAATGAATAGCTTTCGTGGCATTTACAATGATATAATTTTAATAATTATTAACAATTTTTATAAACAAATTATAATAATACGTTTTTTCGAAAAAAAAAAAATTATATTTTTAGGTCATTTTGAGTAAAAAGGTTCTCATGAACATATTGCTAAAATGAACTGAATTGGCAAAAAAATCGCAGTTTGAAAAAACGCGATTTTTCAAAACTTTGACAGCCTATAGCTCAGCTTCTACTGATTTCATTTTAACTCACAATAGCTTAAATTGTTTGTTAAAATATAAACTTAAAGATTACAGTAGTTAGCGACCGTATTTATAAAAAATCGCGTTTTTTCAAACTTTGCAATTTGTTTTCTGCCGATTCAGTGCATTTTAGACATATGTTCATGAGAACCTTTTTTACTCAAAATAAACTAAAAAAATATGATAAAATTTTTTTTTAAGTGCATTTTTATAATTTGTTTATGAAAATTGTTAATAATTATTAAATGCGCCATTTTCAGACATTCTACCCAAAAAATTCGGATTCAGCAGGTCAAAAATACATAAAAAAAACCTGGGTAGAATTGAGGACCTCGATCGACCAAGACTTATGTAGTTTGCCCCTGGACTATCTGTTTTAGTCGTTTGTTACGGACATTTTCAGAATCAACTGACATAAAGTCTGTTAAATCGTCACATCCTTGTTTGTTACTTCAACAGACAATTAAGTAACAGAAAATAAAAGTTAACAGACTACACAATTGTTTTTAACCGTGTTCAGTTCCTTAAAACAATAATTATATTATCAAACGTTTGTCCACGTAATTTATTAATCGTCATAGCAAAAGATAATTCACATGAAAATTACGTTCTTTTAAATGTAAAAGGAATATTCATTTTCACAATATAATCTACTACGGTTTGGAAAAATATTATCTTATACCACCCGTCAAAATTTTACATTTTAATAAATGATTAGAAAATTCTAAAATTTGCAATCTTGCACTATTGCATGAACCTTTATTAATACTTATATTTCTTATAAGCATTACAATAAATTTTTCTCTTAAATGTAATTTACTGGAAGGATTGAAAGAATTTAAATATTCTAGAAGAAACATTTCATCTGATTCATTAATGATTTTCATCACTATCAATTTCCGAGTTTTAAAATAATGTATGAAAATAATATAAATTTTGCAATAAAGAATCAAAAAGTTTTTCACAAAAAAAACATTTTATTTTTTACTTGCATTAAATTTTGTTTCAACTCATTCATATAAAATTGTTTTCACTAATTATTATATGCGTTACATCTTTAGTTTGGATAGCATTAAATTAAATTAAATATTGCAGTAAATTAAATTTTTAAATACTATTATTGGTAATAAGAGTTTAAAAATCCCTCATTATTTAAAATTACAAAAGCATCTTTTTCATCTTTATATATTTAATGACTATTAAATAAATGACTTTACTTAGCTACTTCATAACCGCATTATAGGTAATAATAAATATATCTATTACATTTATTTGAACTTAAGCATTTACAAAAATGCTGCCAAGTGCTTTGGTGTAATGCTTTCTCATAGAGCTCATTGTGTTAGAGTATTTTGATTTCATTTTGCTTTCTCAAAGAAAAATTATTGTATCGGTGAAAAAATTTTTTCTATTTTTTCGTTAATTTGTACATATTTAGACTCCGGGAGTCGAAAAAAGTGGTTTCAAATAAAAATTTTTTCAAAATTTTCAAAATGCTCTAAAATTAAAACTGCGCTAAGAAAATTAGTTTTTAAAAATTTTTTCTTCCGACAATAGCGGATAACTTGCATGCGAATTTTGGGGCAAATCTATAGAGTAATTTACGTAAAATAAAAGAAAAATGAATTTTTTTTTTCAAATTTTACAAAATTATCTAAAATTAAAACTTCTAAAATGAATAAATGAAGAGTCTCGATATGCACATAATTTATATGAACTTCTAAATAAATGTTAATTAAATAAAAAACATTCTAATGTTCGAGCCCCACCCATCAGTTTTCAGAAGTTTTTCTTTTGGTAGTCTCAAATAATTTCCAAGCAAATTTTAGAGCAAATCCATCGAGTACTTAAAGTAAAATACAAAAAAAAATTAAAAATTAGAATTGAAAAAAAATGTTTTGAATTGTTCTAAAATTAAAACTATGCCAAGAAAACCAGTTTTCAATAGCTTCCGTACCAGTTAGACAAAAAAATAAATTGTATGCAAAATTTGAAGGAAATCTGTCGAGTACTTTTCGAGATCTAATTGACGTAATGAGTACATACACACACATACATACAGACATTTTCTGCCCTACAAAAAAAAAATCAGGTGAGAGATCATTACATGAGATTTTGGAATGATAAATCACCTAAGAAATCAGGTGATTTCTCGCCTGATTTTTTTTAACAGGGTGGAAACCACTTTTTTCCACGAGTCTGAATATGTACAAATTAATAAAAAAATAGAACAAATTTTTTTATTGATACAATGTTTTCTTTATGAGAAAGTAGAAGTGTATTAAAATATATTTATAACTCATAAATCTTAAGACATGATACACATACAACATTATTTCATTTTAAATAGTGTTATTAAATAAACAAAATCAAGTTTTTAACTAATCAAAACGATTTTAAGCATCAGATAAGGGTTTTTAAAACTATTCATGGATCAAACTTTTTTATTTAATGTATCCCGGTTGAAAAAAAACACATAGTGTTATTACATGATTTTATCATATGATTTTATTATGTGGTTTTATCATATGGTTTTATTACATGTTTTTTGGTTTCAATTTATCATTTGGTGAAAGTATATGATAAAATGATACAATATAACCCTATGATGAAATCGTATAGTGAAACTATATGGTGAATACAAAATAAAACCATACACACGGAGAGAAAAAGCAGTTAACAGCTACTCAAAAAATTTGGAATCATTACTAACTTTGTTCGACAATAATTAAAGGAATGGGAATAAATACTAATCTATATTTTTGCGCCACGCGACAAAAGTAAGGTTACGATTTTACAAATGATCTGAGAAAACTAAGGACTGTGGGGATATTCAAGTATGTATCGCGACGATAGTTGTCGGCAAGAGAATAAAAAGTCTGCGCGCGCATAGAATTCGCGTAATACATACATGTGTATCACTACTTGAATAGCCCCTCTGATTACTAAAGAGTTAGGTAGCTAGTCATAAAAAGTTAAATGAAGAGTCAAACTGAGAATTATTGTCTGTAGTTTGCCTATAGGCAGACTGCAGACAATAATTCTCAGTTTGACTCTTCATTTAACTTTTTATGACTAGCTATCTAACTCTTTAGTAATCAGTCCTTAGTTTTCTCAGATCATTTGTAAAATCATAGCCTTACTTTTATCGCGTGGCGCTAAATTATAGATTTGTATCTATTCCTTTACCTTTAATTATTGCCGAACAAAGTTAGTAATGATTCCAAATTTTTTGAGTAGCTGACTGTTTCTTCTCTCCGTGAATATGGTTTTATTTTGTCTTCACCATATAGTTTCACTTTACGATTTCATCATAGGGTTGTATTATATGATTTTATCATATACTTTCATCATATGATAAATTGAAACCAAAAAACATGTAAAAAAACCATATGATAAAACCACATAATAAAACCATATGATAAAATCATGTAATAAAACTATGTGTTTATTTTCAACCGGGATATTTAAGCTAAAAAACAGTTTTATTAGTTTATATTATAATAACAAAAAATTATCGATTACATTTAAATCTGATTTTTTTTTCAGACTGAAACTCAGGTCTGATAGCTCAAATAACTACAGTTGAGTAGAAAGTGCATAGGCGCCCAAGTTATTTCAGCTTATGTCTGTATATTATAAAATAACCCATCTGTATAAGTAAAGTAATCAGTTAAATATATTATATTAAATATTAATTCATTTTATATTATAAAATATAACACATCTATATTAGTAAATATTCAAATTTTTATTGAAAATATAGTCATATGGCTTGTTTGTCAACTGTAATGCAAATTTTATATATACAAATATATAAAAAGGATGCTTACTATAGTTATAATTTTATCAGCATGTTAATTATTTTTAAGCTTTATTCATTAAAACATAAATTGTTTTTCTATTTTTTAATTTCATGTATTAATATTTAGTTAAATAGTAATGTATATAATAAAATAACTCACTCCTATAAGCAAACTATTCAGTTAAATACATTATATTAAATATTAATTCATCGTATATCATAAAATAGCACACTTATATAAAATGAATAAGTAAATTATTCAAATTTTCATTAAAAATAGACATATAGCTTGTTCGTCAACTGTAACACAAATTTTATGTTAATCTATAACAAAGCTGCCTATCGTAGTCACACTTTTATCAGTGTGCAAATTATTTTCAAACTACATTTACTGAAAACACACATTTTATACTTCTATTTATTTATGTATTAATATTTAATATAATAAGTTTAACTAAATAGTATTGTATATTATGAAATAGCACACTCGTATAAGTAGATTCTTTAAATTTTCATTAAAAATAGACATACAGTTTGTTCGTCAATTGTATCATCCATTGTTATCAATAAATTTTGATCTTGATTCATTCTAACCTTATTTTTTTTATTAAAATGTGCAAAAATTTATCTTTGAAACATTACTTAAATATATTACTTTTTTTTGGTACTTTAATGATTTTTAATCTGAGTAATAGAAATATAAAATAATAAAACTTTCATAACCTCAAACCTTCATAACCTCAAACCTTCATTAATTGCTGTTACTATACTTATTTTTAAATGAAAAACAATTAAAAATATATATATATTGTACCTGCATTAAGCAATACTTATGCAATAAAGGAATAAATTACTTATCTAAATTGTTATATTATTTGATGTCTTTACAATTTTACTGGAATTTTTAAATAAAAGGTAGTCACCTTGCTTGTGCTCATAGTTATATATTTTATCATTAAACTATACATTGGTTATATACATAAATAATATTGCTTGGTTTAAAATAAAATATTCTTATTCTATTTTAATTGAGTTACTTCTATTATATTTAAAAAACAATGCCTAGAAATTAATTTTTATTTATTTAAAAAATCTAAACTCTTTAAAATTTAATTTTTGGCGCCTATTCTATATCGACCAATCAGGATTCGATCTTTAGATGCTTCAACATGGCGGCTCATCATTTTTTTAAGAAGGATCAAATGAAATATAATGTTAAAATTAATATTTAATATTATTGAAAAATATTTTTTTGTATAAGTTATCATCCTTTATACTCAAACAAACTCATGTTTTAAATACGTGTCTTGCTAAGTGAATAACTTAGCAAAATATGTACTAAAGTTAATAAAAATTACAGAGAAATCTGATTAAATACTTGTTAAAATCAAGTAAATCCACTATTTGATTCTTCTACATAATTTATTTCATTCAAATAACACATATTTGAACTAAAAGAAACATTTATTGTTTTAACAAAATCATTTAGTTCGATGGTTTGATGATACAACCACTTGGTGGCGTCGTTAATTTTCGATCTCGCAAGCGGTAAGAGGGCTTCTAAGTTGATATATAAGGAAGTTAAAAATCCAAGATAATACGTAAATTGTAATGCGAGCGAAATTTGTTAGATTTACTGCGTGTGCGATCATTGTATAAAGCATACTAATGTTAGTATGTTAATAATTGTTATTCTTTACCATATAAATAAATGGAATCATATTCACCTGTCCTTTAATGAGGCATCAATTCATTGATGTCAATAAATAAATGTAAATCACTGAAAGCAAATACTGTTGATTAAAGACAGTATTTGTTCGATTAAAATATCTATAAATCGAATTAATTAAATATTTCTTTACTTTGAAGGAATATTTTATTTGAGATAACCGAATAATTAATCAATTTTTTGTTAAGACAATGAATTAATTTTATTAAATCTTAAAATTTTATTAAATTTAAAATATTCAATAAATTAAACTTTCATTTGAAAATATAAAATATTGAACTAATTTAATTTCAATATAGCATTAATATGATGAAATAATTAATTAGAAAAACAAATGGACATTTTAATGGATAATTTTTTTTATTAAAACAATGAATTAATTTTATTGAATCAATCTTCGCGACATTTAATAAGTCAAATATTTAATTGAAAATACAAAATATTATTTGATTTAATTTCAATATGTATATTAATGTAATGAAATAATCAATTAGAAAAACAAATGGGCATTTTAATTGATAAAATTTTTTATAAAAACAATGAATTAATTTTATTGAATCAATCTTCGCGACATTTAGTAAGTCAAATATTTATTTGAAAATACAAAATATTATTTTTAACCAATATTTGTGATGTTTAGTAGAATCAAATATTTATTTAAAAAAATGAAATATTTATTTGACTCAATTAAAATATTTGTATTAATGTAACAAAATATTTTATGTGCCGCCCGCACCTAAGGGATTTCATTGATTCAATTAAGCCTTACTTAATCCAACTAAATTTTTTTCTCAGTATTTACATTATTGCTAACGCTTCTCGTGAATACGTATCATATTTTCTCTTTGTATCTGAGAGAACCCTGGAAACATATGCTATTGGTCTATCTTTTCCAACCTCTTCTTGTGAGAGAATGACTCTTACAGCAACTCCACTCGCGTCACACGTAACTAAAAATGCTTCTGAAAAATCTGCGATTTTTAACACAGGTTGACTGCACAGTTTTCCCTTCAAAATTTCGAATGCCTGCTGTTGCTCTTTCTCCCATATAAAAGCAGCATCCTTCTTTAATAAGTTACTTAAGGGTTTGGCTAAACCTGAAAAATCTTTAATAAATCGTCTGTAATATCCTGCCAGTCCTAGAAATTGGCGAATATTTTTCGGCGTTTTCGGTATGGGAAAATACCTTACATCATCGAGTTTTCGAGGGTCTGGTCTTACTCCTTCTTTACTAAGTAAGTGACCTAGATATATAACTTCTTTCTTTTAAAATTCGCATTTATCTGGTTGTAGTTTAAGATTCGCTTTTCGTAGCTTTTGAAAGAATTCCTCCATTGCATAGTTATGCTCTTCTTGTGATTTACCATATACGACTGCATCATCTAGGAATAAAAACATATTTCTTCTATTAGTTGCACTCTTAAAATTTTTCGTTTTATTCATTCTAAATTCGCTATCGACTAAGCGTTGAAAGGTCATGGGTGAATTAGATAAGCCCATAGCCATTCTCTTAAATTGATATAAGCCAAAACATGACAAAAATGCACTTTTGTGTCTATCTTCTTTGGCGAAGCGTATTTGAAAATATCCTTGTGCTAAATCAAAAACGGAAAAATATTCGGCTCCTCCTACCTGATTAATAATACCAAGAATATTCGGCAACGGATATTTGTCTTTAATCGTCTTTTCATTTAACTGTCTATAATCTACCACTACACGATATCGTTTATTGCCCTTGCTATTCGGTGACTTCTTTACTAAACAGGCGGGTGACGCATAATTTGAACTTGACGGCTCTATGATATCAGAGTCTAACATTTCTTGAATTTGTCTTTCAAGTTCCTCTTTGAGAGCATGCGCGAAGCGATAAGGTTTGATCCATATTGGTATATCATTTATTGTGGGTATAGTATGTTCGACTAGCGTCGTTGTACCCAACATTTCTCCTTTTAAATAAAAACAGTCTGCGTATGTTTTAATTAATTTTTCGATAGGCTCTTTTTCTTTTACGGTTAGGTGTTGTAGTCGTAGCTGTGATTTTAATTTTTCAAATCTTACAGCTTGTGGGTTCGGTATACTACTCACGTCAAATTTTTCCTCTTGGTACAGATCATAGCATAATATGTCAAAACAAGGCTTATTCGTGAGTCTTAAATAATTTGCTAAAATTTTATTCTCGTCTTCCTCATAAACAAGATTTTTCTCATTACTATATAATTTTTCTTTTAATCCCTTCTCCTGGCTGCAATCGTGGTTAATTTTTGGGAAATTCTCGTAATTATTAACTAATTTATTATCTTTCTGTTTCATATTTTCTGTTCTTATCCGAGAAAACGCATTATCCGGGTCTTCGTCCCACGTTTCCTCCTTTTTTTATAAATAATATTATTTTGTTCAAATTCTCTTTCCATGTGTTCCTTTTCTACGGCTACTTGATCTTGTACGTTATCTCCTTCGTCTCTCTGAGTCATCATAACTTCCATCTTTTTGTTCAATGACGCGTTCTCTTCATAACTTCCTTCTTGCTCTGTATCAATATCGAGCTCTTTCGATGGCAGATTTTTCTTTTTAATATGAATGTTTCCTCTATGTTTATCGTTATGCGTTTCAACTATTTTCATTACTTCATTTACATTATTTTCACACTTCTCTCTTGAGGTACTTTCATAAGTAATATTTTCTTCGTCGCAATACTCCTTTTTATCCCCAACTTTGGGATTTCTCCAGTAGAAAGCATCATTCTTTCTATTATTTTTAACATCATTAAATACTTCTTTTTTATTCAATACATAATATTTATTTTCATCATGATGAGGGATTCCTCTTTCCTCTTCACCTTCAACAATATATATTTCTTCAAAGTCACGACTTCCCTTCTTTGGGTTTACAACATTATTTTTACTTATAAAAATTTCTCCTTGTTTCCGTAAATCTTTATTTTCTTCTTGGCACATATCTTTATTCTCATAATCATTGAAACATTAATTTTTCATTTTATACTCATAAGTGCCATAATAATTTACATAGTCCACGTCATTATATAGTTCATCTTGATTCTCAGAGATAACTTTATTAATATTTTTCTCAGCTTCTTCAATAACTAATTCATTTGTTTTAAATTTTTCATTTTCTTTAAACAGCTTATTTTCTTTTTTCAACGTACTTTTATTAACATGATTCTCGCAGCTTTCAATATTATTTTCATTAACAACATATATTTTATTTTTTTCTTTATTCGTCTCATTAAATACTTCATTTATTTTCGTATGATTCACATAATTTTCATTCGTCAATAATTTATTTGCATTATTAACAATAACTTTACGGACATGCCCCTCATTGGCCTTGTCCTTTCTATACATCATATCTCCTTTATTTTGTTCAATAATTTCATCATCTTCATTAAATACTTTATTTATTTTTACATAGTTTTCATTTTTGTTTTTCTTTAATAACTCATTTTCATTTTTCAATATAACATCATCGGCGTGCCCATCATTGGCTCTGCCTGTCTTTATATCAACAATATCTTTTTCTATATTTTCATTATTTTCATATAATTTATCATTTCTATAATTCACATGATTACCTTTTTTCAATACGTCTTTTTCATCATTTAAAATAACCTCATTGGCATGACCATCATTGGCTTTGCCCTTCTTTATATCGACAACATTTTCCTCATTTTCATAAAATATATCATTTATTTTTATATAATTCACATATTTACCTCTTTTTAATAATTCATTTTCATCATTTAAAATAACATCATTGGCATGCCCATCATTGGTTTTGCCATTTACACAATTATTAGTTTCTTCTTTTTCATCATAACATAATTCTTGAATCTCTACCGCATTTATCTTTCTATTTTCATTATGTCTTATTTTACATCTACTCTTATAATTGGTGCTGTACTTGCCTGATTCAAGTTCACTGTTTCGATGCGCGTGGGCCGTCGCTCGCTGCCTGTGACGTAGTCAGGCGCGTGCCAGCCGTTATCTCTCTCTCCGCGCCCACTTGAGGGAGATTCTAACCGTTTCCCTGCGACTCTTGTCCTAAACGCGTGTCTCGTTGTAATTTAAAACATTGATTCCAAGTGTGGCCTGGTTTACCGCAATAATAACAGGTTAAATTTGAAAAATTATTTGTATGCCGAGTTGGCGAATTATACGGGCCTCTTCTCGCAAAATTATCATGATTCTGATTGTTACTGCTATTATTTTCAAAATTTGCAGCATAGTTATTTCACCCTCTATTTTAATTTTCATAGTTATTTTCTCTAGCGTTCATCCCTGAATGTCGGCTATGGGCGTTGGTTACGTTTTCTCTACCTCTTGGTGAATATTCTGTTCTTCAATTCACCTCAGTGTTCCAGCCCCCAAAGGCAACATTCCGTCTTTGAGTGTTAGCAAAATTTTGCCCTCTCCGCCATTGGTTTGGCTGAAAATTATTATTAGGCGGCGAAAATGAGTTTACACTTCCCATCTGGCGGGCTAATAATAAGCAATTCATTGCTGGGTGTCCCCTTTTATTGCAAAAGGAACAAATTATTATATTTGTCTCTGTTCCGACAATATTTACGCGTCGAACGTTCTTCAAAAATTTCCTCTTTTATTTTCCTCTCTACGCACCTCTCCTTCCTCTTGCATACTATTTGCGAATTCCCGCTCGATTTCTATGGCGTTTTCTCTAGCTTCTTCTAAACTTGCACGAGTACCTGTGCCCGTATTTCCCAGCGCAATCCTCTGAGGAAATACTTTACACAATCTTTTTCTAATTCTTGTTTAAAATCATTTATATCATTTATTTGCTTTTCTTTTCTTGCCGTGAATAGTATTTCTTTTTTAATTTCACGTAAGCGATTCAAAAAGACAATTACGTTTTCAACTGTCTTTTGCTTGATTTTTGCTAAATCTCCTGTCCACTCGTGATAAGTTTTTGCGGATCCAAAAATATTTTCTAAATATTCCACAACTTCCATTAAATTTTTGAAGTTGCGTCCCCTTACGCAATTTAAAGCATCCCCATATAGTTTAATTCTAATCAGTTCAGCTAATTCTCCTTCTACATGGCTGGGTAAAATCGCTTGTGCTTCCATGCACCCGTCTATAAATTCAGAAATAGGAATATTTTTGCCATTGAAACGCGGAATGACATCAAGGGCATCCTTTAAGGATAACCCACGAATTTGCAAGTGTGCCATTTTTATTGAGTTATCTGGCAAATTCTGCAAACTATTATTCTCTGCATTTTTATTTTTGTAATTATAAGAAAAATCTTTATAGTTAGAAATTCGATTCCTTTCTTTATTTGCAGGGGCAAGAGAATTTGTTGTGTTCTCTAAATTTGCAAGTTCCTTTTTTCCGTCTGCTTTCACTAGGGTAGGCGCAACTACCGAGTTATAAGAAATATTCTCTTCTTTCTTTAACTCGTTATTATTTCCCACAAAATAGTCTTATTCGTTTTTCACGAACTTCTGTATTTTCTCCTTCTCTCAATTTAAAATTTTGAAAAATCCAAATCCTTTATTTATGATTTCGTTTAATTCTTCGATATGTTCGGGGCTTTTAAAATAATTATTAATCACTTCGTCTTTAAAACTTACGCTCAGGTGTTCTTTAATGTGTTCCACCGCGACTTCTGAGGGTAAATCTAATAAATCTCCTTTTTCAAATAGTGTCGGTAATCGAAAACTAGGTTTGGTGCTTAAGGGTGTGCTACAGCTTATTGCTAAAGGCGAAGTGTTAAATTTAAAGGCAAAATGTTTTATTTAAAAGTTTGAATTGCGCGGGTCTAAGACTTATTTTTTTATAATTAACAGGAACCTTTTCTTTAGTTCTGTTTTTACTACCTGACTCTCTTTCGTCCTCACTGCTATCTGATTCACTTACTTTATCCCTATATTCCCTAAATCCTAAACCTAACGCTTCATATACGTCCTGCCTTGATTTAAATCCCTCTAATTCCTCTACCTCTAAATTATTTCTCTGTAAGAAAACAGTCAAGTCTTTCTTTATTGTAAGGTATTCTTCAATCTTTTTATCTACTTCGCGCGGGTGCTTTGACGCCTTCACTGCTTCAGTGATTTCCGCGTTTTCATTTTTTAATTGTTCAATAAAGTTTTTGCAAATATACTTTCCTCATACATGTCACCAGAAACGCCGCTCCTATTGCTCATTTCGTATTGTTTGGAATTCTTTGCGATCAACAAAATAATTTATCAATGATTCCGCAAATTTACTTATCTTTGTTCGCATCCATAATTGATATTTAATAAAAATTCTTAAAACTATTTCTGCCATCAATATAAGATTGTCGTGCAGGCATATATATAGGTACCATGCGAATAATTCTACTACGCTTTCACCATTTGCAAATTTACCTCTTTCCAACCTTAAATGTTTTACATATCTAATTTTTTTCGCAATTTCAAAACGACAATTCATTCTTAGAGCAGTTTTATAGGGACGATGTATTCAATAAAAAAGAATTTTGGGCATTTAAAATACTTACGAAGAGTTCTCTTATGTGTTTTATATTCACAAAGATTCGTAATGCTGAAGCTTATTAACCTTTAGAGGATGGGATGGCCCCTATACGGGCCATGCCCATGATCGACCCTTTACATGTGTTAGTTTTGAGATGTGAGACATCACAAAAACTCAATTTCTATAGAAAAGTGAGAGAAAACAGTAAACCCAAATCCCTGTCCTCTAAAGGTTAAAGTACTTAATTTTCATATTCTAAGGGTGTAGGGCAAATGTAAGCATGTCTATCGCTACCCAACTCCGGTCAATTTTTATTAAACATCTTCTTTTTAACATTTTCTTTTTCTCTTTTTTTTTCTTTTTTACTTACTTTTAGTAAAATAAATCACAAGGTAATTTTATTATTTAATATTAATAAAAAAGAAATTATATTGCAAAAGAAAAATAATTTCATTTTAATATCTTTCTTTTGATCTTTAAACCTTCTACTTGAGCAAAAATTTTGATAATTTAGTATTTTGTTGTTTTGACGCTTGTAAGAAAAGAATCTTTTATATTAATTTATTTGTTATGTATATTATCGTAACCATTATCAATTACTACAAAAAGCCATTCTAAACTTTGAAAAGGTTTCTAAATAATGCATTAACAAGTTAGTTATGTGCATCTGTTTTTCAATTTTCTAAAGAGCAATTTTCATAAATACAAAGAAGCAAATTCATTTTTAATAAAAATTGCCATATTCAATGCTTTGAAATTTGTCTTTGATAAAACGTCAGTAAAAGAAAATGCTATTATTTTTCCTTTTTTACAACACCCTAAAAATAAGAAAAATGATAAAATTTTTAAAAAATTTGCAAAATTTTCTTTTTGTCTTATCATTTTATATTTAATTAAAATTCTTTTTTTTTTTTTTTTTTTTTTTACTTAAGCTGTTTCTGAAAATTTTGCAGGGTAGGATCCAATCATACTGAGTTTTGAAATAAGAATTTTACTCATTTTCTTTTTATAGTTTAAAATTATTATTTTAATATTTCACACAATAATATATATTTAAAAAAATTTCTTAAATATTAAATTTATTAATCCTTCAACTTTTAAATATCCGTCAAATCACTATCCTTTTATTAATTTCCAGCATAGATTTTTCATAAAAATTCTCCGTTACAGTATAATATTTCCATAGTTATTTCTATATAATTCACACAATAAACTGCTTTAAAAACTCTGCAAATATTTTAATCACACAACGTCATAATTTTACCAGGCTATAATTAAATTACTGCAGAACCATCAAAATTGATTTAATTTATTTCTTCAACCAAAAATTGTATTTCACGCGCTATTAAACATTTGTCTTCTTTAATAACATTTTAAATTGAATTTTTACTTTATCTTTCTCTTTTCTTTTTTTACCAAGTGCCGAGTCACCAGTATTTAAATATGATACTAGAATTGATTTAACGTATTTCTCAAAAATAAAATCTTTATCTTTAGCATGACTATAAAAATGTTCACTTATTAGCCCAAAAAAAGTTCATTGAACTTATGCCCATATACTTATTTTTATATTTTTCTTTTTTTTTAAAAAAAATTTTCTTTACATATTATTAAAATAAATTCCATTTTTATTCATACGAAAAAAAAGGCAAAGAAATTTTCCATTTATTTTTCATCCCTGCTCTCTCTTTTTTGTTTCATGGGTTGATACACCAGTTTTTAATTTAGTGTTCATCCTTGCATTCTCCTTTTTTTTTATTTCCCGGCTGATGCACCAGTTTTTAACTTATATAAACTAAACATATGTTACGTTCAGCATATAAGTCAAACAATTTTTGTAATGGATGACTGAATTTCAGCCATCCATCGACTTTCGTTTGACTAACGCGTGAGCGCTACGTATCCAGGGTTGGAAGTTTGAAAAAGAAAGAAGCAGCAAGGATAGGTAAAAAAAATTAGTGAACACCCATGTCATTGCTAAAATTTTATAATTTATTTCTTTTTCCCTCTTCAATTCACACAAGAAACCCTGCTTCGTACATAATTGTTTATTTTTTTTTTATACTTGTTTCGCCTCAGGGCGAACCATACTACCCCATACCTAGTTTTCTTTTTATTTTCTTTGCATTTCCTTTCTGAATTTTTTTTTGTCTTTCTAATTTAAATTTAAATATTTAACAATTTACGACGCTCAGCATTTACTCCGCGAATTAGCAATAGAAGCCACGCGTTTCCGAGTCATGAATTTCTCCCTTGAGATTTAAAAATAAAAAAATTGAAAACTCTCTACCTTGTTTTTTTTTGTCTTGAATCTCCGCTTCCCCACACGTCCACCTTGTTCTCTGGTTGGTATATTTGACTGTTGACTGGTATAGTTGACTGTTGACTTATAACTTGAATGCAAAATTAAACTTTTTCTTTCTTCTACTTCGATTCGTGTCTCATCGGCTGATGGCTCGTAGATGGGCGGTGGCTGGCTGCTGCTGGCTCTGGTGACGTGTCGGCTGATGGACGAAAACGATGTGGCCAGCAAGAGTTTAGTCAGGAAAAAGAGGGCCCACGCCTGCAAGCTTGGAGCTTTATACTCTAAGTCAAGCTTCTAGAAGCTTCGTTGTTGCTAGCGGCGGTATATGTTTTTGCCCATTCGTATGATTTTCAGCTATTCTGATTGGTTAATAATCGGCCGTCCCTGTATGGTTTTTTTCTGGAAACCATAATTTTAGTTGAATAGAAAGAGGTGAAGTTTATTGGCAATAACTTTTTGCCGTTATCATTTCGGCTTCCTGTTTTTGAGACTCCTGCAAAGCTTTTCTTTTAAATTTCGCGCTAACTTCTTATAATTGCTCCACATAAATTGGCTTTATTCTCCCTCCTCTCTGTATTTTTCTTCAGGGATGGCCTTATCTATTTTCATACTGCGCTTTATTCTCCTACCGCTTCGCTGAAATCTTTTCATACTCCCCTAAGTTAACTTCACAATTTTCTGCGAAGCCGTTCATCGTTGTCAGGCTTATTGCTTTTTCTAAGCTTGCCGCCTGCCCGTATCTTTTTTTAGCATCCTATTCAGCTTGTACTTCTCCTTCCTTTGCTGATTCACTCGGCCGCCGAGCCTTGCTCTTCATTGAGGTCAACTGAATTTATTGCTATTCGTCCCTCGCGTTTGTTTATTTATTATTTTATTACAACTATTTTAATTTTTTTTTATTTTTATGATGTTATTCTTATTTATTTTATGTTTGAAAAATTCATTGGTGTCGAATTTGGCTCCTGCAGCGTACTTTTCTTTCTTGTACTATTTTACTCGACCGCCGCTTTGACTTGAATCGTTTTCATCTTGTTATTTTGACTCCTGTATTTGTTTATATATTTATTTATCACTATTATTTTTACTTTTTCATTATTATTTTAGTTTTTATATTTTCTTTGCAAAATTCATTGGTAATGAACTTCGTTCCTTCCGCTTATACTCCTTTTTTTCGCTATTTCATTCACCATTGCTTGACCTCGCTTTACTTACGTCGTGCTATGCGTACATTTATTAATTGATCAATACTATTTTTTTACTCTATATTCATTGTTATTATTTAAACTTTTTTTTTTGTTACATTTATTGGTAATGAACCCAGTTTATTACAGTATCAATGTTAAAAAAAATCAGGTGATTTATCATGCCAAAACATCATGTAACGATTTTTATTGTTTTTACACGTTTTAAATCATGCTTAGTCAATTCAGAACAATTTTTGAAAATTTTTGCAAATTCTGAACTTAGAAAATTTTTTACATCATTTGGTCTTAAAAAAAATGTTGACTACACTGAGAGAAAATTCATGCTAATAGAGCATGCGAACTGCCATCTATGCGAGCATATAAAACATTGATACAAATATGACAGGCCGTGAGAAGCTCTGTTAGTATTGGATTACCTTATACTAAAAAAGATGGTATGGAGAGTAACTAAAGCATGAACGGCATTCACTGATGACTCGCGGGGTATACTTCGATGACTCCCCACTCTCATATCCTTTGTTTGCTTGAGTCGCCTCCTCTTTTGGGTGGCGACGCAAGCAAACACGGCTGGTCTGTACCCAAAATTATGTTGCAAATTTCTTTAACGTATTTTCGTAGCGTGAATCTTTTATTTCTTTTCTTTTTTTATGAAGGAAGATACGTTATAAATATAACCTGTTAAACTTTTTAACTTTAAATAATTAATTTTTAACTTAAAATTTAATTATTTTAAACCGCTGGGAGGCAGATGAGCATGTACGATTTTACGCCGGAGATATTTCGAAGTAGCGTTGGTCCAGTGCGTAACGTTCACGCTTTTCCTTTTGAGTACGCGAGTTCAACTCTCGGCTAGGGTCACTTTTTTTTAATTTTTTTTTTATTGTTTTAATATTTTTTATTCCTTTTTATATTTATTTTTTTTTAGATTTTGTATTTTTTTAATAATTTTAAAATTTAATTTTTCACAAGTACGCTTGTTTTTTTCAATGAAAATTTTTTAAAAATAAATTATTCTTTATAGGTAGTAATTACAAATATTGATGAATAAATAATAGTGATGTTTATTTTATAATAGTGATGTTTATTTTATAATAGTATAGTTTAATTTATTTATAATTTAGTTTATAAAATTTACAATAAATTACAATAAATAAATAAAACTGAGTTATTATTATTTATGTTATAATATATATTGTATATTGAAATATGTTTATGAAGACAAAATTGAACTATAGTATTGTAAATATCACTATTATTTATTTATTAATATTTTAAATTATTTTCTATATGAAATAATTTATTTAAAAATATTAATAAAAAAACGAGCATATTTTAAGTAACTTGTGAAAAAATAGATTTTAAAATTAATAAAAAAATAGAAAATAAAAAAATATAAATAAAAAAAGCAATAAAAACTATTGAAATAATAAAAAAAATTAAAAAAAAGACCCTAGCCGAGAGTTGAACTCGCGTACTCAAAAGGAAAAGCGTGAACGTTACGCACTAGACCAACGTTACTTCGAAATATCTCTGGCGTAAAATCGTACATGCTCATCTGCCCCCCAGCGGTTTAAAATAATTAAATTTTAAATTAAAAATTAATTATTTAAAGTTAAAAAGTTTAACAGGTTATATTTATAACGTATCTCCCTTTATAAAAAAAGAAAAGAAAAGAAATAAAAGATTCACGCTACGAAAATACGTTAACGAAATTTGCAACATGATTTTGGATATAGACCAGCCGTGTTTGCTCGCGTCGCCACCCAAAAGAGGAGGCGACTTGAGCAATAGAAGAATGTCATAGTTAGCAGTAAAGAAAGAATAGTGGACAAGCCACGTTTACTTCCTTCACGTCTCATGAGAGGATACAGCGCTAGCTATCGAAGGATATTAGAGTGGGGAGCTACTAAAGCATGTAAACAAACAGTTTTTGGATAGCACAAACCTCGTAAGAGTAGATGGCGCTGTTATTAAAGCATAGGATATTACTTACTAACTTTGGATACGTAGACTACATGCTCTATTGGCATGAATTTTCTCTCAGTGTAATTTTACAAATAAATTTCTGAATTCAAAAATTTCAAAAATTAAAAAAAATTTTTTTGAATTGACTTACCATTGTTTGGAACGTGTAAAAACCAAAAAGACCGTTATTTGATGTTTCGGCATGATAAATCACCTAATAAATCAGGTGATTTGTCACCTAATTTTTTTCACCAGGGATAGGACTTGATAACCGCAGTTTCTCAAAAAAATATGAACAAGTATCTAAAGCAATTTTAATATTTTCGAGCCATTTATCGCATATTTCACATTCGTTATTTTCATTTAATATGGGCAAATCCGTTATATCGTAGACTTTCATAATTTTAATTGCTATTTGTGAATCAAATGCATCGTTTATTTGTTTTATTTTTCGAAGAGCACAGAATTTTCGCATTTTTCTATTGATACTCTGAGGCATTTTGATTGGTGAAATTTTTAATTCCAAATTACTTGAAGTCTGATTGAACTGCTCTACCAAAGCCTTACTGTAAAAAAACTTCTTCCGAAGATTGTTGACTGTTTGAGGTAGATGAAATAGGTGTATTTTCACTTCATCTAAAAATATTCTGTTACATGAAGGACATACTTTATCCTTTCTAGCAAAAGAAGTATTCGGATGCAAGCGTTTCAAAGACTCCGTTAGATCATCTAATTCTCTAAACAGATTTTTGGAGCAATCGTAAATAACTTTTTTGTGACTTTCTTTCAAATCCTTGCACTTAGTCTTAACAGCCAGTGATGCCATTATTATTAATTAGTTCTTTGACAGAGCAAAAAAAAATTTTTTTGTTAGACAATTTTATTTTTGTTCTTACTTATCTTACATGCTTGAATGCGTCAAGTCGTTAATAAGAATGCAAAAAGCGAATCGTCGCCATCTAGCGGTAGCACATGTCACTTCCTGCAAAGTAAATTTAAATCGTGGGCGCAAAATTCAAACTGAATAAAAAATTTTAATTATCAACAAAAAGATTTCTATTTTATAAACTTAAAATCATTATAACTTCGGTTCAAATTGATAAAAAAATTTGATCGAGGGTTTATTTTAAAGATTTTTGTTAATATTTTTGATAAATTAATAAATAAAAACATAAACGAATTGTAAAAAGACGTAATAGTTGGAAAAATGGTATGATGTGCCATGGTATCAATGCTTTAAAATAAAAAAAAAAAAAACGTTTAAAAATCTGTTTAAAAAAAATAAGGCAAAATGGCATATTTTCACCTATCCTAAAAATTAGTAGTTTTTATGAATAATAACATATAAAAATTTCAACGGAAAAGAAAATATAGTTTTTAAAAGAATTGCGTTTGAAAAAAAACACTTTTTTCGGTTTTTTATGAATAACTCAGAGAGATCAACTCATATCGCAAAAATCAAAACAGCATTTAAGACTAGACTAAATTTTGCACATTTTCATTAAACGAACGTCCAAAAAGGTCCAAAATTGATGGAGCTACGGCAATTTGAAAATAAAGGTTTTTCCCAGTTATTTCCAGTTGTTCCCAGTTATTCCCAATTATTTCAAGTTATTTCTAGTTGAGTTTAAAAATAATATAAATATCAGAGGAATAACTGTTATTAGTATCTCTGATTTTTTAAATTATTTCTTAACTAAAATTGTAATAACTGGAAATACATATGCTTAATCAAACTTACGATTCTAGATTTGATAAAAAAACTATTAATATTATATTATAAATATTTTGACAATATAATTTCGTTTTTATTAAAAAACCTATTTAATGAAAATTGGTTGTTTTTTTTAATAAAAACAAAATTCTTCTTTAAATTTCTTTACCTAAACTTATAATTTTGCAAATAAATCGAAAAGATTTTTCATTTACAATCATCATTATTTACAACAAATGTATACAAAACTTTCCAAAACTGATATCAAAGTTATTATTATTTTCACGCGCTACCCTAGATTAAAAAAAGAAACATATAAATCGGACCATAATTACCAGAGATATTGTTAATTTTCATATGCAATATGAATTTCAACTTTAGAAAATTTTTTTCTGTTCTTGCATAAAGAAAAAGATACCAGCGTGCGCATGCGCGGTGGCCGTTCATATACTCTGTTACCTGATATTCGCACTCAATGCAATGCGTAAAAAAATTTAGAAACGATGATTTATATATATATATATATATATAAACCACTTTGTATACATTAATGCCGTTTTACCAATAAATAATTTATATTATAAACTGGCTATTAAACTTTGAAACGAGTTAAAATGTTTAAAAACAATGGCGCAATTGTTAGTCAAAGTCAAAGCCATGTTACTCTTTTCACGATAGAAAATTTTTAAAAAATTCAAATTAAAGGTCTTGAAGAGACCTTTCTCTTCCATTTTACAAAATTAATATATATCAAAAATAGGCTGAAATATATGAATTTATTTATAAGAATTAGAATTGTAAAATCGGAAAAACGCTAAAAAATAGTGCAAAAAAATAAAAAATTGAAATTTTTATAATCGTTTATGATAAAGCTATCCTACCATTACATGCTCAAGAAGTTTGACATATTTGCAATAATTATTGTAGACTTGGCATTAATTTGAATTTTCGACTTTTTTTTAATAAACAAATTAATCGTCGCTCTTCTTACGGGCCGAAACAGATCGGCCTGGAGGAGGATTAAAGACAATAGAAAATTTATCTTTTCCCAAAGTTTCATCGAATTTTGAATAAAATATCTGTCTTTAACTTTAATTTGAAAAATTACCCATTTTCTCGAAAAAACTCCATTCCCGAGAAAATTTGAAAATTGTAGAAAATTGCACACCCATAGTCTTGAAGAAAATTTAATTCTGAACAACTTTTGTGAAAAAAATTTTCTTCTAGAGTCAGAAGCAGCGCAGTTACAGAGGAAAAGAGAAAAAAAAGTCGATTTTTTTATCTTAATTTGTTTATAAATATTTTTCCACAACTTTTTGAGATGGCGCACATCGATATTCTTAATATTGTAACGGTTATTTTGCCCGTTACAAAAGAAGAATTAGCGTTTAATTTAATGTAAACTTTAGCTAAGTCCTTAAATTTTACTATATGCAGAGTTGCTGAAATTTGTAAGAATTTCACTAAATATTATACAGCGAACTCCGATTGTGCTAGCTAATCAATCCTATTGATAAACGACAAAATCATATCTGATATACTCATCGCTTGCTGCATGCACTGCGTCTCTCTCTCTCTCTCTCTCTCTTACCTGATCGAGAGACGCGTGGCCGGTAGCGCAGTTTTCCTTCGTGAGGCAGGTTCCAAAATACGTTATATTAAAATATATGAGATTACGTAATTAAATAATTTATAACTGCTCACAAGGACCGCGAAGGCGTCGGAGTAAGCAACGGGAAATATATATTTTATATTATATATAGTCAGGCAATATAATTAATATGAAGCACGATTTAATAGAAAAACGGAATCAATTTATTATAAGAAAAATATAAATACAAAGATAAAACGTAAACTAAATGAGAATGAAATTGAATAATATATAAAAAGTAATGTACGCGTCTATTGAGAGAGTGAGCAAAGGGAGGGCGCGTCGCGAACTAAATGATACTTGCTTATGACGCTGATCGGTTATATAACCGATGATACAATATACCTGAACAAGTATCTCTCGAGGAAGAGATACTTGGATATCGCACAGTATAATTATACTTACAATAACGCACTAGCCAGCTTACACTAATTACCTATTTGCACGTAGACGCCGCTCGCCCGTTATCGAAGCTTCTCCCCTGTACGTAACCAATACGTAAATGCTCTGGAGTAGATCGGTGGAACACGTCTCTTCCCGATCCTCGAATTCCGCTGAGCTCTGCCAACGTGGTTGCCTGGACGTAGATCGGTGGAATCCTATGCACGCCGATCAACGTATTTGTTGGCACTTAATGGCTGACCGCTAAGACGCGCGGTCAAGCAAAACTCTACAGAAAGAATTTCTGAGAGTTGCAACTAGCCAATACAATATAATACGCTAGTCGATATAAATTAACGACTTTTATTTAAGACAACGTTTCGCGCTGTCAGTTGCGAACTTAGTCTACCGTATTATACGACCACGTGGCGAAATTCTTTAATAAGCACAGCGCGGCTTAGGTTTCGTGCTAACGCAACGGTAGCCGGAAACTCTCTGAAGCGCCTCGTGGCCGGCGAGCTTCTCTCTCGCGTGCCGGTCGTCAAGATACGCACTTCTTTACTCGTCTTAGACGGAGTCAGGCTATCTGATACGGGCCACTAAAAACCCACCATACAAAATTAATACTGTTTTTTGCAAATTGTTAAAGTTTTATATGTTAAAAATAATGTCCTGAAGTAATTTTTGAAAATTTTCATTTTTCCAAAAGTTTTTAGCAAACTAACCTCTAAGCACTTTTTTTTTCGAAACGCGATTAATTAGAAACTATCAGATAAAAGTTAACGAAATTTTATTTACAAATTCAAAAATAGTTAAAGAATCGAATAGAGTATAAAAAGATTGAAAAAAATATTAATTATTAATAAAAAATTAGCCATGCAATAAATAAATGAAAATTTATGACACTTCTCGTAGGGCTAAGAAATTTTTTTTCTTTAATCATTAATTCCTTAGACTTTCTCTTATTCATAATTGCAATAAAATTTGGGGGATCTCTTTTAGGAAAAGATTTACAAATTTTTTAAATCTGCGGTGTGAATGTTTAACGCATCAAAGATGGCGGCGCACGTTCTAGTACTTTACCGTTGTATGGATCCTTATGCATCACGCCTTTTCTTCTTTGAAAAATAAGTTAAATAAATCGTAAGTCTGTTGTTCCTAGAATACTATACTATTTATTGTAGAATTAAAGTTCAATTATTTTTTAACATTTATTACAGCAGATTTTGAATAATTTGAAAAAATTTTACATTCTAATTTTTCCATGTCATATGGCTTATAGCAGTGGAATTTACGTGTTCCAACAATTGTTTTTGCCGAACTAAAGCGATTTTCTAATTTTTTCTGATGATTTTTATATTCATTTAGTGAACAAAATTCAAAACTAATTTTTTTGAAGAAATCAGATGCCCATTCAAACAGTTTTTTTGTTGTAGTTATCGTCTTATCTTGTAAACTGGCTCTGTATGCATGTCTTTTCACACATCCACCGATACCATCACAAGCACCTTTTCCGTGTGCAGTAGCGAAAAAATGCCATTCTGCATTGATTCCAAAATCTTTTTCATGATGCAGTAAATTTGATAAATTGAATCTATTTTTGTACTGGGAGCCAGCTCCGTCCAAAAAATAATAAATTTTTTAATTTTTTGTGCACAAAACTTTCTTTTTAAAAACTCAATCATCTTTGAATTGTACAGATGCACTCCAGTGGCGTCGTGATTTTCGTATTCAGAGAAAACAACATAATTAATGTTTTTGATAACTTTATCCTGTTTGTAATAAATCACGTATACATGTAACGTAGCTTGGTCTTTGCACCAATGTTGCGATTGTATAGCATCTTGTACATGAAATGAATAATTTTCAGAAAAATCTAAGGTTACAATGAATTCTTCATCTTCAAGTTTTTCTTTTAGCTGTTCTAAATACGTTGCTTGAGTCTGAGCAATGAAATCATGTTTCAAAACATCGGGTAAATCGGATGCAAGATTTTTAAGAAAAATATTAACAGTCTCAGTTTTATGAAGTAATTGACATCTAAAAAAATAATTAGGTTGTAAAAAGCTAATTATCATAAAATATATAAATATATCTGTTAATATAATTACCTATCAGTTGTAAGCCATTGATTATAAGAAATTTTTTTAATTTTTAATTTTTGTAAAGACGTTTTCAAATCTTTAAAAATTTGACGAGTACTCAGGACATTTTTCACAATTTCCCAGAAAACATTCTTCAGATGGATTTAAACAACATATATTATTTAAGAATTCTCTATAAGTTAATTTAAAATCAGATTTTTTTCCAGAAAATGCTTCTTTGATTCCTCTAAATTTAAGTCGAATGTTGCCATGGATTTTGCAAACGCAAACATTATGCGTTCCTTTAGCACCAACTGGAATGCACTGTTGAGGTCTTAGCGCTTTAAAAGATGCCAATGAAATTTTTTCATTTGGACTTTTGCTCAAAAAATCTTCATGTAAATCTTTTATATTGCTTAACAACAAACGTTTCTAAAAAGAAATATTGCTTTTACATATAAAAAATATAAAAATCGAATTACATAAATTTCTCCAGAAAAAAATTTAATTTTAAAAAATACCATAGAAATAAATTGACAACTTTCTGATTGTTTAAAAATCACTATCATTGTTTTTTTTTATATTGCTTACCGTTTCTAGATGTCTTTTGCCATTAACAATAACTGACTTGACATCTTTCACTCCTGGCATTACTCGGCTGACTTCATCCGAAAGAAAAAAATTATTAACATTTTCAACTAGATCTACACTCATAGCTCGACCTTTTCTTACGTCTGGCAGAACATCATGACCTTTATCATTATTCAACTTCTTTGCAGTAGAAACCATGCGCCTACTAACATCAAATACTTTCGCCGCTTTTCGAATTGACCATTCATTAGGTAATGTCATTAAAAGAACAATTTTTTGATGTCGAGTAGATGCGTGAGACAATGCCTCTTTGACTTTACTTATCCATGTACAATTTTCAGATTTATTGAAGATATTCAAATTGCTACTATTAATTGTTTTCTGCAATATCTTCTGATCATCATTCGACAAATTAAGGAGCATCTTTTTTTTAGCCGGAGCTGCAATCCATTCTTCAAATGAAGATGCTAATTTCTGTCTTTTGATATTATTATCAACAAATTTGCAGACAAAATCTTCATCATTTTCTTCTTTTTCTGACTCCTCTATTTCATTATTTACTTCTTCTACGTGCTCTTTATTTTGCTTATTTGTTGTATTATTAACCTCAAATTGAATAGAATTTTTATTTAAATACAGTTGTCGTCTACAAGAAGCACAAACGAATAAACCAAATAAAGCACTGAACTTTGTGTCACGATTTTTTGATAAAAAAGTTAAATTTTTCCGAAAACAACTATGATTTTTTTTGGAATGGATTACAACACTTAGGGGTGGTGTCATGATGATAGCAATAACATTAATGAATATTAACAAATGCATGTTTGATTTTGCAAAAGAAACGATTAGCTTTTGTTTATTAAGCGATTCAAATGCGGCCGCGAGCAACAAAACCGTTTTCACTGTCGCGTCTATCATCGCTACGTGATATTCAAAAATTTGTAAATCTTTTCCTAATAGAGATCCCCCAAATTTTATTGCGATTATAAGTAAAGGAAGGTCTAAGGAATAAATGATTAGAGAAAAAAAATTTCCTAGCCCTACGAGAAGTGTCATAAATTTCAATTTATTTATTGCAAAACTAATTTTTTATTAATAATTAATATTTTTTTAATTTATTTATATTCTATTCGATTCTTTAGCTATTTTTGAATTTGTAAATAAAATTTCGTTAACTTTTATCTGATAGTCTCTGAGTAATCGTGTTTTGAAAAAAAGTGCTTAGAGGTTAGTTTGCTAATAACTTTTAGAAGAATGAAAATTTTCAAAAATTACTTTAGGACTTCATTTTTAACATATAAACCTTTAACAATTTGCAAAAAAAACTATTAAATTTATACGGTGGGTTTTTAGTGGCCCGTTTCAGGTAGCCTGACTCACGAGATATATGACCGAGCGTTTATCCTATTTTAATACCTAAGCGCGCAAGATTCAAACACGGTAGAATACCGTTACACCCCTCCGCCAGACGCAGCATAACCTGGTTTGGCTGCTCTGCCTATCGCGCGGTAGGTATGCAATCACTGTCTTAAGCAATTTTAATATTTACGATTTTCTACTACTAAATAATTTTTGTTGAACACGCGTTTTTCCCAGTGAACAAACTTCTATGTTTTCGCTACGCTTCAAATTGATAGAACCTTTAAGCCTACCTCGCTTACGCCTGATCGGTTCGGACTCAGCTTGACGCATATGCTTTGCAGTTCGCGTCACGATAACGACTGTTCTATGCGGATGACCTCGCTTCCTATTCGTTTTCTCGATATGGGGAGAATCACCGCTCGCAGGCGGTCGCACGCAATCTGAACCCGATCCTCCGTCGGCACACGGAGTCGGATAGATCGCAAGAGACGGGTCGCTCATCGTCTCATTCGCACGCATTGATTCCAACGGTGGTTGAGATTGTAGATCGTCTTCTTGCCTTGCGATGTTTGTTTTTACCTGCTCTCCATGAATCGTACTATACGGATTACCATCCTTGTCTAACAACCTATGTGTATTTAATTCCGATTCAGCTGTAACGACATATGTACCAACAAATTTTGGTGCAAGCTTACTTGCTATGTCTTGACTATCTGGAGAGAGTATTTTATTTCTCTTGCCTATTAAATAACCTATATTATGAGTTGCTTTTGCTCTACCTGCAACCAAACTTTTTACACAAGCCTGATCAGTTGCTGAAATATCAGCTAAACCAACTGTTTCTAATTTTCCAATGTACAGTTGTTTAAGAGCAGCAACTTCTAAATTTACCTTCACGTTAGTACCTTTAAAAGAAAGCTTATTTTCACAAGGATCGAAAATAGCTCTAAATGCTCGCACGAAGTTGCCTCCTAGATAGCATTCTTCATTTAAGCTAGGCATAATCGCAGAGCGGATCGTTTTGGTAATTCCGCCTACGGTGAAAGGGAGGTCAACATAACCTACTAGTAAGCATGGTCTACCATCTGCTACTTTAACCAATCTGCCTGTAGCAGGTATTAAAGGTACATTACAGGCTACTGCTAGCTGTAACCCTAGCGAGTTCATGACCGTGCGTGATGCACCTGGGTCATACAGAGCCCTTATTCGGTAATCTCCGATCACTACCAGGAGCCACCATCGAGCTTCATCATCGATTATTGGCTGATTTGTCTCTGCCTGCTCATTGGTCTCAACCCGACCAGTGTGAGACTCAACTTGTGTTTCTACTGAGTCTTCAGATAGATTTTTATCGAACACCTTTCTATTAGAAGGTTCTGAGGTCTCATAAGCCTCACTGGGAACGGTAGGTACCTCATCTACTTGTTCCCTGGTCTTTTTTCCCGTACACAATGGGCAGGACCTGATAGTATATCCAGGTAATCCACACCGATAACATTCACGGTTACGTTTTGGATTTTTCGAACCTTTCTGGTTATCTTGATCTGGTTTTGTTTGATTTGTATCTCTTAAGGAACTTTCCTTTTGTTGTTGACTCTGTTGTTCCAAATTGCTTTCATCTTGCGAAAGTTTCCGAGGCTGCTTCTTAAAATTCCTTTGACGTTTAGCAGACCTCCTTCGAGGCAATTTAAGCGGTGCAGGTCCTTGTACGTTGTTCTCGCTAAACCTCTGCTGCTTTTCGAACGCCTCAGTAAGTTTAGTCAACTTAGTCATCATTGCAACCAACATTTTAACTATGTTAGCCTGATCATCAGCAACTTGTTCCTCCTGTATAGCTGATATTTGTACTTCATTGTCTTTGACCTTACTCGTTGGCCTATAAGCTACGTCAGGTAACAATGACTGTTCGGGCGGAGGAGGTGGTCTATAGACTCTCTCCGCCTCGAGTACCAATTCCGCTTCTACAGCTTTTTCTAATAAAGCTTCAATATCAGTAACTTCATCTCTTCTGACCATGTGTTGAATTTCTGGTAAGAGGTTACGGTGCAATAAATCAAGCTGTTGACTAATGTCAGGTAACGGAACTTGTTTTAAAATTATAAACTGTAAGCATATTATATAATCTCGTACAGGCTCATTTTTGCCTTGCGTACGTGCATTAGCTTCTGCTAACAATCTCTGTTGGAAGCGTCTGCTATATCCATACCATCGCAATGCAGCTTCTTTAAATTGAGCCCAAGTTTGCCACGAATGCCGGTTATTTCGATACCAGGTCGCAGCAACCTCTGTGAGCAGTTCAGAGAGAGAGGATAATAAATCGCTCTCACTCAGTTTAGCCAATTTTCGACACTCCTCAACTCTAGTTAGAAAGAGGTCTATACTTTGGCCTCGCTCGCCAGAAAATGTAAGATTCCAGCGGCGGACTATGTGACCTACGTCTGTCGTTTTATTTGCATTTGCTGGACGGTCGCTCTGCCTCGTCAGATTAGCGTTATCCATCGCACTGTTTGCAGTGTGAGGGATCCCTCCCCCTCGACTGTACGTGCCCCTGCAGTACTAGTTGAAAAACTATTACGGTTTCTGCAGTTTTGCTGATCTGTACCTGCATTATTATTCTCTTGGTTATATAATGGGCTACTACTATTATTGTAATGTATACTAAATGTATCACGAAAGTTAACGTGCTGTTCGGTACTTTTATTTGTTTGGTGGTTTTCTTGTCTAGGTGTTTCTCTATCTACGGCCTGATCGAACAGATGTGTGCTTGAGCATCTTGGTGTCGAAAGTACTTCAACTGTTTGTGATAAAGAATTCACTGTAGTTGACATTCCTTCCATCCAAGGAGACACCTCTTTCATCTGGTTGTGCATGGCGGTAAGATAATTTATCAGTTCTCTTGGTACGTTAGAGACATCTAGTGCTATTTCACTTCTTTGTTACACGTTGGGATTCTTAAGTACCACCTGATCGTTACGCATTTCGTTTTGCGTAATATTGCTTAACGTAGCATTTAAATTTTTCACCACCGTTTCATCATTACGCAATACGGTGAGTGGATGTTCTTCGTTTAAATCCACGTTATCATCATAGATCGTAGATCTTGGCTTTTTAAAAGTAGTTCTTTCGATGAACTCTTTCCTGACCGAAAGGCGGCGTTGTCGCGTCACCATTTCGCTTTCTTCAGGGTTAGACTGTTCGAAGTCCAGTGCCGTATAATTGCCTAACAGCCATTGCACTAATCGGTGTGACTGTTCGTAAGGTAACCCTTCTTGCTTCAATTCTAATATTTGAAGCGAATCTATTCGGTCATCTTCTGACAAGCCTGTTGCCCACACGGAAAAAGGAAAATACCTGAAAAGAATGTACTAATTTGAGTCAGTACTAGAAAGAATATTACTAGTCGTTTTTTAATTGATACTCAGTATATATTTTAAAACGACCTATATAAGTACATTTTTTAACGCGACTCGTCCCAAGAATTGTGTGGTATAGTACCGAATTTTTCCGTACTACGGGACTACATTATCTTTTACTAACATAGTACCTATACAATATTTACTGCGGCGCTGTCGAATATGAAACTTCAATACAGCTAATTTATCATAATGTAAAAACCATTAAATTGTATATAAATTTTTAGCAATCAATAAATATAATATCGATCATATAATATGTAAAAATTTCAAATTACTAATTATTAATTTTAAACTTGAGTTGATTATTATAAACGGGAAAAAGCAGATGAATTTTTTTGCTACAATAAAGAAATTTGTAAGATTAAGCTTGAGTGCGGACAACTCATGAAATCCACCGAGATGCTATACATAAAAAGTTATATACAAACTTACGATGTATAGTATTTCGAGGTTAGGTTTGTCAAGCTTGATCTAACTTTCAATCTAAGTTTATAAAAGAAATAAATTCAAATGACTTTTTATTTTAACAAAAATGATTGTACTAACATAGCTATAGTGCGGATAAGTTAGAATATTTGTTTGATTAATGAATTTAAAAAGATGTCAACAAAATAAAAAAAGCAAAAATCGATTCTAACAGCTCTGACATCCTGTTAAGTTGAAAATTAATTATTAGTAATTTAAAAGGGTTGTATATTATAAAAATGATTTTAGAATCATCAATTTTTAATTCTAGTATGGGAAAATCAGTTCTATATATAGCAATTATATTCTCTGCAAAATTTTACCCCTGGATCGGATAGGTGAAATATCAGTCCTAGTACCGAAAAAATAGGTACTACGTAGCGGAAATTCATGCACTCAGTTCGTAATATAGTTATGCCAGCATTAGTAGTTAAAATTTGAAGTATAGTATTGATTAAAATTATACTATTACATTTTTTTTCAATACTTTATCACAGAAATAATACATACTACGTGTAGTATTGATTTTAATGGTATTTACCTTTTTCCGTGCATTTATAGACCTTTATAGCGGCAGCTTTGTGATTTCCGTCGATCGTTTTCTGTTGTGTTGCTATCTTGATAGATATCTTCTTTCTTGATATAATTTCTATTTATGCTAGTCGCACGCTGTTTCACTAACGCTCGCTGCGTGTGTGTGTGTGTACGCACATTTATTTTATAAAGAAAATTATATTTTACTGATCGTTTGCATATGGTTATACTAGAACCATATACACACGTGACAGAAAAACTTTACTAAATATGTATATATATATATATTAAAATTTGATTGTTTTGATTTTTGGATTTATACTAGAATTTCCAGTAATTACAATTAATTTATCAAATTAAAAATGCAATATATTACTAAACAAAATTTTGCAATATTAGTCAATTTAAAATACCAAGTCTTAATATATCTGACTAAATCCAAAAATCTGTGCGTTCTTAAACTTTTGTTAAAAATGCACACCTAGCTGTGTAGGAACAATTCATTTATTATACATGTGTATTTAACGTGTAGTGTAGAAATAAATTTTAATTCAAAGTCTTCGAGAAAATTCTAAAATTTCTCCACAACACACACAGCGCCAGTCGATTGCCGCGCTACGAGTTGGCAGTCGTTAATGAGAGAGAAAGAGAAAACAAAAATTTCCACTATGTGTATAAATAAAAATTTTAACTTTGTAACTTTACTTATTATACAAGTTAAAAAAAATTATCTAGCCCTTTAAGAAGGGGCCGAACTATCTGTCTTTGTCTAATAGCGTTTTTCATTATTTATGTAAGCACTATCCGGTATAACAAGAAAAAAATAGCAGCCCCCGCTAGATATTAGTATAATAAGTAAATTTTGTAAATAACAACCAAATTTTTTCACTGCGTAGTTTTTGAATAATTAGAGACCTACCAAAAAAAGATAGGTTATATTTTAGATTGCTAGTAGGTCTCTAATTAGTCAGAAATTATGCGGTAAAAAATTTGGTTGTTATTACAAAATTTACTAATTATACTAATATCTAGCGGGGACTGCTATTTTTTTCTTGTTATACCGGATTGTGTTTACATAAATGATGAAAAACGCTATTAGACAAAGACAGATAGTTCGGCCCCTTCTTAATACGTATGAAAAATTTTAATTTTTATTCAATTAAATATTATATCAAAATACAAAAAAAAATTTAATATTAATGATACTGGATTATCCTATATTAAAGGGTTATGTTAAAATTGATTTAATTTCAACTTCCTCGTTAGCTGAAATTGATATTTCTCTCTCACCTTTAAATTTTGTTATTTATTATTAACGACCTAATCGGTAAGAAGGCTATACACACTGAAAAAAAAACCCGAATCCAGCGCTGCGAAGTTGATCGTATTAGCGGGATGCGAACAACACTCGAAGCATAAGTGTACATAAAATCGTAGTAGGTTTATGCGTGACTATACCGCAGTCAATCATTGCGACCGTCTGTACAGTATAGTAACGCGAATCCGAGTGGAGCGCTGCGACTGCATTGCCGAGTCAATCGCTTCGACTCGTCGGTATCATCCATGCCGACAGCCGAAATCGGGCACAACTTTTAGCGTTGCGTGGTTGCTTGCTTCGACTCGTCGGCGTCTCGCTTGCCGCAAGCCGAGACCGAGCACAGAGACAACGTTGCAAGTTCGTATACTTCGACTTTCTAGATTCTAGTACTGCGAAAGTCGATATTAATACTTTACGTCAATTTAAATTATGTGTTAATTTAATTTTCATTCAAAAAGTATTTATATGATTATTAAACAAGGAAATGTTTTAATTCTTTAATATTATTTAGATTAGATTTTATTTATTAACATATTATATGAAACGTTTATTAAATTAAATAAGGACTAATGTTTCGTTATACTTTAATATTTACTCGAATTTCAAAAATTAGATATCTTGTTTAAGTATATTCATTAATTATTTATAATAAAATGAAGTTGATCAATATTTTACATGAAAATATTTACTAAGTCGACTTAATCAGTTAATATAATTTAATGAATATCTATCTATCTATCTAAATGATATCTGATAAAAAATGTATTCGTATATTTTCTTCAAAATTAAGGAGAGAAAAAAGATCTTATAATCAATTATAAAATGAATATTTTTCTGACTCTTTTGCAAATTAAGAAGTTTTCAGTTATTTCCCCGTTGAAAATGAGAAAATTAATCAGGCAAGTTTCCTATTAAGTTTTTTTGTATATTGAATAATAACCTTTCACCAATCAGATAAGCTAAAAAATTTACATATTGTAATTTTCAAAAATTCAATTACATTCTATATTTTATTTATAATAAAAATGATTCTATTAAATTTTTACTTTGGTTCGACAGTTTTGAATCAAAAATTCATTAAAACATTAATTAAAAAAAAGATTTAGAGCTCTAAAATTTATTTTTTCTAATTTGGGATCCAATTGTAACTTATTCCCTCAATTTTATCAATTTTTATTTTTTAACTGTGTCAGTGAACATGAAATATCTCATATACATATATACAAGTGTATTATTTTATTAAAAATTCATTAAATATGATAAAAGAATATTTGAATAAAATTTAATTCAAATAGAATTCAAAGATTTAAAGATAAATTTTTAAACGTTTTAACTTCGTATGCAACTTTTTTGAAACAATTTTCAAATAGTTACTATTCTCTCACATTAAAAAATACACAACTGTGTTTGCGAATAAATTGTCCGTTTCGAAAATAATAAACAAAATTCATAAATCGAGTTTATATGAAAACATTTTGTAATTATGACAGCTTTCAAATCAATAACATCAAATGATTTTTCATTCCATAAATATGCTAATGGATAACAAATTTATGAATTTTTATATTTGTTTTGAATTATACTTTATAAAATTATGTAAGAATTCTTTTCTAATTTCAAACAAATATTTTATTAAAACTTTATTTCATGAATGTAATTATAAATTAATATTTTTAAATTTAAGGTATCAATGATTTTAAATTAAAACTTATGTATTTAAATTAATGATATTTTATTAAAATTATAAATAAATAATATTTTTTCAAATGAAATAAATATTTAGCCCTGTATAATAACCTATATTTTTAATTGAATGTTCAATGTCATTCATTTAACTAAACAGTAATTTATACGTCTCTTTAAGTTAATTACATGAAAATATAATTCTTTTTTTTAATAATTGTATAGGATATATTCAATGAAAGTAATATCTCATATACTTGTGCATAGATTTAATTTTTAAATAAATTTACTAGGAGAGTATCATATCTTTGGATCAAGGATTTTGCTCAAAGTTTGTGATAAATTTTCAGAGAACAAAATATAAAAAAAGCTAAATTTATAGTCACAAACGCTAAATATTTCCCTAGTCCAGTCAATTAAAGAATATCAATAAAAAATTTACTAGATTTGTAAATACGCAAAGCTAAAGCATTAATAAAACTAAAATAAAAACTATGCTCAAATCCTTTCAAAATAGCACTTGCACGATATAAAAATTTTTTTTTTACTGCAAATTCTATTTATAAAGGATTTGGGCTCAACTTTTATTTAAAAAGAATTTTAAGCTTGTAGCTATTAATGCTTATAAACTATAAGTGTTTGAAAATCTAATTATTTTTTTATTGATATTCTTCAATTGTCTGTTATTAGGGAAATACTGAGCGTTAGTGTCTATAAATTTAGCTTTTCCCATATTTTGCCATTCGAAAACTTATCCCAAGGTTTGAGCAAATATTCGTGATCTAAAGATGCACTACTCTCCTTATTAGTGAAGTTTCATTTTTTAAAACAAAGAAATTACAATTTTAGAATAAGAAAATACTTATTCCAAATTAATTAGTGTTTGATTGAATATCATTTATATATAAAGTATATCATTATTTTACTAAGAAGTATACATAGAATTTTCAAAGGATGAAATCTTTTTTTAAATGTAAAAAATATTTTATTGACATATCTACACATTTCATTTAAAAATTTACTTCCTGAAATGAATTATATTTGACTCAAGAAAAATATATTCTTTAAGTAAAAATATTTTATTTAAATTAGCAAGTATTTGCTTTTTTTCAATTAAATGTAATTAAAAATCTTTAACGATAAAACGACTTCATTAAATCAATAAAATATCTCACCAATTATGTTCCGATCGAAATTCTACAATTAAATTCTGGTTTTATTCCTCATAAATCTTCATCTTTTTCTATTTACAATATTTTCGTCTATGCCTACATTACTTTTGTATAAGAAATGTTTTAACAACGAAAAATTTACTGTTAGAATGCATAAATTATTTTTTAATCAAACGTTTAGCTTTGTCCATTACAAAAAAAAGGAGTCTGGTTAGTTAAACAATATAACAATTTCGTCAAAAAAATGTTAGTAAATTTAAAGATTTTTATAAAATATTAGAAATGCAAATTTATAATTTACAATAGGCATAATGCAAATTATAAATAAACGTTACTAAAAATGATATTAATTTAACAAAATTTATTTCTCAGAAAGAACTATCAAATGAAAGAAATATTTTATTTACCTGTGCATGAATTCGATTTTGAAATTAACTCACAATGAGAGCATTCCCATACAGCATGAAAGGACTTTGAAAGGATTCTGAAAGGATTCATGAAAGGACTACAATCTTTCAGAAATATTTCACTGAAAGGATTCTGAAATAATTCTATGTCCAAGGTATTATTCTTTTAAAAATAATACATAAAAATATTTCATAAAGAATTCACAAGACATTTCAAATTCCTTTCAATGGAAGAATTCTGTAAGGATCCATGAATTCTTTTAGTAATAATTCGTAAATCTTTTCATACATCTTCCATTGAAAGGATTCTGTAAGAATAATATGAAATATTTTTAAAATATTTCATTGTATTATTTCTAAAAGGAATATACCTCGGACATAGAATTATTACAGAATCCTTTCAATGAAAGAATTCTGTAAGGATCGATGCCCACATAGCACGGAAGCTTCCAGGAAGCTTCCACACTAATATCCCACATAGCATGAAAGCTTCCGGGAAGCTTCCATGCTATGTGGGTGAATTCTTTTGGTAATAATTCGTAAATCTTTTCATACATCTTTCATTGAAAGTATTCTGTAAGAATGATATAAAATATTTTAAAAATATTTCATTGTATTATTTCTGAAAGAAATATACCTCGGACATAGAATTATTATAGAATCCTTTCAATGAAAGAATTCTGTAAGGATCCATGAATTCTTTTAGTAATAATGCATTAATCTTTTCATCCATCTTTAGTTGAGAGACGTGTAAAGTTCTAGAAATTTTATTCTTTCCTGTATTATTTAAGAATCAATTTAGAATTAATACACACACACACACACACACACACACACACACATATATATATATATATATATAACGGATCTGATGATATAATTATTCATAGAATTACGAATAGTTTTACAGCGGTTAAAATCAAACTTATCATAACACAGACATCGCACGCATAACAATTTATAGTTTCCATTTAAGATTGTTATTTTCCTTATATATGAAACGGGAAGCACTCTTACCGCTTGCGAGAGTAAGAGATACCGCCATCAAGCGGATAAATTATAAACTAATCCCGAAAATATTTCTAAATGATTCTGTTATATTTCACGTTTTCTTTCATAAAGTCCTTTCAAAGTTCATTCAGTAAGGATTCATGTAATAACTTTTATTCCCATCAAAAGTTATTTCATGAAAGATTTCAAAAAGATTTCAAAATTATTTCATGTATGATTTCTTGAGACTTTACCAAAATATTACATGAATTATTTCATAAAAGCTTTTTGGAAGAATCTTGAAATTATTCGGTGAAAGAATAACTTAGATCATTCCAAAAATCTTTCTAAATTATTTTCTGATTTTAATCGTTGGAAGATTTCTGAGTTCTTTCTTGTTTCCTTTCAAGAAGTCTTTTCAAAGTCCTTTCAGTAAGGATTCGTGTAATATTTCATGCCTTAACTTTCGTTTCCTTTTTGGTAATATTTTTGTAAAGACTTTGTAATCTTCCTGTGTATTATTTCATAAATTCTTTTCAAAAGAATATAGTTATCTTTTTAAGTTCTTTTTAAATGTTTTCAACGTATTATTACTTGTAATATTTTATGAAATTATTTCAAAATTCTGTCATGCTGTGTGGGTTGCATTTGAGTTTCGGATTTTCTCTTAACTTAAGGATATTTTTTTTTTAATTATGAAATAAGCCGTGTCAATTTTGTCTAGCGCTCAATTTTTCTAAAGTTATAAGCATTTATGTCTAAATTTAAAACTTTTTCGTTTGCTTTATAGTCGAAACAGTTTTTGAACTTATTATTCTGGAAGATTTGTATTAATATTAATCACTAAAATTATTTTTTTACTAAAATATTCATTAGATAAGAGACTTAGATATATCTATTATAATTATATGTAGATTTTTAATTATCTGAAAAGAATGCTCACAAGGTACTGTGCTTTAATTTTATTAAAAATAGATAAGTACGTATTAGTCAATAATAAATTAGAAATTTATAACTTTTCATGTGCATTGAAGATTATTATTTTCATTAAAGATTTTTTTAAAGCCGTAAGAAAGCATATAGATTAGTAATAATATACTGATTTGAAAAAAATTATCGAGGTGCTTCATATTCTTCTCTGACAGAGTTAAGAACTAGGTAATAGAAAATAATATTAAAATTTGAAATAAAAGTAATTTTTTTTAAATGTCACATTATAACATAAATATGTTTATTCATCCGTCATAAAATTTCGACAACGAATCAACGAATATATTTAAGTCTTAAAGATGAGACAACTGTCGTTCTTTAACAATTTTTATTATTTTTATATCAAAGGTAAATATTTTTCTTGCCTGATTAATTTTCTCATTTTCAACGGGGAAATAACTGAAAACTTCTTAATTTGCAAAAGAGTCAGAAAAATATTCATTTTATAATTGATTATAAGATCTTTTTTCTCTCCTTAATTTTGAAGAAAATATACGAATACATTTTTTATCAGATATCATTTAGATAGATAGATAGATATTCATTAAATTATATTAACTGATTAAGTCGACTTAGTAAATATTTTCATGTAAAATATTGATCAACTTCATTTTATTATAAATAATTAATGAATATACTTAAACAAGATATCTAATTTTTGAAATTCGAGTAAATATTAAAGTATAACGAAACATTAGTCCTTATTTAATTTAATAAACGTTTCATATAATATGTTAATAAATAAAATCTAATCTAAATAATATTAAAGAATTAAAACATTTCCTTGTTTAATAATCATATAAATACTTTTTGAATGAAAATTAAATTAACACATAATTTAAATTGACGTAAAGTATTAATATCGACTTTCGCAGTACTAGAATCTAGAAAGTCGAAGTATACGAACTTGCAACGTTGTCTCTGTGCTCGGTCTCGGCTTGCGGCAAGCGAGACGCCGACGAGTCGAAGCAAGCAACCACGCAACGCTAAAAGTTGTGCCCGATTTCGGCTGTCGGCATGGATGATACCGACGAGTCGAAGCGATTGACTCGGCAATGCAGTCGCAGCGCTCCACTCGGATTCGCGTTACTATACTGTACAGACGGTCGCAATGATTGACTGCGGTATAGTCACGCATAAACCTACTACGATTTTATGTACACTTATGCTTCGAGTGTTGTTCGCATCCCGCTAATACGATCAACTTCGCAGCGCTGGATTCGGGTTTTTTTTCAGTGCACAACGACGCACTATTCTAATTCTTAGAAAATCTCGACTGCCTGTTCGCTTTTTCACATAAAGCGAACTATTAGGCTTACAGAGCTATATGGCTGATTCCATTTCAAATCGAACAGTCAGTATACACTCAAGTCACCAATTACTGCGCTAATGGAGTATGTTATTCTACCCTAAAAATAAGGGTATACGTATTTTTTTATTTTGCTGAAATATCAAAACTGCATCAGATATGCACTTTTGAAAATTGCATACAAAAACTAAATGTTAAAACTGAAAATGTTGAGAATAACTTTAGAGGGCTATCGTTTTACCAATTCTCAAATGAATTTTGGTAAACCTTATTTTGTTTTATTATGTTTTAAGCCCTCTTTAATTCAGTGCAAGAAATTTTAAAAAAGACTAAAAAATGACTAAGATATGTGCATTTTACCAAAAAATGCACTTTTTATGCACATGCATTTTTCTCGAAAAACCCATTTTTTTTTTTGCTGAAATTTTTTGTGCTCATAGAGGACCAAATTACCTATCTAATGGTACTTGGTTAATCCCGTACTTATTTGTTTGAAGCGAGAAAAAAAATTTAAAAATTTTATTGGTGAAAAATTTTTGTATATACGTTCGAAAGTCTTAAGCAATGTTCATTCTAACGCTGTCGCATGCTTCGCTCATTATTTGTTTACCTTTGTATGTATGTATATATCATCAATAGTGATATATATATATATATAAAAATTCGTAATATAAAAATAAATATTAAAAAATGAAAAATAATAATTCTATTCGTGTATATCTATATTATGTATGTTTCGATGTACAGACAATAGGAGGCTCATTCGCGGACAAATACCTCGCGTAACCAAAACAGCATATTAGAATTGTTATATACAAGCTAGTTATTCTTACGTCTGCTTTGAAAGGTACTTTTCGGACTTGTGAAAAAGTAAACAAAACTCTGCAATTACGATGTCCGAAATTCACTCTTCTACAAGAATTCGATGTCCCGATTTTTTTCAAATGCATAAGAAGGTAGTTTATAAAAGCAGAAATTTATGTTTTAGACCGTTGGAAGATTTGGCCATTAATTTGGCACAGCTTTATCCAGATTTAAAGATACTGCCCTCTACTAATGCATGCAAAAATTGCCATGAACGCATATCAAAAATGATTTTAAGTGATCTTGAATCTACATCTGAAAATGAAATCACTGAACTTTTTAGCGGAAAACATGATGATTTTATCCCCAAGACACCCGAACGAATACAGGAATCAAACGAGAGTATGAATACAAATTTACCTCAATGCGTCTCGCCGCTAAAAAGAAAAACTGCAATACCTAAAAATTTAACAGAAAATTACGTATCTATAAAGAAAAAATCTTTAATTTCAGCTTTTTCTGCTACTGTCGGAAGTAAATTAGAAGATGCGTATGGCATTTCAGTTGAATCAATAGAATCGGACAAAAGTTCGACTGAAAACTATTGGAACGAATTTGTAGAAAATTTTAAATCGGCTTTAGAAAAATGTTCTTCTGTTTCGGAGAAAATAAAACTTCTAACTCTACTACCTTCAAAATTAAGCAAATTAAAAATTTGCTCACTATTCCCGAATATAAGCGAGTATATGATAAATAAATCAAGAAATCTCGTGAAAAATAAAGGAGTTTATTCGGAGCCAGATTCATATACTGGTCATCCTATTGATGAAAATACAAAAAATATCGCTATGGAATATTTTTTAAATGATGATTTTAATTGTAGTAGACAAAGTCCAAATAAATCTGATGTTGTTACTGTTAAAGTTAATAATACAAAAACTAAAAAAGTTAAACGGTTTCTTACTCGAAGCTTAAAAGAAACATATAGTCAATTAAGACAAGAAAATCCAAACTTACAAATAGGAAAATCGAAATTCTATAGTCTAAGACCAAGTTTCGTCTTAACAAGCCCTGTGAAGGAAACTTGTCTTTGTGTACATTGCGAAAATTTTGAACTGTTTCTTACAAGTTTAATTCGTTTTAGAGGCGATAATAATTCTGAATTAGATTTAATTCGTTCAGAAATAACTAACGCAATGTTGTGTTCTGAACCATCTGATTCGTGTTTCTTGCAAGAATGTAATTATTGCCCCGGTAGTGAGGGTATCACATTAAAATTGTTAAAACTGAAAGAAAATTGTGAAGATGAAATTACGTTTGCTTTGTGGGATAATGGTAATCTTATCAAACAAACAGTAAGCTTATCAGTTTTTAAAGAAAAATTTTCAATCTGCGCACTAAAAGCAAGTACTCACGTATACATAAAAAATATTCAACGTGAAGCTATAAAAAAAGAAAAAGAAGAAGGTAAAGCTGATCCTACTAAGTTAATTATCCACGTTGATTTTGCAGAAAATTGGTCTATAATAAATAATAAAGCAGTTCAGGGAAATCATTGGGTAAATAACCAAATTTCTATTTTTACTGCAGTCTGTTACCAAGGAGAGATAACGCAAAGCTTTGCGATCGTTAGTGACGTCGAAAAGCATGATACTGCATATGCGCTATTAGCAATAAATAAAATTATCGATCTTATGAAAAATGATTAAGTTACTAAAGTCACTATTCTATCAGATGGAGCTGCAAGCCAATTTAAAAATCGTTTTCAGCTACATGAATTCAAACATTTTTCTTATCGAATGAAATGGTTATTTTCTGCGACTGGTCATGGGAAAGGAGCCGTTGATGGAATAGGTGGGCTTCTAAAGCATTATGCTACTTCACATAACTTAAAAAGAGTTCATGAAGAATCGATACAAAATGCTGACGATTTTATAAATTGGGTTCAAAAGTACACCAGTGCAATCAAAATCATATTATTACCAATAAATGAGATTGAAAAATTTAGAAAAGAAAAAAATATTGAATGGAGTACAGTTCCTAAATATAATGGGATTCAAAAAAGTCATATGTGGTTAAAACAACTTGGGGAATTGAAATCGCATATATTTGTTGGCAGAACAGCTATACATGCACTGACTAAAGTGAAAGACAAAAAAAAAGTCAAACGTCATAAGGCTACACTGAGAGAAAATTCATGCCAATAGAGCATGTAGTCTAGTATCCAAAGTTAGTAAGTAATATCCTATGCTTTAATAACAGCGCCATCTACTCTTACGAGGTTTGTGCTATCCAAAAACTGTTTGTTTACATGCTTTAGTAGCTCCCCACTCTAATATCCTTCGATAGCTAGCGCTGTATCCTCTCATGGGACGTGAAGGAAGTCAACGTGGCTTGTCCACTATTCTTTCTTTACTGCTAACTATGGCATTCTTCTATTGCTCAAGTCGCCTCCTCTTTTGGGTGGCGACGCGAGCAAACACGGCTGGTCTATATCCAAAATCATGTTGCAAATTTCGTTAACGTATTTTCGTAGCGTGAATCTTTTATTTCTTTTCTTTTCTTTTTTTATGAAGGGAGATACGTTAATAAATATAACCTGTTAAACTTTTTAACTTTAAATAATTAATTTTTAACTTAAAATTTAATTATTTTAAACCGCTGGAGGGCAGATGAGCATGTACGATTTTACGCCAGAGATATTTCGAAGTAACGTTGGTCTAGTGCGTAACGTTCGCGCTTTTCCTTTTGAGTACGCGAGTTCAACTCTCGACTAGGGTCTTTTTTTAATTTTTTTTATTATTTCAATAGTTTTTATTGCTTTTTTTATTTTCTATTTTTTTATTAATTTTAAAATCTATTTTTTCACAAGTTACTTAAAATATGCTCGTTTTTTTATTAATATTTTTAAATAAATTATTTTATATAGAAAATAATTTAAAATATTAATAAATAAATAATAGTGATATTTACAATACTATAGTTCAATTTTGTCTTTATAAACATATTTCAATATACAATATATATTATAACATAAATAATAATAACTAAGTTTTATTTATTTATTGTAATTTATTGTAAATTTTATAAACTAAATTATAAATAAATTAAACTATACTATTATAAAATAAACATCACTATTATAAAATAAACATCACTATTATAAAATAAACATCACTATTATTTATTTATCAATATTTGTAATTACTACCTATAAAGAATAATTTATTTTTAAAAAATTTTCATTGAAAAAAACAAGCGTACTTGTGAAAAATTAAATTTTAAAATTATTAAAAAAATACAAAATCTAAAAAAAAATAAATATAAGAAGGAATAAAAAATATTGAAACAATAAAAAAAAAATTTAAAAAAAAGTGACCCTAGCCGAGAGTTGAACTCGCGTACTCAAAAGGAAAAGCGTGAACGTTACGCACTAGACCAACGCTACTCTGAAATATCTCTGGCGTAAAATCGTACATGCTCATCTGCCCCCCAGCGGTTTAAAATAATTAAATTTTAAGTTAAAAATTAATTATTTAAAGTTAAAAAGTTTAACAGGTTATATTTATTAACGTATCTCCCTTCATAAAAAAAGAAAAGAAAAGAAATAAAAGATTCACGCTACGAAAATACGTTAAAGAAATTTGCAACATAATTTTGGGTATAGACCAGCCGTGTTTGCTCGCGTCGCCACCCAAAAGAGAAGGCGACTCAAGCAAACAAAGGATATGAGAGTGGGGAGTCATCGAAGTATACCACGCGAGTCATCAGTGAATGCCGTTCATGCTTTAGTTACTCTCCATACCATCTTTTTTAGTATAAGGTAATCTAATACTAATAGAGCTTCTCACGGCCTGTCATATTTGTATCAATGTTTTATATGCTCGCATAGATGGCAGTTCGCATGCTCTATTAGCATGAATTTTCTCTCAGTGTACACTCAGAACTAAAAATAATAAGTGCAAAAATAAAAAAAAGTAATTATTTATAATTATATTTTTGACGCATCCCAACAGTGAGAGGCAAGGGGAACTCACTTTAAAAAAGCACCCCGAAGAGAACAGAAACCTTCTACGTCCACGTCGTTGTTCCTGGGTAATGCTAAAAGAAGGATAGTGTTTAAATCTACATTGCTTAAAATTTCCGAACGTATATACAAAAATTTTTCACCAATAAAATTTGTGAATTTTTTTTCTCGCTTCAAACAAATAAGTACGGGATCAACCAAGTACCATTAGATAGGTAATTTGGTCCTCTATGAGCACAAAAAATTTCAGCAAAAAAAAAATGGGTTTTTCGAGAAAAATGCATGTGCATAAAAAGTGCATTTTTTGGTAAAATGCACATATCTTAGTCATTTTTTAGTCTTTTTTAAAATTTCTTGCACTGAATTAAAGAGGGCTTAAAACATAATAAAACAAAATAAGGTTTACCAAAATTCATTGAGAATTGGTAAAACGATAGCCCTCTAAAGTTATTCTCAACATTTTCAGTTTTAACATTTAGTTTTTGTATGCAATTTTCAAAAGTGCATATCTGATGCAATTTTGATATTTCAGCAAAATAAAAAAATACGTATACCCTTATTTTTAGGGTAGAATAACATACTCCATTAGCGCAGTAATTGGTGACTTGAGTGTATACTGACTGTTCGATTTGAAATGGAATCAGCCATATCTTTTGTCTCTGTCACTATGCTATTAAAGCGCGAGAATATCTGCGCGTTAAGCAAAGAAATAGAATTTTCGCTGGGACACGTGGGGACACAAATTTGTAACAGCTAACCGACAAGAAAAATTTTAATAGATACCTAGCAATTTTTCGAGAAATTTCTATTTTATTTTTCAGAAAAAAACAGCAATTTAATATTAATTTTATTTTTCGAAATGTATAAAAAAATTAATGTCAATTCTAAATTTACTTGTCTTCGAGTAAGAATAATTTTATTTTCAAAAAGGAAAAAAAAATTTCTTGACACGTGCTGTTTTAAATATCAAACTTTAATTATCGCAAAACGCCATCTTTGATATAAAGTCCTTTATGAACAACGCGAAGTCTGTATGCGTCGATGCCAGCTACACGTTCGACGCCATTTGCAAATTTCAATTTATTAGACGACGCGTACAAAAAAACCTGTTCCCGACGAGGCAATCTATTCGTTGGGCGCCATTTTGTAACGGTTATTTTTCCCGTTACAAAAGAAGAATTAGCTTTTAATTTAATATGAACTTTAGCTAAGTCCTTAAATTTCACTATATGCAGAGTTGCTGAAATTTGTAAGAATTTCACTAAATATTATACAGCGAACTCCGATTGTGCTAGCTAATCAATCCTATTGATAAACGACAAAATCATATCTGATATACTCGTCGCTTGCTGCACGCACTGCGTCTCTCTCTCTCTCTCTTACCTGATCGAGAGACGCGTGGCCGGTAGCGCAGTTTTCCTTCGTGAGGCAGGTTCCAAAATACGTTATATTAAAATATATGAGATTACGTAATTAAATAATTTATAACTGCTCACAAGGACCGCGGAGGCGTCGGAGTAAGCAACGGGAAATATATATTTTATGTTATATATAGTCAGGCAATATAATTAATATGAAGCACGATTTAATAGAAAAACGGAATCAATTTATTATAAGAAAAATATAAATACAAAGATAAAACGTAAACTAAATGAGAATGAAATTGAATAATATATAAAAAGTAATGTACGCGTCTATTGAGAGAGTGAGCAAAGGGAGGGCGCGTCGCGAACTAAATGATACTCGCTTATGACGCTGATCGGTTATATAACCGATGATACAATATACCTGAACAAGTATCTCTCGAGGAAGAGATACTTGGATATCGCACAGTATAATTATACTTACAATAACGCACTGGCCAGCTTACACTAATTACCTATGTGCACGTAGACGCCGCTCGCCCGTTATCGAAGCTTCTCCCCTGTACGTAACCAATACGTAAATGCTCTGGAGTAGATCGGTGGAACACGTCTCTTCCCGATCCTCGAATTCCGCTGAGCTCTGCCAACGTGGTTGCCTGGACGTAGATCGGTGGAATCCTATGCACGCCGATCAACGTATTTGTTGGCACTTAATGGCTGACCGCTAAGACGCGCGAAAAGCGGTCAAGCAAAACTCTACAGAAAGAATTTCTGAGAGTCAGAGACGGACTGGGATATTAAAATGGCCCGGGAATTCAGACACTAGCGGCCCTTAAAACCCCTAAAAATTTTTTTTATGAGACCCAAAACACTAAACTTGTCTGACTGTTAAAACCGACCACGACTACGAAAAGTATTCGAAATAAAAACGTAGTTAATTTATCAATTATGAAAATTTTATGTTATCTAAGAAATTTATTTTTAATACAACAACAATTTTTGAAAAACTGAACTTTTTTTACAATACCTTCTATTATCATTTCTAAAGAAATATTCTGTACAATGTCTTTTTCACTAGCCATAAGCATAAACGATTCTAGTCTGTCTTGTGTCATTGTGCTTCTTAATCGATTTTTAATAAACTTTAAAATACTAAAAGATCTTTCACAAGCTACTTGTGTAAAAGATAAAGTAAGCATATATTTATATGCTAAACCAATTAGTGGAAATGTTCCTAATTGATCCTGTTAATAAGTTATATCTGTTTAATAATCGGTAACAACAAATCGCGCAATTTTCACATGAAACATGTTTTTCTTTAGGATCGCTTTGAAAAGCTTCATCATGTTCATCATCTGACAGCGTTTCAATGTCATCATTTTCAAAATTAATATAATAATCTTCTAAATTTGTAGTTTTTAATACGTCCCATTGCGCAGCTAAATTTATCAATTCACCTCGTAAGTTTTCAGCAGTTATTTCTGGTTCAAAAGAAATCAATTTCTCACAAATTTTTTGAAATACTGGAGGTTCTAGTCCCTTAGCTTTTATTTCTTTGAAACTTCTTGGATCTAACCAAGCAAGATCTGCGTATAATTCGTTATTAAATGCATCAAAGCGACGCTCTAAGGTTGATACGACTGTGTCGATGATTACAATAAAAGTATTTATTGTAAATTCTTTTTCAGGATCAGAAATAGTCTTATCACAAGCATTTTCCCCAGGCATTCGTTTTTTCTTTCTCAGTCTTTTTTGCGGTAAACAATTTTCTATTTGAGATTCTGAATCTTTTTCTTCTAATTGTTGATTAGCCCATTTAATAAATTCATTTGTCGCTTTTTTCATATGATTAAATTTAGTTCTGAGACTTTTTAATTTTTTTATTGTTATTTGTACCATATTAAATGCCTTTAAAATATCAAGTCCATTAGTTTGAAGATAATTTGATAAATGCGTGGTAATATCAAATATAAAACGAAAAATAAACGCAATTAAAACAGTCTCGTATTTTAAAAACGCTTCTCTGTAAGACTTAGCGTTTACACGTGATTCTGGTTTTGATTTCCTATCGTTTTCAATTCTTTCAAGTGTAGTAATAAGAATAACATATAAAGATTTTTCAAATTTTCCAGTAAGACCAAAAATTTTTGACAGTGCGGTATCTTTTGCCCACCATCTGGTTTGTCCTATTAGATTTAATCTCTTATTGTCGCTAGATGGTAATGATGATACCCAAATGTCCATTCTATTATAAGAATCTTTTATAAACGCAGCAGTTTTATTGAATAATCCAAATAACGATTGACAAGAAATGGTACTGCTCGTTGCGTCAATCATTACGAGATTCAATATATGGCTATAGCACCATACGTGCATCAATAATGGAGATTCTGAAGATAACCATGCTGTAAATCCATTATGTTGACCTTGCATACTTGCAGCGCCATCTGTTGAAGTTCCAACACATTTTTTAATACTTATATTACTAGATTTAAGTGTTTCCTCTACAAGATTTTTTAAACCTTTACCAGTAGAATCGCAACATTGTACCATACTTAATAACCTTTCATAAATTGTATTATTATGTACGTAGCGTATAATGATAGAACATTGATCTTTACTTGTTATATCTTGCGTAGTATCAATTTGTATAGAATACATTTCTACTATGTTTATTTCTTTAGCAATAGTATCTTTTATAAGATTTGCCATCACTTCTAAAATGTTGTTAATCGTTGTTTTTGGCAACATACTTACGAAATTTCCTCTACCTACTTTACCTACAAATTTCGAGGAATTATTAATTTCACTTTTATTGATACACTCTTTGATGTGATTTTGTAAAATAGGATCGTATTTTCCTAAAAGTAATAGAATTTCCAGAAAATTTCCGTGATCCACATAATCATTTTCTAGTGTATATGCGGCTTCTACTTTATTTCCTCTGTAACTGAGCCCACGTTTACCTTTAAAATATTATAATTGAAATAAGTATGATAATAATGTATGAATTTTGATATTATAAAAAATGAGAAACTTATATACCTATAAGTTTAATAATATCTAAAATACGTTCTTATATTTTTCTATTTTTTGTCACTTCTTTATATCTTAAACTATTTTCGTTCATGAATAGTAGCTGAGCAGCATTAGAATTATTTTGCATTAAAAAAAAAACTATCAGCACAATTTTTATGAGATATAGATTTTTCATGTTCATCAATTCTTTGATGAATATGTTTTCTATCAGTATATCCTGTTGTAAAAGAGCTTATTGATGTAGACAAAGCTAAGCATAACCAACAAAATAGAGCATTTTCTTCTTCATTGTAAGATAACCAAATTCTCTGTGAACCATTCTTACGGTAAAATGCTTTTGCAATAACAGGATCTTTAGCTATTTGTTTTGGATGATATTTAAAAAATGATAATTGATCTTGTTCCTTAGGCTTTTTGAAAAAATTAAAATTTTCAAAAATTAATTTATTTGATTCGTTTTCAAATGATTTTTCATTATCCATAGATTTCTTATTAATGTCTTCTTGAATATAATTATAAGCAGTTACAGTTTCGCTACCTTTCTCACAAATATTCAAATCATTTGTTACATTATGGATAGATTTTTCCTCGGAAATCTTATCTTTTTTTGTAGAATTATAATTCATTACGGCATCATTTGTTTCAAGCTCATAACACTCTTCATTTTCTGTTCTAGTTTGTTGGAAAAATAATTTATCGATTTTTTTACAGTTTTTACTAGATTTTTCTAACAATTTTTTATCCCTTTCTCTTTTTTTCTCCGCGCCTCCTTTTGCTTTATTTTTTCTAATTTGTGAGGACATTTTTCAAGACAATAACCTATTTAAAAACGTTTTACGAAAAATTATTAATCAGATAAAAGTGAATAATTATATGAAGAAAAAAATTTGTAAGCATCACATAACCTAAAAACACTTATAGGCGATATATTCATTAAAGCAATACTTACACTTTATTATCACGTCCGTGCCCAAGGCTATTTTCTTATTATTTAATAGTTTGCTTTTCGGTAGCTCAAATAAAACTATATAAAAGACTTTAAACAGCCCATATTACACTACTTATAACAAGATTCTCAGGATTCAGATAAGCTTGGGCTAGAAAACTAATTTCTAAGTCGACTAAATTAATAAAATTTATGTCTTTCCAATAATTTAATTGAACATTACTTTTTGATGTACTTTATTAATGGTACTAAATGTGTAAGACAAATTTCAAGACGCCGGATTATTCACAATAAAGCAAACACACATCGGCGCATGTGCCAAGCAGAATCATCACTCTGTCCAGCACCCGGGCTTTTTAAATAGTCGAATAGAAATATTTGTAGCATTAGTTTGAAATTTAAATAACTCGCACTGCTTTTTAATTTTATTGATCTTTATTAAATAATATGATTTGCAATTATTCTTTTCTTTCCTTGCAAATTGCTGAGCGTTGAGTAATTGGATTTAAGTTTTAGGATTTATATTATTCGAAAATATTTATCATAAGTCCAATCTTAGTAGGAGTACCGGCCCTACAGCCTTGTAACCGGGCGGCCCACCGGGATTTCTCCCAAATTCCCGATGGCCAGTCCGGGCCTGCTGAGAGTTGCAACTAGCCAATACAATATAATACGCTAGTCGATATAAATTAACGACTTTTATTTAAGACAACGTTTCGCGCTATCAGTTGCGAACTTAGTCTACCGTATTATACGACCACGTGGCGAAATTCTTTAATAAGCACAGCGCGGCTTAGGTTTCGTGCTAACGCAACGGTAGCCGGAAACTCTCTGAAGCGCCTCGTGGCCGGCGAGCTTCTCTCTCGCGTGCTAGTCGTCAAGATACGCACTTCTTTACTCGTCTTAGACGAGATATATGACCGAGCGTTTATCCTATTTTAATACCTAAGCGCGCAAGATTCAAACACGGTAGAATACCGTTACAATATACATATTATCTACAATATATTTCTGCAAAAAACCGGCCTGTAGCACGTTTTGCAGAAAAAAATTCTAATTTGACTGGGCTACTATGTAACAGCAATTTTTCTAATAAGATATAGTTTCATTTCTTAAACGATGTAGTCAACCTTATCCAATCTTATAGTAGTATTTGTTATAAATGTAATAAAACTTATAATTCTTAAATGTCTCAGCTCTCTTATAAAATATAGTAATTTAATTTTTATTACTATTTATAACTAAAGTTGTTACACTATTTTTCTCCATGTATATTAAAACTTTACAGAGTATGTCAGTTGCAATACAGTCTTGTAACTTGTCACGATCAGAAAAAAGAGAAATATCAGGTATACTTTTGCCATTTCCGTATCTAATAATCACTACGCTTTCTGCTCATAAAGGAAAAATTGTCGTCATAGAATCGGATTATCAAACCGAAATTTCAACGCGCGAAAATTTTAAACTGCAAAAACGGGCAAAGAAAGAAACTTAATTTTAATTTCATAAAACTTTTAGCAATTATAAAACTATGTTAATTTACAAAATTATCTATTATTAAAAATTAACAATCTTAAATATTTCAGCTTTTTGGTAGACCAGTCATGGTTGATTCCGGCAACCGGTCTGGGCATCAGAATTACGGCCTGGCTAGTCAAATTCCGGCCAGGTAGAAGCCCTACCTACTTTACCGATCGGAAATAGCTAAAATAGCACATTGTGTACCAAGGGCGCAAAATAGGGGATTCCGCCCAGAGTGCGAATGAGCGCCAGAGCAAAGCAAGGGCACTACATTCACACGAGGGCCGCGAATCCCCTTGCGCCCGTTGTACACATATTGTTTTTTGATCCATAGAGTGAAAAATTCGATTTCTATGCTTGTCAAGCGGGCGCAAAATAGTACATTTCCGCCCTAATCAATTTATTTCAAACAAATGGGAAGCAGAAGCGTGTAAATTTGTCGAAATTTAAAGAGCAAGCCGAAAAAATCTATTTCACTACCGTAGATTTCAACCCACGCTTGAACGGTACAACGTAAGAGATTTTCCTTTTCGGAATGGTTTTATTTATTTAAAATAAATGACAGAAAAGTTTCATCGCAAAGAAAATCGATAAAAAGCAAAATTATTATTTTTCAGAAAAAAAGTATAATTTTCATAAGGTTAGCAACATGGCGGCAGTCAGCTCAGCTATACTCACACAAAGCGCTAAAAAATAATTTTGCTTTTTATCTATTTCCTTTACGATTAGACTTTCCCGACAATTATTTTAAATAAATAAAACCATTCCAAGAAGAAAGATCACGTACGTTGTACCGTTTAAGAGTAAGTCGAAATCTATGGTAAGGACAAATTATTGCTGTTACTTAAAAATAATGTAGGTGGGGTTCAATGTTTCGAAAATCCGTTATTTTTGGTAGAATTTTAAAGTTTCAAATGGCTTTTTCATAATATTTATTTAAATTGTATAAAACGCTAGATTTTAATTCGTTTGTTATCGAAACGCATTTATTGGAATAAATTTTAGAATTGTAACAAGTATATATGCCCTTTTGAAAATAATGACGTCTTTCCAGTACGTCTTTGAAAGATGTCTTTAAAGACGTCTTTGAAGACGTCTTTGGTCGTGTCTTAGATTGAAACAAAATAAGACGTCATTTTTTTAATGTTCCGGAAATATAGTAACCAAATTACGTCTTTTTATAAGTAAAATAATTTCAAAGACGTATTTTTCCAATAAATACTCATAGTAAAAGACGTAAATTTTCAAAAAAAAATTCTTTTTTTTAAAACGAATGACGTCTTTCCTGTTGAAAATAATGACATCTTTCAAAGACGTAATTTTCTCCAAATTTACGAAAAAAAATATCATTTTTCATGAATTATGTCATTGAAAAATGACTTTACGTGATAATCATTTTCCATTTCAAGGAAAAAACAAAAACGAGGTAAACCTCGTAGTTTCAACTCTTCGAAAAACGAAGAGCATTTGCGATTAAGCTGAGATCATTCTGGCCTTATATATCTGCGTCTTTGAAATTTGTATAAGGGATCGCAAAACTTAAAAATCGCTACCTCGTGAGTTAAAATTAAATTGACGCAATCAAACATCAATTCGACTATAAGTCACTAGGTGGCGATTTTCAAGTTTTGCGATTCCTTATACAAATTTCAAAGACGCAGATATATAAGGCCAGAACGCTCTCAGTTCAATCGCAAATGCTCTTCGTTTTTCGAAGAGTTGAAACTACGAGGTTAAACTCGTTTTTGTTTTTTCCTTTAAATGGAAAATAATTATCATGTAATGTCATTTTTCAAAGACATAATTCATGAAAAATGACGTTATTTTTTCATAAATTCGGAGAAAATGACGTCTTTGAAAGACGTCTTTGGTTGTGTCTGAAATTGAAACAAAAAAGACGTCATTTTTCCTACGTTTAGAAAAGCTATTTAACAAATAACGTCTTTTTACATTCTCAAAGACGTTTTTTTTTTATTTAAAAAAATACGTCTTTTTATAATTTCAAAGATGTATTTTTTAAATAAAAATTCGTACGATGAGACGTATTTTTTAAATAAAAATTCGTAAGAAAAGACGCCATTTTTATTAAAAAAAATACGTCTTTGAAATAACAAAAAGACGTCATTTGTTGAATAACTTTTCTAAACATTGGAAAAATGACGTCTTTTTTGGTTCCAATCTAAGACACGACCAAAGACGTCTTCAAAGACGTCTTAGAAAGACGTCATTATTTTCAACAAGGAAGACGTCATTCGTTTTAAAAAAAGAATTTTTTTTTGAAAATTTACGTCTTTTACTATGAGTATTTATTGGAAAAATACGTCTTTGAAATTATTTTACTTATAAAAAAGACGTTATTTGGTTACTATATTTCCGGAACATTAAAAAAATGACGTCTTATTTTGTTCCAATCTAAGACACGACCAAAGACGTCTTCAAAGACGTCTTCAAAGACATCTTTCAAAGACGTACTGGAAAGACGTCATTATTTTTAACAGGGTGATACCATATAATGAAAAAATATTTCAAATTTTCTAATAAAATTTCAACAAGTATTAAAAAAATACTTTAGCGCGGAAAATTGTAAAGCTATAAGGTGGTCAAATCGGCCCTAGCCAGGATCTTTACGCCTCGTTGCTTCATATTCAATAGAGTATGTTGAAAGATGCCTCTGTGCAAAATATGCGACAGAACGTCACAAAACATTCATTCCGTCGCATTGTTTCCCGCCAAATTTTTTCCCTATATTCACATGGAGTGGAATTTATCTGAAAAACTATTAAAATAGTCTACAATTGTGTCCGCGAATTTTAAATTTACAACAAAAATGTTAAAAAAGTTGGAAATGATCACTCAATGTTATTCTAATGTGATTCTTTTCTTGTAAAAATAAAATATATTTTGAATATATTTTGTTATTATAACCAAATATTTCGATTCACAATATAATTTTTTAATTATAATGCTAATTGATTATTACATTACTATAATTACTATAATATTACTATACTACAATATTAAACAGTAATTAATATTGCTAATCAACGTCATAGAACTTCTACTCCGCTCCGTGTGAATATAGAGAAAAAATTTGACAATAAACAATGCGATGGAATGAATGTTCTGCGACGTTCCGTAGCTTTTAGCTTCATCTGATTCCACCCTAAAAGAATAACGCGAGGGAATGGAAATAAAAGAGAATGAGCTGTACATAAGAACACTTATATCCACCTTATTCTCTTAAGCTGCAGCGGCAAAACACGACTAAACTTCATGTATGTAATATATTTTGACTCTTAACGCAGTTGTAAGATTGCGCCACCATCTAGTCACGAAGATCCAGTAACCAAGCATAGCTTTATAATGTATATAGTAATAAAACTCCACAAATCAATATTCACTAAAAAAATAACATGAGAGAATACGTCAGATTTTATGCCAAAATCCCATGGGAGAAAAAACTAACATAATAAACAAGTTAAGTAATAAAACAGCACCCTATTAAAACAGTAGAACTTGATTTTTTCATGGAGCTAGATTAAAGTGGATTGCAGATGGTTTTTTTTGCCTTGAAATTCAGGTGAATTTGAGGTCTTCCAATGATATTGCGGTAGGATATCGATTGCAATATAATAAACATACAAAGGTAAGTTGAAGAGGGCTTGTGCATGGCAGAAGGTTAAAGCAATATAAAGGGATACGCAGTCGATTTGTAATAAGAGCTTTAATACTGTACATTCAGTCCTCCCTTCAGGGGTTGTAGTTATGTACAGTAATTCTTTACTGGTTATAGGCTGCGCAGATGGTGTGCAGGGCTAGTACGTATACGCAGTAAGTCTCTATAGGTTATAAACATGCGCAATCGGATTGTAGAGATTGTAAATTAGCAGAGTTTGATTAACGTATTGGCTTTTGATAAAAATTTTATAAAGCTTGGTCCAAAAGAAACGGGAAAACTCCGCAAAATTCGTGTTTTTTTTCAGTTTTCAGGGCTTATACGACTCGATGAGGTGTAATTAAACTTGATTATAAGTCCCAAGGCATTGAAATTCTTAATAACTTGGTATATGAACGTGTTTTTGAGGTAAAATGAAAAAAAACATAGAACAAGAACCCCGTTTTTTGCTGTTTTTTCGATTTTTGAGCATGTTCCGGTAGGAAAATTATTTCGACGACCCCGGCGTTAGAAAGTGCGACAAAAAATACACAAAAAGAGCTATTTAGGTTTTGGCCAAATATTATCTTCATAGTTAAAAGCACGATTAGAAACTTCAAATATCTTTAAAAAATAGGAATTTCGAGGTGAAAAAATCTGCAAACAATCTAAAAAAAATCTGGATGATTCTTAATACAATTACAAAGCTATTTGCATATTTCCAGATTTTGCAGATGTAAATTGTGCACGGTAAAAATTAATTTAAAAAAAAAACAAGTTTTGGGTATTTTCGTGGCCCCCGTGGCAGCTTGGGGGCTGAAATTTTGCACAGAGGCATCTTTCAACATACTCTATTGAATAAGCAACGAGCCGTAAAGATCCTGGCTAGGGCCGATTTAACCCCCTTATCCCGCTATAGCCTTAGGAGCGCGGTGGCGTAACGGATAGAGCTCTTGCCTTCAACGCGGTGGGCACGGGTTCGAATCCTGGCCAGGCACCTCTGACTTTTTTTCGAAAGAAAATTAGTGTATGTGCTACCCATATCGCGACTCTTAAAAAATCCGACCTCATTGAGTATCGGTTGATTGTTGGTCACAAAAAGTGGCTGACCATCCATCGGTAGTCAAAGTTTTCGGTATGGTGGGTTTGACAGTCTAGCCTGATGTAATGTGTTAAACGGGTACCGGGCTGGACTCCCTAGACTTCACCATATGAAAAGGTTAATCATATAGAGGACAAAATCCTTTATATATTAATCTTTTTTTTAAAAAAATAAAAAAAATCCCGCTATAGCCTTTCGAAGTATTGTCTGAATACTTATTATAGTTCTGAATATAAATTATAATTTATTTGAACAAATATTTTTCGATTATAAACATGAATTAAGAACGAAATTTTTGTAAAATTTATGTAAATATCAATAAAGAGCTTTTCAAACATTGCACCCCACCCACATTATTTTCAATTAACAGCAATAATTTCTTATGTTAAAATTATTAAAAATAATATTTTTGTTTCAATTAAAAATTTTATTATTAAAATGGCAATAATTAATATGTGTTAAAGTCACAATTATCTTCCAATTCAAATATTCATACATACCGAAAATCATAATCTGAGTCTTATTTTAATTTATTTTTTTTCCCGTATGTGTCAGATTTGAGAATTTTCTACGTTTATAAACATAGACAAACAGTGCGAAAACATAAGATGATTAGTGTGCCGACCTCCTATAAGTTGTATCTCTTACGGTGCGCATACATCGCCCAACGATATGAAAACTCAAAATTTTCGGCACACATTGGTCATGTGACAAATGTAGCGTAGTTGCAATCTGTCATGTCCGTGAACGCTTCCGCTTCTCATTTGTTTGAAATAAATTGATATCTACAAGTGCAAACAATTGTGGTAGTTATTTCTATCGAAAAAACGAAATATCTTTTTTAGCTATTTTCGATAGGTAAAGTAGGTCCAAGGCAGACCCTTATGTTCTATCAAAATGTATTGTTTTTCACATATTTTTTGTCTAGTTATAAGGCGGTCAAAATTAAAGGAAACAGTTACTCGGTAAGTGTCTCACAAGTAACATCAGCTGAATTGACTAATCAGAAAGCTTCTTTAGATCCATCTCATTCGTTCGTGAAACAATTACAGAATACGTCTCCTGGAGCTCTAGCATCAAAAGTTAATTATTTTTCTATAAGGGCGATTCTTCATTTAACCCGTACCCGTACCCGTACCCGCACGATTGTATAGGCGAGTACTTTATCTTCACTACTTTACCATCTATGATGAGTTTCTATCTACTATCGAACTCATCATAGATGGTAAAGTAGTGAAGATAAAGTACTCGCTTATACAATCGTGCGGGTACACAGAGAAAAAAAAAACCGTTGCGTTTACTGTGCTCAGTTTAGTAACCTTCAGAGGGCGCTTCCTCAGTTACAGCTACTCAAGATTTCAGTTAATTCAACTTAAATAGGTTCTACTGAACTGTCACTTCAGTTGGGACAACGTAATTACTTCGGTTAGATTTACTGAACTCCTTCTTACTGATGTACTTAGGTTAAATTTACTGAAGTCTTCAGTAAGCGCAACTGTTTTTTTTTCTCCGTGTACGGGTACGGGTTAAATGAAGAATCGCCCTAAGAAAACGCACTTGCTCAAACTTATTTTTCAAATAATTTATTATAGATAATCGATTATATGAAGATATTTTTTGTAAATTAAAAAAAAATAATTCTGGCTAGAATTTATAGTCGTCACTCATTTTTCAAGTATTATATCTTTATTCTTCTGAGGTCAAGTCTAGACTTGTACCATGTGAATGTGCCTGTGACTATGTGCTGTTCTTTTGTAGTTCCGTTTTCGTTTATGCATTCTTATTAAAAGTTCTCTATTCGTCAGTAGAGAAGAAATCTAACTAGGAGAGTGTCACATCTCCGGATCACGGATTTTGCTCAAACTTCCGGATAAGTTTTCAGATGATAAAAGATGGGAAAAGCTAAAGTTGTAGCTACAAACGCTCAATATTTCCCTAGTTACAGGCAATTTTTAAAAATCACTAAAAATGTTACTAGAACTTTAAACGCATATTGTTCTTTAGCATTGATAGTTAGAACCTTGAAACTTTTTTTAAACGAAAGCTGAGCTTAAATCTTTTCGAAATAGTAGTTATAGCATATCAAAATAACTTATTAATTAGGGCTCGAATTTATAGACTCAACTCAAGTAACGATTGTTACTCAAACCTCATTCTGTCTTTGTCTCTTTCGTGATAAGAAAAAAAGACAGATGATACAAGCGTTACTTGAGGTAGATATAATTACATATTATTGAGTTATATATTATAGATTCGAACCTATTCTATACGTCTGTTTTACCGATCAAAGCTATTATATGGCGGCGCTGGATTCAGCAACAATAGTCGATTCCAACTTGGCGTGCCTGCTATTACTTTTTTTATGCAGCTCAAATCTGCACAGACGTACCCACGCCGTCCCGGTCAGTTTTCGTGCATCCAACATGGCTGGACGAGGTGGTTATGACGATTACAGGCAAGTATAAAGTGATTGCCACTTTATTTTTATGAAATTTCAACTCATTGTTATGGTGATATTTCAAAAGTTTAATAATTTGATGAATTGAAATGCGATATAAACGTTACAATTTCTGTAAGGTTAAACTCCTGGAAAAATTCGTACAACTGCCTGTATGTGTGCGTGGGCTGTACGCGCGCTTCAAGTTGAAATTTTTTGTGCCCTAATTGAACTGAATGGAAGCAAATTAACTATACCTGCTTCAGATTTTCTAGATTGAACTTTAAGCACGCGTCTACATTTTTATAAACATTACTGCATTTAGGGGTCCCTTGTCTATTAATGATACCCTATGCCTTTAATAAACTGTCAGAATTGAACTCGAGAATTGGTGCTCCAAGTTTTTTCTAGTTCTAAACACTAAAGTTTACTACTCATGCTTGCAATTTCTTAAATATTCCTTGCGTATAAGTGTTAGAATCTTGAACAAGATAGTTTTGTTAATAGTAGCACTTTGTTGATTGGTAATTTATGTTACATTTTTACAGAGATTATTCAGGTCGCAGCAGTAAACCTTTGCCTACGGAGCCTCCTTATACTGCATATGTTGGCAATTTACCAAATGGTGTAGTTCAAGGAGATGTTGACAAAATCTTTCAGAATTTAAATGTTAAGAACATTCGACTTGTTAAGGATCGAGAAACAGATAGGTTTGTACATCTTACTGCTTTTTAAGAATTCATGTATTTCAATGGAATCATAAAAATTAATTTTATTTTAAGTAATTGCATTCTAGTTTTTTATTTTATAACAAATGAAATTGATTTTAAGTATGTGGTTATGTTAATAAAAGTACTCAAGCAGCTAATATTTCACATTATAATTTAAGAAAATTAATAAATTATTGAATTTATTCAAAGTTTAAATATTCTAATAATTAACCATTTTAGGTTTAAAGGTTTTTGTTACGTTGAATTTGAGGATTTGACTGATCTTAAAAATGCTATCAAATTAAATGGATGTGTCAGTGTAGAAGGAAATCTTATCAAAATTGATGTTGCTGAAGGTAAAAGAAACGACAGAGGAGGTGGTTTTGATAGAAGAGGTAGAGGAAATATCGGCCCTGGAACTGGTGGTTTCAGGGGTCGAGATGGAGCTGGTCCTAGAGGATATGGCGATGATTTTGGTAGCTCATTTATGTTTTCGAGTAAGCGTTATGCTTGGCATGACGCTTGTGTTATGTTACTGTTTATACCTAAAAACCAATACTTAGTATATAATTATAAAATTACAACAGATATGTTCTTTATAAAATATAAAAGTTTTTTTATAATTTTCAATTATTTCTTTAAACTACATTTTATTTTATAAACTATATTTTTAATTTTGGTTTTTTGGTTATTCATAGCATTATACATTAATTTTATTATTTTAGTAGTTTTTTTAATTATTAAAGTGTAACTCTTTTACTAACACATAATTATATTAATATTAATTAAAAGTTAGCGAATGCAATTATAAATGCAGCTTTCATAGGTGTTTAATATTATTATATATTATTAAATAATAAGTTTCATGACAGAATATTTACTAACAATAAAAAGTTAATTATTTAATAGGATAAACAAAATTGTAGAAATTTTATATACTATTGTTTTAGAACTTCTATTTGAATGTTTTAGAATATTTATTAGAAAAAGTTTATAATGTTTAATTTACAAAATGTCGTACTAAAAACTAAATATTTCTTTCAAAAAATTATTAAAAAATAATACAATTTTTGTCATTAAATAAAAATTTTTTTATTACCATCATAATATTTATTTGCATGATGAAAATTATATTTTTCCAAAGTTTAAATCAACCATCTTTCACTTTATGAAATCTTATCTTTTAATTTTTACTTCTTTAAGTATCTGATTGCTTTTTTATTATAAATTATTTTTGTTTACTGGTAGTGTTCAAAAAATATTAAAAATATTCTAAATAAATAATTTATGTTAAACTAATCTACTTTAAGATTTTATATCATTAACCTTTTAAGGACGGGACTGGTCGATATTTCGACCACTCAAGTATCATAATATTTTTGAGTGTTTTAACGTAATATTATCCTCAAAATCACTCAAAAATATTATGATACTTGAGTGGTCGAAATATCGACCAGTCCCGTCCTTAAAAGTTTAAAATAGATGATTTCATGTTAGCTGATTTTTTAAAAACTATGCCCAAATTGTTGAAACTCTGTTTTATTTAATAATAAAACCAAAAAATTTTTAAATAAAATAGTGACAAATTTGCAATTAACTAGACATATTTATCACTAATTATTTTGTAACTGATAATATTTTGTAATAAGAACTAAATGATAACCTATCTATGAATTTCACAGGAGGATATAATGAGCGAGGAATGCAAGGTGGAAGTGGTGGTAGACAGGGTGGCGGTTTTAGTAGCGATTCTCGAGGCAATCGTGGCAATTACGGCAATTTCAGCGATGATGCAGGTGGTGGTAGTGGCGGTATCCGGGACTGGAATTTCCGAAGTGGAGGTGGTTCTGGTGGACCTGGTGCCGGCTCCTCTAGGTATGGCGGCAACAGGTCGTCACGAGGACCTCCCGATAGGAAGTATAATGATGAGTCACTTATGAAAGAACCACCTCCAGGTACATGGTTAACTTTAAATTTTAATTCACTTTAAAATTATGAAATTTTAATCATCTTCATCAAAGAGTTTCAGAACTTTGATATTCAAAATATTTAGAGAAATTAAATACTACCTAATTTTTCATTATAAAATGATTGTTAATGATTGCTACTTGAAAAATTTTAAATATAAAGCAAAATTATTATTTAATTATTTAAGCTTAAGACCCAAATTTTTTTTAATATCTCTATATTACAACCTTTTATTTTAATTTATAAAAGGTATAACATAAAGATACGTCAGAAAATTTTTCAATAAAGATTAAAAATTTAGGAAACTGTGATATCGGTAATTCTGTAATTTTTATGTAACAAAAAAATGTTTTAAGAAAGTAAAAAGTAATTTTATTTTTAAATTGAAAATTTAGAGTTTAATTTATTTAAACAGTTATGGGGGTTTCATATGCTTTCTTTAAAAAAAATCATTTGAATATAAATTTAATTATTATAAATAATCAATTATATTTGATTGTATTTGAAAACTGTTTGTTGTTTGCTTTCAACATAAATACTTCTTATCTATTTTTTTTTTTTTATTTTAGATACAACTGGACGAAAGCGTTTGGTGCTGGCACCCAGAACTGTTCAAGATCCTGTAAATTCATTGGCCGAAACCGCCGCTCGTAGCTCAATTTATGGCGGAGCTAAGCCACGAGAAGAAAAAATTAAACCTGATGAAGAAGCCAAGTAAAAGCATGTAATTTATTTCTTGTTACAAGTAGCGAGAACTATCTTCTCTAACATCAAATTTCATTGGAAAAAATACAACTTTATCTTAAGGATCCTTCCAACTTCCTTATAGATGTCAATGGGTAGAATTTTCCCAAGGATGCATGGTTTTTTTTTGTCTCAAAATGTTTTGTTTTCGACATTGTATAACATGAAAAAGAGCATTGTTCATCGGGGCGAGGGACAATTTTTCTAAGAAAGTTTTGTTTGAAGACTGACACTTATGAGAAATTAGAAAGTTAATTTTTTTTTTCTGTGATTATATTATACACATATACATTACATAAAAAGTAAAAATTCTTATGATTAAGACACATTTTTTTTAATGGTAGACATGATTTTAATGAAAAAAAAACTTTTCTTAAAATAAATTTTTTGTAAATTGTGTCTGTATACAAAAATTATTGTAAAAAGATTTAAGATTATAATGCACTTTTCATAAAGTTTATTTTAAACTTGAAAAAGCATTGATAATTGATTTTTTATTATAAGAAATTAATTTATTATCTTTGGAAAGAATTATGTTACAATGTATATATACTGTTTGATAAAAAAGATTTCTCTAAACAAAGTAATTTTTATACAGAAAAAAAAAAATTTTTTTCTAAAAATTTTTAACGATTTGCACATTTTATAATAAAAAAAGTAAAAAATATCAGAAAATCAGTGTTTTTAAAAAAATAGTGAATCCGCGAAGAAAGAATTACAGTTTTGTTAAAGGTCTCGTTGTATTTTTCATTACATTCAATTAATTAAAAAAGTTGATCATTTACAAATTTTTGTTACACCTGTCTCTCAACAATGCAAAAGAAAAAGAAATAATGTATCCATGCTTAAAATCGGCAATCTGTAACAATTCTATTCTCATCTATTATTGCAGTATTTATGCAATAAAAAGTATAATGTTAGTGAATGACTGCTCCTAGAAAGAAAAAGTGAATCTGTTGAGAAAAGTATAATAGTAATAATATACATAGAAGCGCCTACAATTAGTGCGTAAATGTATGTCTGAATACCAATAATAATTATGTGAGTAATTAAGACTATTAAAATAAATAGAAGTACTGCGTTCACGAATATATTTTGATATTCATGCAAATTTTTCGTTTTTATTTATAAATAACATCGAGAGTACATAAATCATAAAATATAGAATGACATTGAATGGTGCGTAATAATAAAGTAAAACTCGGAAAAAAATTAAAAACAACTCAATTTTTCTTACAGGTAGAATAAATGCGCTTTACCCTAAAAGAGTGAAATTAAAACGTTAAGCTTAACTAATCTTCTAGTTTTCAAAAAGCACAAAAAACCTAATAAACCCTTTTTTTTTTCTCTGAAAAATTGGTCTTAATTTTTGGTTTTTTATTTTCAGAGCTTCTCTGTCTTTTCATTATTGTATATATTCTCTTTGTTATAAAACAAAAATATAAAAGAAATAAACATAAATAAATGGAAAATTTCAAAAGAAAATAAAGATTAATTAACAAAACTATGGAAATTCATTGATTCTCCAAGTAATATCTAGATTTATGTTGAATTAATCCAAAGAACTTGAGCGAACTTTAAAAATGTAGTGTCTTTATTCAATTGTAAATCAGAAATATGACGCAAAATGAATACATTTTTATTGATTAAACAAATTGTACTTTGATGAAGTTTCAACGTTGATTTACTGAAAAATGTTGAAAATCAATGAAAAAATATAAAAAATGAATGTCAATGTGGAATTAAAATAGTGAAAAATATAAAAAAAAAACTTTGAACGAATTTTCATGTAGAGCTATGTTTGTATATTAAAAAATTATTCCGTGATTAAAAGTAATTGTTTGATGCAGATAATAAAGAAAAGGATAAAATTAACAGAAAACTAGGATGTTTTGTGTAATTTTAATTGTGAATACTATTTCTATATAATATCATTAATGTATTTTATAAGCTGCTCTAAAATATATATATATAAATACAAATACTAATTTCAACGCGCTTATGCGACTTACTTTTTTGCTTTCATTTAAAATTTTGTTTTATTTTCAATTAATTTTATTATACATAAAAAATTAAGTTATATTTTTAAATACAATCATACTGTATGCATATGTAACGTGACACATAACATTTAATTGTTTAGATAATGTAACAAGATATATTCATTGATCATGTAGAAAAATTCGCGTGCGTGCCAGCTTATTTCTTTTGTTATTGAATCAATCTATTTGAATAATAAAATAGATTTTTCCTTGCAATTCACTGTTATTATTTACAATATTATGATAAGATTATAAATGCTTTTTCAAATAATTTTTTTAAAGATTTTAAACTGATTTTTTCAATAAACTTTAATTTTAGATTTTATTTTAAGATAAGATTATAAATGTTTTTTCAAATAATTTTTTTAAAGATTTTAAACTGATTTTTTCAATAAACTTTAATTTTAGATTTTATTTTAAGATAAGATTATAAATGCTTTTTCAAATAATTTTTTTAAAGATTTTAAATTGATTTTTTCAATAAACTTTAATTTTAGATTTTATTTTAAGAATGTACCAAATAAGTTAATTATAAAAACCTTTATTCTTATCAAAAATATTTGGCATGGTAAATATACATATTTTAATATAAGTTAAAAATTATGGTTTACTTTGAATCCAAAATTTTTTAAAATAAATTGAAATCATATCAATAAAAATATTAATTTACTTAATACATAAAATAATTACAAATTAAACAGAGTGAGAGAGTGCGGTAGTGCGGTGGTGTAACGTAGATAAGGCTCTTGCTTTTCATACTGGAGGGCATGGATTTGTTACATCGGCCAGGTATTTAGGCTCGAATTTATAGTCCACACTTGGCACTCAGCACTCAGTTTACATGTATTAAACATCATTCTATCCTTGTTTTTCTTATGGAAGTAGAGTAAGATAGAATGATGTTTGATACATGTAAACTGAGTGCTGAGTGCCAAGTGTGGACTATAAATTCGAGCCTTATGGCTTTTTTTCTGAAAGAAAATTAGTTTATTTGTCATTTATTTAATAGAGATTAAAGGATGTGTTGTTATATGTTTTGCACGCAGTCGTATACTCTGCGTGTTGAGGATCGTCAGGATGTTGCTGGGTAAAATGATGTACAAGAGGAGTAAGTGGTAATAATTATTTATTAGGTATTGTCACCTCAAGATGTTGACCAAATACTGAAGAAGCGTGTGTTCGGCTTTGCCGACCTTACCTTCTACATGGTTATCCTTTTCTCTCTCTCTTCTATCTGCTCTTGCGCTAACATATAGCCTGCCTACATGACGTCTATATTAATTGTTTGAGAAATTTTAATTTTGTGTATGAATATTACTGTTAATTATATGAAATGTGATTGGACTTCATTTAAGAATAGAGAGAGAGAATAAATGAGAAATTCTGTTTCCATGCAACCGATTGCTGCTTACAATTATTTTATTGTACTATCTGTTTATTATTTATTTCGTTTTTGCGCAACCAATTGTTACTTACAATTGCTTTATTGTATGATTGGTTGTTTTTATTGTTTTACATAAATATATTTTTAACATAAATTATTTTTACATGAATTTTGTTTTACATAGGTATACATTATTTTTACATAGATATATTTATACATGACTTTAGTTTCGTTGATTGATTGATTTGCATTAATTTTATCTGACTCCATAATAATTTTTGTTTTGATCTGACTCCATTACTTTTTATTTTGATTAACCTTCTGACAGCCGGGATAACGCCATATGGCGTCATCCCATGATCGGCCCACGTATACTATTACTTAAGAAACATTTATATGGAAAATTTCGAGAAAGTTACATTTTTTTAGTGAAAAAAATGCCGGCTGTCAGAAGGTTAAATACTTGTTTTTAATAACTTATAATTACATATATACATGGTTTTTGTTTTAAATTACTAAGTAAAAGTTTTTCTTAATGCTAGTGTGATTTTGACTAATGGTGTTTACACTAATTGCTCAATCTAATGAACGTTTTAAACATATATACATTTTGAATGAGTGCGTATCAGTGTGGTTATCTCGTGCGGACAAGTCAATGGTGCGCAGTATATATGCTCTATAGGTTTGTCCGCACGAGATAGCCCTAAAAGTACGTTCGATTTCACTGTTAATTCGTTTCCGTACTGTTGACGATTTTGGTGATTAACACGTGCGGTTCTGACGTGGAAAACGTGATCGGATCTGGTTCTGAAGGATTAACGTGACGGTGTCGTGCGGGATGTGTGACGTGTTGGTGATTTCCTTTAGTGTTCTTAGTTTGGGTGTGCTGTCCGAAAATAAGCTCTTTCATGTCTTAGTCTGTGAATAAAATTATAATCATATTCAGCAACACAAAAAAAGGGTAGGTTCGTTGGAGGTGTGTGTTCGTGCGCCTGTAGATGGATCGTAACGTCTGGTTTTGTCAATGTGTTCGCTCGTTAGTTTCGTCTGAATATAATATCAGCAAAGGTGGTTGTAGGGGTCGGTGCGTGACGCGCGAGGATGTCGTCTGGTTGTGCAGGGGCTGTTCAGAACTCGACCTCATGTAATATCAAAGATATCAAAAGCGACCAATAAAGTTGAAAATAAAATTACATACAAATATTTTCAGCAAACAAAAAAAGAGGTAGGTTAGGCGACTAAAGTTTATTAATGTGTATCTGATTAATTAAGTGATTAATCACTAATTAGACTTGATTTCTATATTCTTTGATTTTCATCTAACTAACACGATATTTTACTGATTCCGATTTCCGTTCCGATTTTTCACTTGTTAATCACGATTTCACATGATTTTCATAGATTAATCCTGTTTTCACGTGATTAATCACCTTAAATCGTCTATCAGGTGATTATCAGGTGAAATCGGATTCAGTAAATCAGGATTCGTGATTCCGGTTTTCAGTAGGGGCAACACAGGTGCGTATCGTTTACGCTTACAAGGTTTAGTTTACTTTACATTTTTAACTTATTTTTATAAACCAGCATGCTTGCTATGAGTGTAATTTGGCAGTCTTTATTTGACTTGATGTATGTTACTCTTTTTACGTTTTTTAAAGTTTTTTAATTTTAATTTGAGAAGTTGCGGGTTCATGATCTTCTGAAGAAGAAGTATCATGATCTCCTTATTTATTGTATGTCCAAGGCTTAGAGCATATATACCTGGAAGGAGCATGCAAAGCCAAGAAGTGTAAGAAAAAAAAGAGAGAGAAAGGTAGCTTAGGGTGTGGCGTTAACATAGCTAAGTTGCAGCGCTTAAGTAACCACGATATAAATGTAAATGCTCAAGCGCAAGATCAGTCTCGAATAGAGAGACTAACCGACTAAGTAATCACGATCAGTGGTGTACTAGCTAAAGACCTGTACACAGCGTGCTAGCAATGACTGGCGAAATGGTATTGAAATAAATACTTATAAACTAAATTTATTTGTTTTAGTCCTTCCAACCTTCTGGGGAATACGTATTTGGGGATTATCTTTTGGAGTCAGATAATTTGGATAATCAGGATTTTGTACCTGTTTAATATTAAATACAAGAGCATCCATACATACAATATCAGAGATTAGTAGAGATTGCCAATGAGCATAGGCGAGAGCGTGCTCGTTAAAATTCAAATGTAAACTACTGCCGCCACATGGACAAATGCCCGAACTATACGCGCAAAGCCCCTCTACGTCTATACACGTGCGTAGAGAAGCAAGCGAGAGGGGAGGAGACAAACACACGAAGCACGCGACTTCCAGTGGTGTAGGTAAACTTACGGCAAACTCGCTTTAGCTCGTTTTCGCCGCGGTATGTTATAGCTTTATTTAAATGTGATTAACCATCCCGAAAATTCGTTGATTAATCACATATTTTTATATGAAACATAAATATATTTTTTAATGATAAAAATCGTTAAGGTATAATCAAACAAATAATAAATAAAATCTTTTAGGGTCGATGAACAAATGTAACTTTTTGCCCTATTCAACTGATGTATGCGGTGGCTGTGGTCGCTAAGTTTTTACGCACCTCGTTGGAATCCTAATTTTGCCAAGTTCAAACCTGATGCTCAACCTATTTTTATTTTTTTTTGTTTTAATTTTAAATATTATATATTTTTATAATCAATTTTTATAGGGGAAAAAATAAAATTAAAAATTTATTTAACACCTTAAATTCTATTTTATTTTAAAAATATAAGAAAATATATTTACAGATAGGGATAGAAAAAAGTTTTAATGTCAATATTACATGGATATATAACTTATATCGATATGAAATAAAAACGTAGCTAGTTCTGTCATTTTTCTGCTTTTATTAAAGATTGAAAAAAATTACTATAAATTATAGTTGTTTTTTATTCTCACTCAATTGCGAATAATGAAACCTTTTTCATTCTTTAAAAAAAGGACCTTTTCTAAATTTATTTAAATTTATGACATTTTTAACTCATTTAATAAAAATAGAAAATAAATATGAATAAATCTAATATCAATTTAGAAAAGTAAAAAGGACCTTTTCTAAATTTAAATGTATGACGTTTTTAACTCATTTAATAAAAATCTAAAATAAATATGAATAAATGTAATTTCATTTGAGAAAAGTACAATAATAAATTTACCTGAATAAATATTTTTAAAAATTGGACTTTTTCTTCTTTCTTTTATTTAATATCATATTTTTATAATATCATTAATTTTTATTTTCAAAACAAAAAATTGATACTTCTGTTTAACGAACGTAATAATTTTCAGTTTTTAATAAACAAAATTTTGAATAAACTTTCAATAGTTGAATCATTTTTTTCCGTTAAAAAGTGAAATTTTCTAAAGTTCTATAGGGGCATAATAACATTCTTTTTAATTAATTTTAAAAAAAAACATTTTATTTTAAAAGCTACAAAATTTAAAAGACGAAAAATCTCAATTTTTCAAAAATTACATAAACAGTTTTAAAATTAAAGTTACACAGAGATTAATTATTTAAGAATAATTAAAAATTCTTTCATAAAAATAACTATTTTGCATCTTATCTGACTGCTCGTTCTGTTAATCATAATTATAATTTTAAAACTGTTTATGTAATTTTTGAAAAATTGAGATTTTTCGTCTTTTAAATTTTGTAGCTTTTAAAATAAAATGTTTTTTTTTAAATTAATTAAAAAGAATGTTATTATGCCCCTATAGAACTTTAGAAAATTTCACTTTTTAACGGAAAAAAATGATTCAACTATTGAAAGTTTATTCAAAATTTTGTTTATTAAAAACTGAAAATTATTACGTTCGTTAAACAGAAGTATCAATTTTTTGTTTTGAAAATAAAAATTAATGATATTATAAAAATATGATATTAAATAAAAGAAAGAAGAAAAAGTCCAATTTTTAAAAATATTTATTCAGGTAAATTTATTATTGTACTTTTCTCAAATGAAATTACATTTATTCATATTTATTTTAGATTTTTATTAAATGAGTTAAAAACGTCATACATTTAAATTTAGAAAAGGTCCTTTTACTTTTCTAAATTGATATTAGATTTATTCATATTTATTTTCTATTTTTATTAAATGAGTTAAAAATGTCATAAATTTAAATAAATTTAGAAAAGGTCCTTTTTTTAAAGAATGAAAAAGGTTTCATTATTCGCAATTGAGTGAGAATAAAAAACAACTATAATTTATAGTAATTTTTTTCAATCTTTAATAAAAGCAGAAAAATGACAGAACTAGCTACGTTTTTATTTCATATCGATATAAGTTATATATCCATGTAATATTGACATTAAAACTTTTTTCTATCCCTATCTGTAAATATATTTTCTTATATTTTTAAAATAAAATAGAATTTAAGGTGTTAAATAAATTTTTAATTTTATTTTTTCCCCTATAAAAATTGATTATAAAAATATATAATATTTAAAATTAAAACAAAAAAAAATAAAAATAGGTTGAGCATCAGGTTTGAACTTGGCAAAATTAGGATTCCAACGAGGTGCGTAAAAACTTAGCGACCACAGCCACCGCATACATCAGTTGAATAGTAGTCTAGGCGCCCAGAGGGTTTCGTATGAAGTAAGAGATCCCACCAAGCAAGTAGGTGATTTGTATGTATTTTGAGCCGCTGAATCCAAATTCGCAACTTGCTTTTCGCGCAAGTGGTCGAGTAATTTGTTATAAGCAAATTAATTGTTTAAATGGCTATAGTTTATGAACTACAATAGATGCAGTAATTTTCTCTGCGAAAACTTGTTCTTTAATAAAAAAACAAAAAAAAATCGTTTTTGTTGCATGTCGATTCGATAATTAGAACCAGAGATATGGCAAATATATTGCTAAAAACATAGAGACGTAGCGCAAGCGCGGAACGCCCTGGTAAAAAATCTTATAACTCGACTACTAATTAATATTTTTTGAAGTTCAACATGTGTTTAAAAAATGTCAGAGTCTCAGCTTTAATGATAAATTGTTATATATTATTTTTGAATGTTGATAAATAAGCTAGAATGATTTGAAGCAGAAAAAATTTTCAATTTTTCAGAATTTTGTTTGTTTATAACGAAATAATATAGGTTAGCGAACAAAATATTTCTATATTTTTTATATAGAATGATAGGAAATTTCATCTAGTTTAAGAATCTGTCCGATTTTCCAAATTTAAGTAAGTAGAACCTGAGATATCGCAAATTTAAGCTGTAGCGCCAACTCCTTGCAATACGACATATGGCGATCGCTTTCCTTATAAAAAATTCTTTTATTATAAGGTAAGTAATTTCATTCTTTTGTAATAAAATTAATTTTAACTCTGTATTAGGAAATTAAATAAAAATTTAATAAAAAAGGATTCAGCTAAAAATAGATAATTCTAATAAATCGGAAAGTTAAACAAATTTTTTGAATAAAATAGATTGTTGTTCTTTTTGCAATTGCAAAAAAAAAAACTGTAAAAATACTCCATAAGTTGAGTAAATTGTTTACTATTGTAGTCGAAAAATCAATGATTATTTAAAACCCTAAATCTACTTCATCTCCATGTATTATATATCATTAATATTATGACAAAGTATATAAAATAGAGTCAAAAGTAATTTTATTAGAAAAGAATAAGATTACTTACTTTATAATAAAAGAATTTTTAATAAGGAAAGCGATCGCTATATTGCACACATATGTCGTATTGCAAGAAGTTGGCGCTACAGCTTAACCCTTTAAGTCACGAATTATTTCGCAAAAACATGTATTTTCTATCATACATTGATTTTTTAGATTTATTTACAATCATATATTCAAAATATATCATATGATACTTATAAAATGAACACTCATTTATATGAAAATGCAAAAAAATTAAAGATTAAACTTAAAGTTCTAATTAAACAATAAAAAAAAGAAAATGAGAAAGGGTGCCACTATAGTGGCTCCTGTGACTGAAAGGGTTAAATTTGCGATATCTCAGGTTCTACTTACTTAAATTTTAACTTACAAATTCTTAAACGAGATTAAATTTCCTATCATTCTATTTCAAAAATATAGGAATATTTTATTCGCTAACCTATATTATTTCGTAATAAACAAACAAAATTCTGAAAAATTGAAAATTTTTTCTGCTTCAAATCATTCTAGCTTATTTATCAACATTTAAAAGTAATATATAACAATTTATCATTAAAGCTGAGACTCTGACATTTTTTAATCACATGTTGAACTTTAAAAAATATTAATTAGTAGTCGAGTTATAAGATTTTTTACCAGGGCGTTCCGCGCTTGCGCTACGTCTCTATGTTTTTTAGCAATATGTTTGCCATATCTCTGGTTCTAATTATCGAATCGACATGCAACAAAAACGATTTTTTTTTGTTTTTTTATTAAAGAACAAGTTTTCGCAGAGAAAATTACTGCATCTATTGTATTTCATAAACTATAGCCATTTAAACAATTAATTTGCTTATAACAAATTACTCGACCACTTGCGCGAAAAGCAAGTTGCGAATTTGGATTCAGCGGCTCAAAATACATACAAATCACTTACTTGCTTGGTGGGATCTCTTACTTCATACGAAACCCTCTGGGCGCCTAGACTATAGGGTAAAAAGTTACATTTTTTCATCGCCCCCCAAAAGATTTTATTTATTATTATTTGTTTGATTATACCTTAACAATTTTTATCATTAAAAAATATATTTATGTTTCATATAAAAATATGTGATTAATCAACGAATTTTCGGGATGGTTAATCACATTTAAATAAAGCTATAACATACCGCGGCAAAAATGAGCTAAAGCGAGTTTGCCGTAAGTTTACCTACACCACTGGAAGTCGCGTGCTTCGTTTGTTTGTCTCCTCCCCTCTCACTTGCTTCTCTACGCGCGTGTAGACGTGGAGGGGCTTTGCGCGTATAGTTCCACAACCGCCGCAAGGATCGTCATGATCGAATTCGGCACGTTTTATTAACACGGCATTGGCAATCTCTACTTATCTCTGACAATATACATACACTCATACCACTAACCCTACAGTGGTAATACATCCATACAAGAACCCCAACAGTGGTTACGCCGACTCCAGGAAAAGGTAAAGGAAAAAAGAAAAAAAAGGCCGCCATTCCACCAGCGAGCCGCGCTGTGCCAAAGAGACTTCCGGTCTACAAAAACTACCAGTTCTTCACATCGTAACTTTTTAAGGTATTTAAGTAAACGAAAAAGAGTAAGAAATAAAATTATCTTTTAATATAGTGAAAATTAAAGTAATAACAAAAAAAATATAAAGTGAAAGAAAAGATTAAAGAAAAAGAAAATTTTGATAAGTAAAATTAATTTTGAAAATTCATATATAATTTCATTCCATATATCTAATTTCATTCCATATATATGCGATATATATGGAATGAAAATTTAATAAACATGAAAAAATAATAAATAAAAAGAAATCATAAAGCTAAAGAGAAAAATTAATGAAAAACAAAAGAGTACAAAAGTCTTTTTTATGAAAAAAAAATTATTAATATTGAAAAAGTGAATTGAAAAAGAAAGAATTACGAAACCAAAGAAAAGTGAAATAAAAAGATAAAATTGTGAAGTGTTTTCAGTGCGGGTTAACGGGATGCCGTAGTTCTTAGAATCGATTTTTGCGTTTTTTATTTAATTGATATCTCTTTAAATTGACTATTTAGACAAATATAATTTGTCCGCGCTAAAACTACATTAATTTAATCATTTTTGTTAAAAAAAAAAATCACTTAGACTTGTTATTTTTTCATGAACTTTGAATGAAAATTAGATTTCAAGTTCGATAAATCTAACCTCAAAATACTATACATTGAAAGTTTGTTCATAACTTTTTATGTGTAATATTTTAGTAAATTTCTTGAGTTGTCCGCACTCAGGATTAATCTTATAAATTTTCTTTCTATAGTGAAAGAATATGAATTGACGCACCGTTTACTCATGAACTTTGAATAAAAATATTATTAGGAGGGGATAACTACGATATCCTCTTAATCTAAATGTAAAAGTTTTTAAAATTACTAATAAGAAAAATTTAACTTATGAAGATCGGAAGTCGGAAGTGTTGAGTAATCGCGTGGGTTATTTAGCAAATGTCCGCCATTTTTAGGACGCTAAAACTAACCGTGTAATATCGAAACTCATCATCTCTTGTAAATAATTAAATAAAATAAAATATTGTTTGAAAGGAAATACAGATAACAAAGTACGATACACCATGTAATTAAATCTTTTTAAAAAAAATTCTGCCCGCTAAAGAAAAACTTAAAATTTAAATATCTATGTAACAAGGATGTGACGTCATCCATAAATTCATTTTAGTAACCGGAAAGACTTTAAAATGAAAACCGTTGAAGTACACGACGTGTAATTTAGTTCGTGAATCGATTGAGATTGTTGAATTTAGTAAAGCATAACTAGTAGCGAAATAAATTTAATCAATTTTAGTAAAATTTTATGAAGTTTTTATAAAGAATTTTTTCTCTGATAACAGAATTTTATATAAAGAAATTATTACGCGCGCCATTTTGCCGTAACGACATCCGAAAAAAAAAGTATTTTTGATAAAGATGCAATTAGGTTTGGTAAAAAATTATAGAAAACGTGCGGCGGGGCGATGCGCGTACTGTTTCGAATATAATTTAGTATTTTTCTATTTCTGAACATTCTCGCGCGTGACCCGCATCGGCTGTGCTGTGCATAATTAACTAGTTTTCTTGATTTGGTGATGTTTTTCCAGTAGTAATACTGATGATTGATGAATGTTGTTAGCACAGACGCAAGCACTGCGAGTCGGGCGTGATATCCTTTTAAGTGCGTCCAATCTCAATCGTTAATGAATTCCTGCTTACGTGTAATTTGATTTCTTTTAACTAGTTGACGATGTGTATAAACATTATTGAAACGAGCAGAGAATTGTACACGCTATAGGCGCGTAAATCAATTAAAGCAACGCGCTTTCGACCCAGAAACTCAGAGATAGGTTTCATTTTCATTAAAGTCATTTAGAAAGAATAGGAGGACAGTGGAGCGACGGTGTTGGTGAAAATCATCTAGCAGTTTTGTTTTTTTTTTAAATAATTTATGCATCATCTCGCAAAAACCTTCAGAAGCCATCATCTACAGTACCCGATAGAATTGCAATTCAGTAGACTCCCACGCTGGTCGAGTGGTTCTAAGCGAGGAAATGGTAAACTTAGTGTTGCTAGACGATTGCTTTGAATGTTTTTCCTTCTTGACGATTAAATTGTAGTATTAGTGTAAAGTAACCAACACTGTCTATTCTACTGCTTTTGGCCAGTATGTGTGTAAAGAGTTGTGCCGTGCATGTTAAAATAAGGTTTGAGAGTTGTTTAGCAAAAAGCGATTGTGAGTGTACCTGTGTGTACTCCTAGGGCAAATAATACTGTCCAAGTGTATGTGTATGCGTGTTGATTAGCGATCTTGTAAATACCCCCAATTTTAATATGGATTAGGATATATAGGCTTTAGATAGGCAATATGGCAAGTGGTAATAGAACCCCGTTATAAAAAAAAAACAAGAAGATGAGATGATTCAGATAAAAAAGAAGGATATCTTGATTCTAGAACAATAAACAGAGCATTATAAAGCTCAATCAAGAGAAGTTCAGAAATCGGTCCAGGAATCAACTGCCCAATTAGAAGAGGCTAAAAAGCAACTAAGTCAGATAAATCGTACGAGTCAGCTCAACGACACTGTCAGAGTAGTTGAGAGTCATGTCAGTGATCCTTCGGTCCCTGGCTCGGTAGTAAGAATCTACCAGCAGGAAGTTAAATTTCAAAATTTCTAGTTCAAAGAACCTGAAGCTTTGTTCAAGATTTTTGAAAGCCAACTTCAATTTAAAAATATAGTCACTGACGACAACTGTTGAAAATATACACACTCATACTAGGTGTCGCCACCTATTGAGAATATTTTAGTAGACAGTTGAAGAGAATCAAGTTGCGTCTCGTCGTCGTTCAGTTCAGTTCAAGTCCGTCTGTTAAAGTCAGAACTTGTATTTCATTATTGTATAGAGAGATCATTTAATTAAGTTATTCTTGTATTGATTAAATAAATACTTTTCATTTATTATAAATTGTTCTCTGCTTTTATTAATTATTTAACAGGTTATGGGCCCAGAGTGCTTTTAACTGCGTGTTTTATTTAATTAAATTAAGAAAGGGGTTTGTGTGGTTTAGAGCGTGCGTCAGTCTGGTTGGTGAATTGTTTTATTGTTCTTTATCTCCTGGTGGAAGCGACAGAGATGACGAGTCAAGGAACGAAAAGACAGGACGAAGGACAACAGGGGAAAGAAAGGAGTTGACTCCGGGTAAGAGTTTTGTTTTTTTGGTTCTCTCTCAATGCTATACGGCAGTAATGGCGTCGTATGCGCGTTAGTAAAAAGAAAGCTAAAGACAGAGATAGCTAGCGTCGTGCGCTAGTCTATAGTGAGAGAGAGTGAGAGAGAAATAAAACGAGTCGCCATGTTGGGTGCTATGACGCGAGGTAAAGCCGGAAAGCGACAGGTTCGTGCGTGTCTGTGCGATCTTCTTATGTTGTATACATGCATATATATGTATATGTGTATGTATATGTATATACATAGAAGGAAGAGGACCGTGCACGCACGAAATAATTATGATTATTAATAAAATAAAAAAAATGATGAACGACGGCAATAAATAAAAGAAAATTTTTGTTGATTAAATACGTGTGTGTACGTGTATATATATATATATATATATATATATATATATATATATATATATATGTATATATAAAAAAAATGCGCGCATAGAGTCTGAATAAATTTATGACAGTACAGACTGAAATATATATATGTGTATGTATATATATAACATGACTAGTGTATGCAACCGATAAAAACTTGTCTGAATTTTCCTTTTATTTTATAATAGTGATCGTGTATGAATGACTGTTAATAACATTATTAAAATGAAAATGGCTGACATGTATGTGTGTGTGTAAATATGAGTTTGTGTATGCCGCGTATCCATGTTTAAGGCAGATGTATATGTATGTATATATGTATATATATATGTGTATGTGTGTGTATATATATATATATATATGTATGTATGGTGGATGCACGCGCAAGGTCTGAACAGATTTATGACAGTATAGACAGAAATAAATGAAAACCGGTTAAAAAATAATATTTGCAAAAAGTGCCGCTTGAATTTGGTTAAATTTCGCTATAATTAAAAATGAATGTAAAAACGGACGCGTTTTTATGTTGAAATACTAAGTTATTATTGCTTGAAGGAAGAAAGGCGTTGGCCTAACTTCTTCAAACTGAAAGATAATAATGCACACAAACATAGCGGCCATAGGCCCAAGTCGAGTTAATGAAAAGACGTCGACGCCGTGTACAATAAAAAGACCGTGAAGACGTGCGCGCGCAATTAGAAAAAGACAGAAAGACGTTGACTGCTAAAAGGCGAGAATAAACTCGCAGGTATATACATATACATATGTACGTATAACATGGTTATAGCATAAAGAAAAGAGACAGTATATAAGTGTGATCGTATATGTATAGGAGTGTGCGCGTCGTCGCGATAAAAATGACAGATTAAGAAAGAGACAGAATTAGTGAAGCGAAACAAACTAAATCAAAGCGGACAAAAATAAAGTTTATGTAAATGTATACAAAAGACCGATTAAAAGAAAAGACAGAAAAGAACGACTTTAAGAAAAATATATTTAAGAATATTTAATTAATTGAAATTATCATTATACAGAGGAAAGAAGTTTATTGCAACTTCACAAAACATCCTCATGAGAATATGTATATGACAGTTGTTGAAGGCAGTATTGTATTCAAAATTATGACAAATTGAATACAAATTAAGTAATGAATAATGATTATTTCAAATTAAAAATTTTATTTTATTAAGCTTGAACGTACGTATATAAAAATATTTTTTAATAAATATATCCATGGTTTTAAAAATAATATTGATCGATCATAGTTGCTGCTTTCACATACATAATAATACTTGTGTTCAGTATATTGTGTATGGGAATAATAGCACATATGTATAATTATAAATATGAAAATATACATAAATAACTGGCAAATTTGATTGATTTAACATTGCTTGTGTTCGGCATGTTAGATTGATTCTCTTAAATTGTCATAAATATGAATCACCTAATATTGCTTGTGTTCGGCATACTAGGTTGATTCACTTTATTTTGATAGATATATTGAGCTTGAAGGGCTTGTGTTCGGTCTATTAAGCTCATAATATATATATTATATATATATATATATATATATATATATATATATATATATATATATAAATAACTCTAATGTAAATTATCTAGTTTTGCTTGTGTTCGGCAAAATTATATGAATTTTATTTATATTGGTTTACTATTCCTATATAGTTGACAAGTACGTCACGAGTGAAGAATTTGACCTGGTGATAAGGACAGTCACAGAGATGAAGACAGAGTGAAGACAGATTATATATGCCCAATTGTACGACAGGTGGCCACAGTATGACTGATAAGAAAGAGAGAAAAGACTGAATTAACGACAGCAATGAGACTGAGAAGACGGAGGGGCTATATAACGAGACAGAACAGAAAGTAGAATAAAGTGACGGTTTTGAAGACGGTTCTGTGAAAAACTGTAGTTAAAGTAACTGCAGGAGGTCAAATAGCGACAGTTAAGGAAAGACAAAAACAAATCAGAGGTTTGACAGCAAAATTGAATGATGTATTGGAAAAATATGTATACGACAGAAAAACAGATGAAAATAAGAACGAAGACGGAGCTAAAGACAGAGAAGAGACAGATAAGCATTACAATACGACTGAAACGGCAGAAATAAAGACGGAGACAGAAAACAGAATGAATGAAATGACTGAAGCAAAATTGGCTGACCTATCTGATAAACTGGACAAGGTAATGGATAAACTCAATACCGTTAAGGCAGAAATGGCAAAGAGCAAGAGAGACGAAGAAAAAAAAAAAAAAATAGAGCAGAAAGGTGATGACGATTTGATGGCTTTGATGGTGAAGGAGGGAAGCGCCATGTGGGTCTCTGGCGGCCAGGCTCTGGATGCGATGAGGGAGGGATTTGAACAGGGAAAGGAGGATGACTACAGGTAATGAGGCAGAAAGGACAGATAAATCCAAAGACAGCAAAACAACATATAAGGTAAACAATGATTTTGAAAAATTATACACTTAATGCAAAAGGTTTCGGGAACTTGACAGAACACTTGGACGAACACTTAGGACCGGTAAATAAACTAAAAATATTGCGTTTAATCCAAATGAAAGTTGATAAAAGACTTAATAAAGAAAACGACAGTATTTTAGACGTTTTTAAACAGTTGACAGAAATTATCAAAACTTGACTGACTGGAAAAGACGGACCAGTGAAACGCTATTATAAATTAACGACTCAAATTATATTTGAAAACTTTGGATTATTTTATGTCTGAATTAAGTTCGCTGGACTTATTGTATGTTGTAGATAGTACTATTGTAGCAAATGAAAGTTCGTGATATTTTAATAAATAGAATAGATAAAGACTATCATGCTAGAGTTATGAAAATTAAAGATTTAGTTGAATTGTTGAACAGAATTAAAGAAATTAAAGCGAAATAATTAAATTGAAGCGAGGTAAATATAACTTCATCTAGTATTAAAAAAAAAAAAAAAAATACAACATACAGTATAATCCAACGAAAGAAAAGGCAGTTAATTTTATAGACAGATTTGAAGAATTAGTAAGAGGTTATAATAACATGCCAAAAGTTAAATCGTTGGCTGAAGAAGACGAAAGAGATTTCTTTTATAATACTATCATAAGCAAAGTACATCAAGTAGAAGGAATAAGTTTTATGACAGAAAGTGTTACAGTAAAAGGGTTATCTTATGATAAACTAAAATTACTTATTATACAGGTTGAAAGCCATCAAACGACAGATATGACGGTCGAATCAAGGGCGATACAGAAAGTACGATGTTTTGAATGCGACAGTTATGGGTACTGTGCCAGCGACTGCCCACGACAGGGAAATAGCATAAAGAAGTGTTACTTTTGTCAGATATTTACCCGTGATCATGTGATCTCAACATGTCCAAAGTGTCAGGGACATTCGAGACAGAAAGACAGAAAAAGGTATGAATCAAAATATTATAATAATAAAAGTAAAGAAAGTACAAGTCGGACAACATTCACAAGTAAGATAGCTAATCTAATTAATAATGTCAATCAAAAACGAGCAAAATCTGTCAATAAAAGGAGACAAGAAAATTATGTAAAATACAACAGAGGAAAATATCAAAAAGGAGGCAGTTTTAACCAATTAACCGAGTGCTGACAGTGGTGCGACAGAACGTTCGACAAATTCAAAGTTGATTTCAAGACATTTATTAAAAAACTGGACGGAGTCCAATGCGGAAATAAAGACTGCAGCGCAAATCTTAAATCTAAGGGAGAAGGAAGCGTGCAAACAAATACGATTGATGGAAAATTTATTATTTTAGACAGAGTAATCTGCATGGAAAACTTAAATGAAAATTTTTCATCCTTGCCAATATATAATCAGCCATATTGGTTGATTGAATTTGAATGAGATGCGACAGAAAATAATTTAAAACAAAGACAGGTTCTAGTATATGTAACGACAAGTAGAATGAACGAAGAACAGAATATTGAAGAAAATAATCAATTTAATGAAAAGGAAGAAAATCAGACAGTCAAAGAAGAAAAATATTGAGATTGCAGACAGAAATATTTATAAATCACATGAGATTGAAGTCAGTGAAGAATCTCAATGTGAGATTGAAAATACAAAAGCGACAGAGTAAATAAATACAAACTACGCTAATTTGTGGTATTTTCGAATGGGCCATGCATCAGTTGATTATTTAAGAAAATTACAATTAAAATTTCCTAATATCAAAACTTTAAAACAGGCTGTATTTGATGATACATTGAAAGACTGTGAAGTGTGTATGATTGCAAAGTTTAACAAATTGCCATTTAAGACAGTAAAGCATAGAACAATTGAACCTTTGCAAATAATGAATTCAGACACAATGAGTTTTATGTAAACTATACGATAGCAGAGATGTACGATTCAACGAAAAAATTAGTCTACAAGGACAGATATGCAACAACTGATATACAAGACTGGAAACAAATTGATGAAAAGATAAAGATACATGGTTTGTGAATTTTGTATTAGAAGACAGAGAAAATGAAACACGAATACAAAAACCGGAGGGAGAGAAAGTCAAAAGACCAGTTAGACGACCAAGAAACGAAAATAATAAGACTGATAAAAAGTAACAAGGATTGGAGGGAGAGAAAATGAAAAAAAAAAAAAAAAATTAGTTGGGCGACCGACAAAAGTTAAGAAAAATACTGAATATGAAGTGCAAGAATCGGAGGGAGAGAAAACAAAACGACAGATTGAATTATCAATGGAAACACAAACAAGTACAGAAAATAAGATAAATCAAGAAACTCATGTTTTATTAACAGAAATAAATAATGACCTGAGTACACACTTGGAAGCCATAAAGTCAAAAGATATAAAAAAAAAAAAAAAAAAAAAAAAAAAAAAAAAAAATGTACCAAAACTATTATTGAAGAATTAGAATGTATGTATAAGAATAATGTATGAAAATTAGTTGACAGATCAATTGTAATGAATGACAGAAAAAGATCAAACATTATACATTCAAGATGGGTATTTAAAAGAAGGAAGACAGTAAAATAAGATATAAAGCCAGACTAGTAATTTGTAGTTTTAAAGACAGAAATGAGTATGATATGCAAGAAACATATGCACCGGTTTCACGATTACATTTAATCAGATCTATACTGGCAATGGCAAACAAACTGGATTCAGAAATATGTCAGATGGACGTGAAGACAGCTTTTCTAAATGGATATTGAAACAGTGAGATATATATGGAAATACCTGAAGGGATGACTGCTTATGAAAGGATCAAACAAAACAAGATGTGTATATTGGAAAATGCTTTATGCGATTTGAAAGTCAGTCTAAAATGTTGGAATGAAAGATTTAAAAGGACAGTAAAGAAATGTGGACTTAGACCATTCAACAATAAGCCTTGTCTATTTACTCAACAAGAAAAAGACGGATTTCTTATCTTGATTTAGTATGCAGATGACATTCTGCTAGTTTGTAACAATGTAAAGATGATTGAAAAAAAAAAATGAAGACAAATGTAAAGGAAGTATTTAAAATGACAGAAACTGGCAAGACTAAAAGTTCTTTAGGCTCAGAAATAAAATAAAACAGAAAAAAAAGATACTGAGCATTAAGCAAGAACAATAAATAAACAAAATACTAAAGAAGTTTAGTTTTAATCAATTACCACCGCAACAAACACCTATGGTAATCAATCAGGTGGCCAATAGGAAGAGAAGACAGCGTGAAGAAAAAGGAGAAACCAATGCAAGCAGGCCAGAAATTGCATATGAGGTAAATACTCTATGCAGACACCAAATCAACTTTACTGAAAAATGACTGGTAGAAGATTGAAAGAGTATTTGAATAATTAAAAAGAACAAAAGACTTTGAACTTAGATATAAAGGACAGAACGACTGTTTACAAGGATTTTCAGATGCAAGTTTTGACGACTGCAAAAATTCTCTTACGACCAGTAGCTATGTGATCAAGTTTTTCGAAGACACAACATCCTGAAGAACTCACAGACAGAAATATGTTTCTATAAACGAATGCGCTCAAGAATTGATATCCTTATATCAAATTTTAAAAGATTGTTAAAACAAGAATCAGCACCAATTCTATTATGGTGTGATAACAAGGCAGCAGAAGCAAGCGTTAAGACTGGAGGTGAAAACAAATTAAGACATATGACCGAAATAAAAGAACATTATGTAAAGGAATGTGTAACTAGAGGTTTAATTAATGTCAGTTGAATTTCCTCTAAAAGTCAGATAACTGATGTATTCACAAAACCTTTGTCATTTGAATTACATGAACGACTGACCAAACAAATATTTAACGACTGATAACATTGACTGATTATATTTCTGATATGTATTTTAGTTAAGTTATTAACAAACTTTTTCTCTATATTACAGGAACTAAATGAACGATCAGAACAGAAACAATAAAAACGAGAGATATGCTACAACTCCTTTAATTAAAATATGTATGAGTGTGGGAGGGAGTGTTGAAAATATACACACTCATACTAGGTGTCGCCACCTATTGAGAATATTTTAGTAGACAGTTGAAGAGAATCAAGTTGCGTCTCGTCGTCGTTCAGCTTAGTTCAAGTCCGTCTGTTAAAGTCAGAACTTGTATTTCATTATTGTATAGAGAGATCATTTAATTAAGTTATTCTTGTATTGATTAAATAAATACTTTTCATTTATTATAAATTGTTCTCTGCTTTTATTAATTATTTAACAACAACAAATATTATAATTTAATACAAAATTTAGGTCATGACGTAATAAAGAATATACCTGAAGTAACTAGAAGCATGTCTGAAGTTGACAAGTATCCCGGTCAAAAAAGGTTAGCTATAAAATATAGCTAAAAAAATAGTTAAATATATAGCTGTATCGAGCTGTATTTACAGCTATATCGATGTGTTTTTTAACTGTTTTTTATAGTTAAAAATGTACTTAATTTTATAGTTAATAATTTCGTTATACCGAAAATATTAATAGCTACTTTTTCAACTATATTTTATAGCTATTATTATAGTTAAAAAAACACTTCAATTTTTAGTGTACTAGGTGTTTTTTTAACTATAATAATAGCTATAAAATATAGTTGAAAAAGTAGCTATTAATATTTTCGGTAGATAATGAAATTATTAACTATAAAATTGAGTACATTTTTAACTATAAAAAACAGCTAAAAAACACATCGATATAGCTGTAAAACGAGCACGATACAGCTATATATTTAACTATTTTTTTAGCTATATTTTATAGCTAACTTTTTTTGACCGGGATTACAATATATCAATAGCTAGATATTTAACTATACTTTATAGCTGAAAATAAATGGTTTTTTAGATATCCTTCATAGTTGAAAATATACCTACATTTTTAGTTGATAATTTGGTTATTACTCATAGATATTTAGCTGAAAAAACATGAATATCGCTATAATATAAATAAATATAGCTGTATTTTACTTATATTATTAGCTGTTTTTATAGATGTTTTTTTTGACCGAGAACAGCTGAAAATATAACAATTGTATTTTTAGCTGTTTTTTAGCTATATTTTTAACAATTTTTTTTAGCTAAATATTATTAGAGTAGCTTTCAGATATACTCGAGTTTATTTATATTGTCCTTCCCTACCTTCGCTGTAAATTGATTAACCTATACATACACTAAATCTAAGTAATAACTCGCAGGGGTCGCTAGAAAACACGCGCGCATTTTTTAGTAACGGTAAGATGGATCGGTATAATAATAGCTATAAAATATAGTTGAAAAAGTAGCTATTAATATTTTCGGTAAATAACGAAATTATTAACTATAAAATTAAGTACATTTTTAACTATAAAAAACAGCTAAAAAAACACATCGATATAGCTGTAAATACAGCTCGATACAGCTATATATTTAACTATTTTTTTAGCTATATTTTATAGCTAACCTTTTTTGACCGGGATGGACAAACCAAGAAAATATTGTCGGATTGTTATGCGCCTACTAAAGAGGATAAACTGAAGCGACTTTTCGAAAGAAAAGAACTCAGCAAAAAGAAACCGTCAGAGTTTCTTAATGACCCACTGCACCTGGCTGACAACCAAGTAACAAAGAATACCGTATTGAGGTTATGGGAAGATAGGGTACCAACGGGTGGGGTCCAATATTTAGAATGTCCATTTTACATTTGCGTCAAAAAAACAAATCCCAATTATTCGAACCATTATTTCATAGTTTCGAAGTTCAAATTTAAGAAAATTCATAAAATGGAAACGTGTAAACTACAAATGCCCAATCAAACGAAGTTAGATTATTAGAATATTATTTATTCGACACTAAAGATGAGTCTATTATTTCGAAATTACAACTGCACTAATAAACATAAAAATAAAATAGAAGTTTATTTAACCGAAAACTACTGATTGACTGATTTATTCATTGCTGATGTCTTGAACTTAGTAATTTGGGTGGGGTTCGATTTTTCGAAAGACCGATATTTTTTGTGCTTAAGAGGAGGTCGCGTATCTCTGTCCTTTTCTAATCAAAGAAATGATTTTTTTACAAAGACTAATAACTTTATCAAAAAATGAAGAGAAAGCCGCATCTTGTATCAAAAAAAGCAATATTTTCTTTGATAAGAAAAAATTAATTTTATTGCTTCGTTCTCAAGAAAACCTTGAAAAATCAAATTGTCCACCCTAACCTCTATGATTTAAGTTTTTCAAGGTTTTCTTGAAAACGAAGCAATAAAATTAATTTTTTTTTATCAAAGAAAATATTGCTTTTTTTGATACAAGATGCGGCTTTCTCTTCATTTTTTGATAAAGTTATTAGTTTTTGTAAAAAAATAATTTCTTTGATTAGAAAAGGACAGAGATACGTGACCTCCTCTTAACGTAGAATCTCAAAATTTAGAATGATGCTATTGATAACATTCATCTAAATTATTTAGAAATCTCGTTTTCAATTCATGGCTGCAATCGAAATTTATTTATTCGAATAAATTATAATTGATATTTAGAATAGTAACAAGTATACAGAACACCATATATTATAATTAGATATTTCGAAATTTCTAATAGAGTTTTCAAAAGTATATTTTTGTATATTCTTTCAATACTTGTCAAAAGATTTTATTAGAAATTTCGAAATATTTTATAATTATATGGTGCTCTATGTACGTGTTACGATTCTAAATATCAATTATAATTTATTCGAATAAATAAATTTCGATTGTAGCCATGAATTGAAAATGAGATTTATAAGTAATTTAAATGAATGTTATCAATAGCATCTTTCTAAATTTTGAGATTCTACGTTAAGCACAAAAAAATATCGGCCTTTCAAAAAATCGAACCCCACCCAGTAATTTTCGGTTAAATGAATTTCTATTTTATTTTTACGTTTATTAGTTCAGTTATAATTTCGAAATAGTTAACACATTATTAATTTCGAATAAATAATATTCTAATAATCTAACTTCGATTGATTGGGCATTTGTAGTTTACACCTTTCTATTTTATCAATTTTCTTAAATTTGAACTTCGAAATTCCGGAATAATTGTTTGAATAAATGGAATTCGTATTTTTGACGCAAATTTTAGATGAACATTCTATATATTGGACCCCTCCCGTACCAACCTACATTAAAGTCAACGTAAGAGCAACGAGAAAGTCAATATAGAAAAAGCTGACCACATAGCTAAAATATATTATAATGATCAGAAGCTAAACAAAACTAACAAGGTGGTAGACCAAAATAGTAAAATATTAAATAAGTTGACTAATGAATTAGCACAGGTGGCAGCAAGGCTAGACGCAGTCACATCACACAATAACACCAGGTCACATCGTAGCAAATCTCTGGATAGGAACAGATCTAACCCTAGTAATAATATTATTAAGGGAAAGAATTCGTATCACGGAAATGAACAGAAAAAAGCACCATGGTGCGAATTCCACCAGAAATATAGACACAACTCATATAGATGTCAACAACCATGTAGTTCGAGAATTTACAATGACTCGGGTGGCTCTAATGGTAACTCTAACAGCGCTAACAACTCTAATAACCCCAACAACTCTTACAATAATTTTAATGGTGCAAGTAATACGTATAGCAACTCCAATAATGGTTCAAACAAACCTCACGATTCACGCGGTTATCACGAGCAAAATAACCAACGTATAGACAGTAATGGGTCGGAAAACTATTAAATCCTGAATGGACAGAGGCTCAGATTCAGGATACTCCAACTAAACGCCTCTTTATTTATGATAATAATTCAAAAAAGTATTTCTTAGTCGATTCTGGGGCAGAGGTCTTTGTTATATCTAAACCAAGGTTGAGCCGAGAAGAGCCTCACGCACTCAAGTTATACGCATCTAATAATGGTCCAATTAATATATATATGATCTGGCAAGGAAAGAACTTTATATGGGGTTAAGAAGACCCATTTTTTGGAATTTTTTGGTGGCTGACGTGCCATGCACTATAATGGGTTCTGATATACTAGAAAAATATCATCTGTTACCAGATCTCAGAAAGAGAGATTTAATAGATGGAGAAACAGCATTCACAGTTCCTTTAAGACCGAGAAGAACAAAAGGAATACAATTATATTTTATTGACCCATCTCATAAGTTTTCATATTTACTGTCACAATATCCAAGCGTGATTGGAGTAGCAGGTAATTTGCCAAGAGCAAATCATGATGCTGAACACTATATAAGAACTAATGGACCACCAGTAGCTCAAAGAGCACGGAGGTTATCTCCAGAGAAAATGGAGGCAGCTAAAAAAGAATTCAAAGCTCTTTATGAAGCCGGCATTTGTAAACCTTCAAAGAGCCCATGGGCTAGTCCTATACATATGGTAAAGAAGAAAAACGGCGAGTGGCGCATCTGCGGGGACTACAGACAATTAAATAATGTCACAGTTCCTGACAGATATCCAGTGCCCAACATTCAAGACTTCGCCACGGGACTGAATGGTATGAAGGTGTTTACTTCATTAGATTTGCAAAAGGCATATCATCAAATACCGGTAGAAAAAGACAGCATTCAAAAGACGGCCGTGATTACCCCATGTAAGTTGTTTGAATATAATTATATGACGTTTGGTCTTAGAAATGCTGCACAATCTTTCTAACGTTATGTAAATGGAGCTCTAGGAGATCTCAAAAATGTTTTTTGCTACATAGATGATATTTTAATAACTTCGGCCAACAATGAAGAGCACGAAATACACCTTAAACAGATTTTAGAAAGATTAAAGAAATACAATCTACACCTCAATATTGATAAATGTGTGTTTAGTGTTAAAGAGCTTACATTTCTGGGATATTTAATAAATGAAAATGGATTTAAACCAACGTCAGAAAAGGTTAGAGCCATGAAAGAATACCCAAAGCCTAAAAACATCGATGAGATGTGCAGGTTTCTAGGTATGATCAATTTTTATCGAAAGAGCCTGCCCAAGGCCGCCCAAAATCATAGATTACACAGGCCTACAAATATTGGGGTCATGGAAGTTGTTGGAAAATGGAGGGTCATTTCCGAAGTAATTTTTTCCGTAGAATCCGAATCCGGGGTCCGAATTGCTCTATCACGTCAGGATTTTGAGATATTTGAGGTTATTTACCCAAAAAATGGCGTTTTCGGCTACTTTTGAGGTTATGTACAGAAGAGACAAAATTTTTTGGGAGTTTTTTTTAGTTGCATCTTATAGCACTACTCTTCCTCTTTAATTTAAGAGTCGCAGAGTTCAATTACGATTTTTCTACACCAAGTTACGCCAATTTGAAATTACGAGATATGTCCTATTAATTGCATGACCATTTGCATTGAATACGTTGAGGCAGACATTTGTCTACTGGGTATTTTTTCTTCAAAATTTTTACTTGGGGATTTTTGGGGTTACTGATTACGAATATGAAGTTGAGATATTAAAATTTTCAAATTCAAGATGGCGGATTCAAAATGGCGTATAAAAATTTTCAAAAAACATTGCAAATATGAAACATATTTTCATTTTCTGCTATCTAATAACTTTTGTTGTTACGATAAACATAATACATTATAGTAATTTATATTTACACAGGTATCGTGACATTGAATTTGACCTTCAGCTTGATCTTCAAGTGCATTTCAAGTTAAACTTTTTTTACATTTAGCATTACCCAGGAACAACGACGTGGACGTAGTAAAATCTGTTCCCTTTGGGGTGCTGGATTTACGTGAGTCCCCTCGCCTCTCACGATCGGGGTGCTTAATTTACGTGAGTCCCCTCGCCTCTCACGATCGGGGTGCTTAATTTACGTGAGTCCCCTCGCCTCTCACGATCGGGGTGCTTAATTTACGTGAGTCCCCTCGCCTCTCACGATCGGGGTGCTTAATTTACGTGAGTCCCCTCGCCTCTCACGATCGGGGTGCTTAATTTACGTGAGTCCCCTCGCCTCTCACGATCGGGGTGCTTAATTTACGTGAGTCCCCTCGCCTCTCATGATCGGGGTACTTAATTTACGTGAGTCCCCTCGCCTCTCACGATTAGAAACTATTTCAGTTTAACTTATGAAATCTTTTTTTTTGATCTAGTAAAGATCTTGACCCAGACCGTCTTTTATGACGAACATTTAGCTCATCTCGTTGAAGACACCAGCAATAGTCCGCTAACATTGTTGGAGACCATTTACCCTGATAACGTCTTTCCATTTCTTTGAGGTCCTGATGAGATCGCTCACCTTGCTCTTCGCTTACGGCACCTAGATTTTCTGGAAACCATTCTAAATGAGAGTGTAAATAATGCAATTTTACGCTCATATTGCAACCTAAATTCTGAAATTTTTCAATCATATCGTCAACTATTTCTTTGTAATCACTAACTTTATTATTACCCAAAAATCCTTTAACAACTTTTTTTAAAGCTAATCCAGGCTTCTTTTTCTACATTTGTCATAACCTGTTCAACCTCTGTTGTTTTCATTAATTCTCTTATTTGTGGTCCAACAAATATTCCTTCTTTTATCTTCGCCTCACTTAAATAAGGGAATTTATCTCTAAGATATTGAAATAATGCACCATCGGTATCAAGAGCCTTTACAAATTGCTTCATTAATCCTAATTTTATATGAAGCGGAGGCAACAAAACTTTTTTAGAGTCAATTAACGATTGTTGAATAATGTTGGGATCTCCAGGTTTTAAAGTTTTACGAAGAGGCCAATCCTTTGTAACGTAATGCTTAACTCTATCTCTGCTATCCCACAAACATATAAAGCACGGATATTTTGTATAACCCAATTGTTGTCCAAGCAGCATTGAAACCATTTTTAAGTCTCCGCATACTTCCCATTTATGCTGTTCATATTTTATTGCTTTAAGAATAGTTTCTACATTTTCATATGATTCCTTTAGGTGTACAGAATGAGCAATAGGTATTGACGCATATTTATTTGAGTTATGCAATAAAACTGCTTTCAAACTTGTTTTTGAGGAATCAATAAACAATCTCCATTGATCAGTATCATAAGGAAGTTCTAATTTTTCAATTAAGCCTTTAACATCATTACAAAAAACATATTCATCACATGCAGAATAATACTCAACTAATTCCTTCTCTCGATTACGATACCAACTAAAAGTAGTTCCTGGAGCAAGAAGGTGTTTCTCTTGAAGTCTTGATCCTAACAACTCAGATTTTTCTTTCGACAAGCCTAAATCTCTGACTAAATCATTTAAAGAAGCCTGATCAAATAAAATAGGAGCATCAGAGGTTGATTCGATGTCTTCAAAATCCTGATTTTCAATATCGTCACAGACTGTATGGTCTTCAACATTTATTCTTACAAATGGAGGGCTTGGAGGAACATCACCAGATGCAAAAGGAATAGGCTTCGTTACGCTTGCTACATTCGGATATTTTATATTACAAGCATTTTTAATATTATATCCAAATGTTTTGGTTAAACAGAAATAACATTCATTGTGGCTAACAGGTTCACACCAAATTGCAGGAGTTTTGAAAGGCATTGGTGTTACTTCTTTATGGGCATTATACCAACGTCTTAATGTTTCAACACATGATTTACAAGCCGTATGTGGAACCCAAGACTTATCCTGATTAGTTATCGAAATATTGAAGTAATTAAGATAAAATATTTTTATCGTTTCATTGATTTTCATCGCATTTTTTGCGAACACGAAGCGACTACAAATGTAGCAAAAGCTGTCAGGATTATTTAAACACTTACGCGAGGTCATTATTGAAATGATCAACAGTTAGAATATTTAATTTAATACTTTATACCTCCAGCGAGTTGTTAACCAACAGATCAAATACAAATATTCACAAAATTTTTTCCAAAAAATAAGGCACCATGAACGAACAATTAAGAGCTATCTAGTAAATTGTTACTTAAAATGTTATTAAAAAAATGATTTATTTGCGATTACAATAAATACAGAATCAATACAAATGGTCTTTTTTGTACAAATAATAAAAAATTGTATATCAATGAGACGGGGCAAAATTATACTAAATGATTCACACTAAAGAAATGTATGCTTAAAGGAATTCCAAAGTGAGACGGGGCAAAATTAAAAAGAAAACATGTTTTAATATTGGCGAAGGGACTCCCGCTCGTAATTTCAAATTGGCGTAACTTGGTGTAGAAAAATCGTAATTGAACTCTGCGACTCTTAAATTAAAGAGGAAGAGTAGTGCTACAAGATGCAACTAAAAAAAAACTCCCAAAAAATTTTGTCTCTTCTGTACATAACCTCAAAAGTAGCCAAAAACGCCATTTTTTGGGTAAAAAACCTCAAATATCTAAAAATCCTGACGTGATAGAGCAATTCGGACCCCGGATTCGGATTCTACGCAAAAAATTACTTCGGAAATGACCCTCCACTTTTTGACAACAAAACCATGTTGGCCATCAATGAGTGCTGTAGTCTTCTTAAATGAACCTACTGCGAAAGTATCATCATCTATACTTTTTAATTTCCGTCTATGAGTTCCCGATTTCTCAATATTTTTACAAAAATAATAAGCAGGACTATTATTTCTAATCATTTTATCTTTAATTTTAGTCATAGATAAAAACATATTCAGAGCTGAATATATCTGTAAATCGAGGCTCTTTGACCCATGAACATAACTTTTATGAATTCCATTATGATTTTCGAATGGAAAACACGATAACAACCATAGTGGGCCAAATTTTTTTGCATCATCTGATAAGTGCAGTAATAAATGTATATTACATGTCACATATTTTTGACCATACAAATAATCAAATCTCAATACGTATTCAGTTAAAATACGTTTTGAAGTTTCGATGATTGCATCACTTATGCTGGATAAACTTAGTAAAGTAATACCATACACTAAAAGAATGTGATGATTTAAATATATTTCCTTCATATAATTCTTTAAGACAGGTAAACTATAAACCAATAGAAAAACTTGAAGTTCCGAAGCTTTCCAGTACGAATAGTCGGATACTTTTCGAGGTAATCGATTAACAGATGTTGGAGGAGTTATACATTTAATTTTTTCATCAATTATGTCGATATAAGCTAATAAAGATGCAGGATGAGTGCGATATTCAATATCAAACCACAGAGCCATTAATTTTTTCATGACTCCTTGATAAACACAGTGCATTATGTCAATAGCTGAAGAATTTCGTAAACTATTAGTCTTAAAACACTCGGTCCTTTAACGCCGAAAACGGGTTTTTTTTCTTCCACTGCTTGTTGTGCATGTTGTTTTGTTGACTCTGTCGTTCTCAAAGTTGCATTCAAATCTATAGGATAAATTTGAACGTTTTCTACTCGTTGTGTTTCGATTTCGCAATTCGGGCAACCATATTTCGCATTATACTGTTGAGTATTTTGAAAAACCGCTTTTGCTGGTAAATCACAAGTCCCGCTCACGATCATAGCACGAACTTTTACAGGATTTATTTCATTAGGGCATTCTAAATCTACTCCTCTGAACAATTGTTCCAACGGTTTTTCGAAAACAGATAAAAAAACATTAGCAGCTGGTTTCTTTAGACCGAACCATAAGCCTGCTATAATTGTATTTTCTTTTTTTATGCGTAATTTGTATGGAAGCTCATTTATCATTAGATAAAGTGGCCAAATATTGAATTTAGAAGACTTAAACATTGCTACTCCATCAGAGTTCTAAGTAAAAGTAACATTATTTGGATTGTTTTGAAAATCATCAGGTAAGGATTGATAAATTGATCCATCATAAATATCTTCTTTATTATTTTGATACTTTTTTACCCTCGTAAAACGATAATTTAAATTATTCTTAAAACCAATACGTTTAAACATTGATGATAATTGATCTATTATAGGAATTTCTATGAAGTAACTGATTTGATCGCCTTGATTACATTTATTACAAAAATTTTCTTTTACAGTTGATGAGCACAGATCACAATAGAAATGTTTGTTTAGAGGAGTATCAACAGCTGAGAAAAATTTTTTAAACTTATACAAAGTATTTACACAATTATTCGGCTTAATACAATGCAATTCTATCAGCGATAAAACAGTTGATAATTGAACACCAGTGAAATTTAATCTATTGGATGCTTGGAAAATTGTAAATAGACTTTCAGCTACAGTTAGAGGTGCTCCTGGATTCAATGGCTCATGAGCATTTGCCATTAGTAAGTTATCGTCTGGCAAATCATCACTATTACTATCGTCATCACTATCGTCTGATAAATTTTCTGAATCTGAGGAATCAAAATCTGTACCATTTTGACTTTGGTCAGAAATATCAGAAGAGTCCATGTTTTCGAATTCGGTTTCTTGATCGGAATTAGTATCTATATTATCATTACTGTTTTCTTCATAATTTGCTTCATTCGCTTTAACATCAGAGTTTGACAAACTGCTTCGTCTTTCATTTCTAATATCTAAATTATATTTTATATTATTATAATGCAAAAATAGTTTTTTAAAGTTTAAAATTTAGAAAAACTACATATAAATGAATTTTAAAAATTAAATAGCCATATGACATGCAATTTTGAATATATTTCCAGGTTTTGACGTATTTATCAGTTTCATATCCTGGTAGAAAAAAGTTTGAATGTATTGGCATAATATTGCATATTTTATAGTTTGAAACCATAATATGGCCAATATTATGGCCACAAACCCAGTGTCATTTTGACGGAATATGGCCAGTTTATAGTCTTGACTTATAATAAAAAACTATATTTTAGAAACACATTTGAAAATTATTTATTTTTATAATTAACAATAACATGTTTAAATTTTATTCATAAAGTTATTCATCGGAAATTATTTACAATTAATAACAATTACTTGTTAGTACATCAGTCAAATAAAAAGGTTATAATGAACAATACAAACTTTATAGTTTATTATTTGTAAAAAATAAATTTTGTATTAGTATAAAACAATAAGAGATTAATATTGTTTGATATTAATTGTAGTATAAAAAATATCAATCAATTAATACCTTAAGGTATCAGGACTGAATTAAAACCAACGAAGATAGACGCTTATAGAAGCGTACTTTAAATGGGCGGACAGGGGCTCAAAATCTAAAGCTTATGTCCTCCAGCCGCGTGGTGGCGCTACTAAAATGCCATGTATTTCTATATCTATATATACCGATGTTTTCATATATATAGATATATACGTAATGTTAAAGTGTCCTCCAAAAGCTGGGCCCCCAAAGTTAACCCAGAAGTACGCTTCTATAAGCGTCTATCTTCGTTGTTAAAACTTAGAACAAAAATCAAATTTAAATGTCATGATTATTTTTTAAATATAATATTAATGAAGAAAACTTATATTTACCCATAAGTAATATATCATAATTTTAGGTAATCTCACCCGATGAGGGAAATCCTTTCCTTTATTTGAACACTTGATTTTGGTGGTTACCACAAGCTTTCTTATTGGGAGAGGACTCTTTGTTTGGGTCACGGATCTTGCTGTAACTTGCAGCTATGTTTTTATACATAAAATCATGAAAAAAGCCGCGAGCATTCGGTCTAACGCTCGATCATTCCAAGATTATGAGCTATTTTGTTCAATTTCTTTAAAAAATCATTGTTTATAATATTGGATATTACTCCCCAATGGGAGCTTCTAGGTTCATTCTGCAAAATTCTAGTAAAAGTTGATATTAAATCTTTTTGATTACAAAAAAACGTGTTCAAAAAGCTTAACCCGTTTAAAAGTTATGGAAAAATAAAAATTGTCTCAAAAATTGTTATAAAAATTAGCATAAAATTAAACTTGAATTTCTATAAAATTATTGTGCTGATTTTTTTCATGTTTTTCATTTTGCTATAACTTCTGAACCGGTTGAGCTTTTTGAAGACTTTTTTTCGAATCAAAAGAATTTAATCTCAACTTTTACTAGAATTTTGCAGAATGAACCTAGAAGCTCCCGTTGGGGAGTAATATTCAATATTATAAACATTGATTTTTTAAAGAAATTGAACACAATAGCTCATAATCTTGGAATGATCGTGCGAGAGAAAAAGCAGAAAAAATTGAAAATGTTATTTCCAAAATTCCAAAGCTTGACAAATATTTTCAATCCACTGAATCGACTCACAGTGATACAATATCTAATGCAAGTGACATTAATTTACAGCAGGCGAAGTTGCATTCTATAACTGAAGCTGATGAAGTCGAAAACGAAACATCTTACGATGTCGACGAAGGTGAAACAGACAATAACGCAAATAGTGATAATAATTTACAAAGTGAAATTGTGAAAGAAGTTCCGCAAAATAGTCTGCTTACTATTAATGATGATCCGTTTTCCTGGCAAATTAATGACAGTTTAAGAGATTATATAGCAAAAAATGGTTTTAAGCAGAACATGGATAGTGATTTTTTAAAAAGCAAGCGAGAATGCGGTTCTCAAGTTCGTTATTTTACCAAGACTTTGTTGAATAAAAAATTACATAACGGTGAAAAAATACTTAGGCGATAGCTGATTTATTCTAAAAGTACAGGTAACATCTACTGTGGTCCGTGTTTGGCGTTCGACGGGGGTACGCAATTCGGCTCAAAAAAAGGATTTGACGACTGGAAAAATGCTAAAAGAATAGAACAGCATGAAAACAGTGACACGCACAAAAACTGCTTATTATATTTAAAAGCACGTCAAAATGTTGTTGGCCGCATTGATTGCAGTTTAATTCAAGCAGTAGAAACGGAAATTAAATACTGGAGAAATGTGTTACAAAGAGTAGTGAGTGTAATAAAAATGCTTGCATCTCGAGGACTACCGCTTCGAGGCCATTCGGAGAAATTTGAGTGTCCAGATAATGGTAATTATCTAATGTCACTTGAACTTTTAGCTCAATATGATGTTTTTTTGGCTGAACATATATCACGTCTAGGAAATCCAGGTATGGGACACTCCAGTTATTTATCATCTACGATTTGCGACGAGTTTATTAAGTTGATCGCAAATGAAGTATTGGAAAAAATTTTTAAAGAAATAAGAATTTCAAAATATTTTTCAATTATTGTGGATTCTACGCCAGATTTATCGCACATTGATCAACTAACATTGATGGTACGTTATGTGAGGCCTGACGGTTCCCCAGTTGAAAGATTTTTGAAATTTTTACCTAATGTTGGACATAAAGGAGTAGAAATAGCCGATGCAGTTATTTCGTATTTAAAAAATGCCACAATTAATATTATGAACTGCCGTGGACAGTCATACGACAATGCAAGCAACATGTCAGGCATTTACAAGTGCAAGCCAAGATAAAAGAGATTTGCGCTTACGCGGAATATATACCTTGTTCAGCACATTCGCTAAATTTAGTAGGAATCTGTGCAGCAGAGATTTGTGAGGAAAGTTGTAGTTTTTTTAATGTTTTTCAAGAATTACACAATTTGTTTTCTTTATCAACTTAACGCTGGCATGTACTCCAAGATCAATGTAATTTATATAAGAATGAACATTCAGATAAACTGCAACAATCGAGTCGAAGAAAGGTCATAAAAACTTTATCCACAACAAGATGGTCTGCTCGGCATGATTCATGTGAAAGTTTGTATGTTTTATTTGATCCAGTAATTAATTCATTAAAGAAGATTGAAAATGATGTAACACAAAAAGCAATAGTAAGATGCCAAGCAAAGGGCATACGCCTAAAACTAGAACGCTTAGAAACTGCTTTCATATTATGTTTTTTGGAATTTTTACTCAACAGAATCAATGTTGTTAGTAAGCAGCTACAAGATGAGAGTATTGACCTTTTTACTGTAGTTATCTTGTATGATGGACTAATACAATTAGTAACTGAAATTAGAAACGAAGAAAATTTCACAAAATTCAAAAACCTAGCTTTAAATTTTTCGAAAACAAAAGAATTTGAAGAAATGTCAAAGCGAAATAAAAAAAGAAAAAAACATTTTGATGAATCATCTACAGAAGAAAGTTTGTTTAGTTCTGAAGAACATATGCGAATAAATGTTTACTATGTAATTTTAGATAGTTTATTAAGTGAATTAGAAAAACGTCGTTCAGCCTATAAAACTTTTGTAGATAAATTTGGATTTTTAGTAAATTTAAAAAATTTAAGCGTAAATGATATTACTGATAAAACAACCTGTTTAATAAAACAATATCCAGATGATTTAGAATTATCTTTTACTAAAGAATTACTGCATTTCAAAGCTCAATGTATAGTTACAAAAGACTCGTGCAACAGTCATATTGAAGAACAAAAAAAATACAAAGAAACATCAATAAGTTTATTGAAATGGATACAAAAAAATGATTTTAATTTGATATACCCAAATATTGATATAGCTTACCGCATGTGTGTATCTACTGCAATATCAAATTGTTCAGGGGAACGATCATTTTCGACTTTGAAGAGAATAAAAAACTACTTACGAACAAGTACTAGTCAAGACCAATTGAACGAATTGTCATTATTGCATATTGAACATGAAATGCTACATACAATCGATTCCAATTATTTAATAGACATATTTTATGAATTAAAATGTAGACGTAAAAAACTTTAAAAAATATAGACTACTATTTATTTAATTATTTGTTTTCTTGTTTAATTCAGTTCCCTTTCTAATTGAGTAAAAAATTAACTGCGATATCATAGACCTTGTAACTGCTATTAAATTCTTAGTTTTGTGCAGATTCGCTACCCTTAAAGGGGCGGTAGCGACAGAGATAGCCTACAGCGATAAAATTGTTAATCCGCCACTGGATAAGATATTTTTAAATTATTCATGAACCAAAGTCTTGGATTTAATATCTATTTAAGGTAAAATAAAACTTGATATTACAAGAAAAATTATTTCTCATCACATTTAAATTTGATTTTTTTTCAAGCTTGAAATCAGTCCTGATACCATAAGAAAGAGAACTAATAGAACTTAAGAACCTCATTCACGCATTTATTTTCAAAGTTTATGGTTAGGTTAAGATGTCGAATATAAAGTCATATCAGAAAATTAGGTTATAATAAATAAAGTTTATTTTTAATTAAAATCGGAAGAATAGTGAATAAATAAATAATAAAGAGTAGAGAAAATTCACAATTAAAGTTAAACTTGTCATACTATAAGCACAAGTATATTGTAGTAGTACGCACTAATTATACATACACATTTACAAACATATATACATAACGAACACTTAGTGGTATTCCTGAAAAAATTGTTTAGTATAATTTACTATATTCGATTTAATTATCTTTGAATAGCTATTTACATATAAAAGATATATTACATAAAAAATTTAATGAATATATAATTATAAATACGATTAATAATATTTATTTTAAAATACTTTATTTTAAATTATTAGAATATAGCCAACTCATGGTGAAATTTGTCAATGTAATTACACTGTACAAATATGGCCATATGTTGGTAGACTGGTCATATTTTGTTAAATTTTCTACCAGGGTACTCAGTCTAATAAGTCCAAACACTAACTTATAATATAGCTAGAGGAATATCTGATTAAATTGTGGTAAGTACGATGAATAAAAACCTATAGTGTTTCAAACAACATAGCGAAAGATTATTTAATTTGAAAATCAGGCGGTTTTGTATTTCCAGGTTTCTATTTTAATTATTAATTAAGTCTATTTAGTTTATTTTATCCATAACAATGATAGGTAGGATGTTTGCCCCTTAAAATATCACTATGACATTCTCTCAAGGGATGTGAAATAAACATTACACCTATAAATATTGGCTATCGTTCCATTTTATAGCAATATTTTCAATTAAGGAATGCTTTAGCTTATAGTATGTACCATAAAGATAATTCAGTCAAATTCTTGAATGAATTCATTAGCTATTAAGAATTTTGGGTTCTAATATTATTTAATAAAATTTTTCGATTTTGAACCAGGAATCCAAACATCTTAAAAACTAATGAATGAATTCATTTTAAAATTCAATTAAATAATCATCATGGCACATACTACAAGTTAATGCATTTCTTTTCTAGAAATTCAGTAATAAAATGGAAAGAAAGTCAATATTTATGAGTACAGGTGTAGTGTCCTTTTTAACCGACTTCAAAAAGGAGGAAGTTCTCAATTCGACTGAATTTTTTTTTTTTATGTCTGTTACCTCATAACTCCGTCATTTCTTAACCGATTCGAAAAAACTTTTTCTTATCTGATAGAGAATGTCTGCAGGAAGGTCCCATACGTGTTCTATAATTATTGGGCCAATATTCGGTTTGTATGACCCAATTATCAAATTAAGAAAACTGGGAGTTTTGTTTTCTCTCTCTCTCTCTCTCTCTCTCTCTCTCTCTCTCTCTTTCTCTCCGTAAGTAGACACACATCGTTCTTCTTAAGCTCATCGTAAATCTGTCTTTGTATTCTGCATTTTTTGCCCACGGGCGTTTTGTTTCAGATTTACTGCAAGCGCGAATTGCAGAGCTCCAGGTGATATAATATTCATCAATTTTCTCAGCTCTGCAAAGGTAGAATAACTGGATTTTTGTATCGCTACCGGCATTTTTGAGGTTAAGTGCAACCAAGTTTTGAGGTTATGTTGGCTACCTTCTAGTCTCCTGGTGGATACTCTTGAAAACACGTATTGAAATTCAGCGAGTTACCCAGCGTCGATAAAGTGAATACCTGTATCGTGTATGTAACGATGTGTGCTGGTCCGTGTGAATATAAAAAGAACTTGAAGTTGAAGGTTTAGCTGTTTTGATGATAGTCTACTGGGTTAAGGAGGGACTGAGAAACGATCTATATTATTACCTAAATACTGTAAAACTGCTTGGGTTTCCAATACAGGGGACTGAAGTACCCCTAAGTAGTACACATCAACGTCAGTGGAAACATTCACATCGATCTTGTCAGCCGAGAATAGTATTATACACGTTTCCTCCTGTGGCATTTGGGTTAAATTGTTGCGGCTTGAGTTGCTGAGTGCGTTAACGTTTCCGTGCAGTGCGCATTAAAATTTTGATGCGTGCTCACGGCGGTACGTATTTTTCCTACATATAGTCACGCATATTCTGTATTGTCTACGCATTCTAATCCTTCTCAATTGCATTTTTTGAGGTTGACATTGCTGTCAGTGACGAGTCTGCGACTGTGCTGCCACTTTTCGAGTTTACTGGGTTTACTATTGATCTGACGTTTTAATCTTCTACTACCAGTTGTCTATTTCTTAACAGTACAGTAAGTGCTTACTTTGAGGTGAGTGTTTAATGTATTATGTCTCTTAGTGCGCTCATTTAATATCATGGTATTTTGCTCTCTTTGTAATCAGCCCATTTTACGTACTGATACAGCAAATCTTTGTAAAAACTGCACTTCTTTATATCACACTAAGTGTTGTGACAGCTCTTGGTTTCTTAGCGAGGGTATTATTGTTTGTTGCGTGAGAGAAAAGATTCGAAAGAGAAAACCAGCAGAAGAGTGCTCGCGTGCAGTAGCCACGGAGGACATTGTTTCGGCCCCGACGCAGCTTTTAGACTCTCCGTTGCCTAACCAGGGATCTCAAAAGAGAAGCGCAGCTTCTCCACTTCACTCTCTTGAGCCATCACCAAGAAGACGTTGTCATTCAGAGTCAGGCTCCTCCTCCTCATCTGTGAATAGTAGTGTACTGGGCGTTAACTTGAGTCAGATTGCTGCCTCCAGTCCCTCTCGATTGGCTCCTCTAGCTTCTGAGACTAATCTCATTTCTCTTAATCAACTGGTCGATATGTCACCACCTGAATATTTTGTGGCTTTTGCAGCTGGTTGCAACCGTAAATTTGATAAGCAATTTGAGATGACTAATCAGCTGCTACAAAAGACAGGTCAACTGTTAGAAACCAATAATAATCTTGTAGCTGAAGTTAGTGCTCTTAGGACTGAATTGAGGGAGGTTAAACTTTCTTTTTCGGATCTGGAGAAGCGTTATGACGCTCTGTCTGATCGCCTAGATAACCATATTGCCCTGTGTACATCATCTGGAGTCTCATTATTGCGTGACTCGTATGAGATTCTTTTTTTGGGTATACCGACTAGTGTCTCGTTGGGCAACAGAGAGATAATCGAGATCATTTTTAAGGCTATGGGGCTCGATTTTGGTACTAAATTTCTTGTTGATACTCGTGAGTGGCTGCCTGTTGCCACGGTAGATTCTGAAATACCTGAATGTTCTCAAACGCATAAATTTAGATCTTTTGTTGGTCGCTTTACATCAGATGCAGTTCGTGACTGCATTATAGAGGCGTCACCTAAACTGCGAGGATTTTCTTCTTTTAAATTGTTTGGTGTGGGTGGAAATGGGAATATATTTGCTCGTCCTATATGGCCTAAACCAGTATATACACTGCTTAAAAAGGCTTTAGCTGTTTATGAAAAACTCAACTATCAACGCCCGATAGTACGCAACTTAACGGTCTGCATGCGTCCGTATAAGAAAGGTGAGTTAATTCCTATTACTAATGAGTCACAATTGGCCTCTCTTAAGCCAGTTGAAACGAAAAAAATGAGGACTCCATGGCTCTCTTGCGATGAGCTCACTCACCTCTTTAAATGCATCAGTAAACCGCTGTTCTAACAGCATATGTTCTAAATTAAGTCCAAATTCTTCCATTTTATCTCCGCACTGCATTTCTGATAATAGTCACAATTCCTCAATCTATTATAATTCTGATTTTCCACATAACCTTGTTATTTCACATGCCAATGTCAATAGAATTAGGACTCATTTCTCAGTTATTGAAAATCACATTACGTTGAATAAAACTGATATTTTTGCAGTTACTGAAACATTCTTAACAGAGCTCGATGATAGCTCCGTGATCTCTATAGATCACTACAACTTCTTTAGGTTAGATAGAATGGGCAAATCAGGTGGTGGAGTAGGGTTTTATGCTCGTGATTTTCTTAAGGTCAATATTTTAGCACAATCAGACCCGGTCTTTAATAACACTGCAGAGTATATTATAGCTGAGATATCTTTTGGCATGGAAAAACTTTTATTTGCAGTGGTTTACTTACGTCCAAAGGCGATTTTTCCTGAGGAATTTCTTAATTTACTTTCTACATATTTACCTTCTTATAAAAATGTTGTCATAACTGGTGATTTTAATATAAATTTGTTAACTAATAGCTACTCTGCTGGCACTTTTCGCTCAGCTATTGATTCGTTGGCTCTTTATGTGGTTCCATCTGAACCCACTCATCACACTTTAACTTCTGATTATTCTTCCCATACATGGATTGATTTATTCATCATCAATGATGACAGCTCTCTGTTATCGTATAGCAAAACATCAGCACCTTTTATTGCAGGTCATGATCTTATCTCAATCACATTTAGAGCATATAAACCACCAAATACAACGAGAAAAATTTTCTATAGAAACTTTTCTAATTTAAATCGTGTTAGCTTAAATGAAAATATTTCACGTAATCTCTTACTAAAATCGCAAGTGAGCCATGCGACTTCTGGTTCAAAAAATGAACTCATTAATAGTCTGGTAAATGATTTGTCTTCTGTCCTTGTTTCGTCGTTCGATAAATGTGTACCTCTTAAATCTCGTAATCTAATGATTAAGAAAAAACCCTGGGTAACTTCTGATATTCGTGCTAAAATGAAGGATCGTGATAGAGCATATCGTTCAGCTGTTCGCTCTGGTTCCATGTTATCTTTAGCTCACTATCGAAGACTTCGTGGTGAGGTCTCTAATGCCCTTGACACGGCTAAAAACGAATACATATCTAATCGATTGTCTACCTCGTTGAACTCTTCAAATAGATGGATAACACTACGTAAAATTGGGCTCTCTAGTAAGATTCTTCCCTCACCACTACAGTATTTCTCATCTAAAACACTTCTGACTCATTATACGTCGGTCTCGTCATCATCAACGGCTCTCTCAGACAGCGAGATTAATGAAGTTCTTGCTGTACCAATACGCAACGACCTACCTGTCTTTGAGTTCGCAGAGGTTGACTGCTCTGTGACTGACTCTTTTTTACGTCTTGCTTCATCTAAAGCAGTAGGCCCTGATGATCTTGCGACTGATATGTTGAAAATCTCTCAGGATTCTTTATCTCCACACCTAAATTCAATTGTGAACCTGTCTTTGTCATCTGGTATATTTCCCGATGCTTGGAAAAGAGCATTTCTTCTGCCGTTGGCTAAGTCAAATAAAATTGATTCTCCCTCTCAGACACGACCTATTGCTAAGCTTTGTGAAATTTCTAAGGTTCTCGAAAGGGTTGTTCATTCACAAATGTATGCTCATATAGAGAGAAATGACCTGCTTGATTCTCTCCAGAGAGGTTTTCGAAGGTCAAATAGCACTCAGACAGCACTCTTAAAGCTTTTGGAAGATGTCCGTCTTGCGATTGACAAGAGAATGATAACTGTACTACTCTTATTTGACTTTTCAAAAGCCTTCGACACAGTACCTCATTTGCGTCTTCTTCACAAAATTCGTTCTCTTAATTCCTCAGATACGGTTATACGCTGGTTTGCGTCTTATTTAAGGAATATATACTACTCTGTTCCTGATCTAGAGAACCAAATTGGGGATTGGATCACGTGTTCGGCTGGCGTGCCACAGGGTAGTGTTCTTGGTCCATTATTGTTCTCAATATTCATCAATGATCTTTCTTTGAGCCTGAATAAGGCTAAACATATTCTTTTTGCTGACGATCTCCAGCTTTATCACTCGTTTCCACCGGCAAATTTGGAGAAGGAGATTGACCTCGTGAATCATGAGGTTGCTGCTGTGGTCAAGTGGGCAAATGACAATGAACTCACTTTGAAGCCTACCAAGATGCAGGCTATGTTCTTGGGCAGTGAACAATTTATGGCTAGAATTGATCGACTGTCATGCCCACCTATTCTTCTAAATGGCGTGTCCATTCCTTACACAGATATCGTTAAAAACTTGGGAGTCTGGATTACCAGTACATTAAACTGGAACAGACAGGTTAACTCGATAGTTGGTCGAATCTTTGGTACTCTGCAGTCTCTTAAGTTTCATAGACATGCATTATCCAGAAAGCTTAGGAAGGAACTGGTTGAGGCGTTAATCTTCCCGATTCTTGACTACTGTTGTGTGGTTTATGATGATCTTCCTCAAATTCTGAATCTTAAACTTCATCGTGCGCTTAATGCGTGTGTCAGATTCGTATTCGGTAATATTGGGAGACAGGATAGGGTCACTCCTTTTCGCCTTGAACTTGGTTGGATATCGGTTAAAAATAGGCGGCTCTACTTTAAAATGGCACTAGCCCATGCTATTGTGTCTTATCAAAATCCACCATATTTAGCTTCCAAGTTCCTCCGTGCAAACATAAATACAGAGGTTAGGTCATCAAATAGACTTCCTGCGAGAATGCTCATTTGCCCGGTTGTACGCACTGCTGCGATGTTAAATTCTTTTGTCTCCACAGCATCTAACTTCATAAATAATAATGTCAATCTATTTCCTGGTTTTGGAGCTGGGTTGACCTGGGTTGTTAAAACGAGACTAATGAGCAAGTTCCTTAATGATGAGCGCACTGAGTGGCATGGCACGTTGGATGCTTGAAGAGCGTTGTCTATGTATACAAGCTATGCTCTACTACAGTTTTAAAATGTAGTCCTTAATGGTTGCTTTTTGTGCTGATACGAAAGTGACAATGGTAAAAATGTTACATAGATTTATTGTTGACCTTTATTTCAAATTTAATTACTTTACTTTCATCTTTATGTGATAAACTTAATTGTCTACTTATAATAGTAATCTAATTATAGAATAATTTCTATTTTGGTTTATATCGAGTCATATAAAATAAATATCTAATATGCTTATCTTATAATCTTTTACATATTGTGTATATAATTTGTAATTACGTATGGGCCATACGGGGTTGAACCCCATGGCCTGAAATAAAAGTATCAATCAATCAATCAATCAATCTCCCTCCCTCCCTCCCTCCCTCTCTCTCTCTCTCTCTCTCTCTTACCTGAGCTTGAATATATATACATGCACACATAACGACACTGTGCTGTTGAGCCTTCTTTCTTTTCTGCTATATATTACTTGGTGGTGTACTAATGCATGCGTTATGAATTAATAATAAAAGTTTAATGTAATTAGTGGGTCTACCTATATTTGCGTTTTTAGTAAGGGGATTCACTAGAAGATAGAAAATAAAAATTTTTTAACAAAAACAAACAATATAAAAAAATTTTTTAACAAAAAACAAAACCGACTTCAAAAAAATGCACTAAACAGTTACAAATAATTTTTGATCTTCAATAATTATACGCATACTACGCATCTAACTCAACACATGTGTAGCAAACATTTTATAGATTATCTAATCATTTGTAAACAGCACAAGCAAATTATATTTTTTTTTAATTCACAAAAAAATATTTTCGAAGTCGGCGTCAAATTCTACATCTGTGCAGAACGATTCAACAACTTGACGCCGACTTCGGAAAGATTTTTTTGTGAATTAAAAAAAAATATAATTTGCTTGTGCTGTTTACAAATGATTAGATAATCTATAAAATGTTTGCTACACATGTGTTGAGTTAGATGCGTAGTATGCGTATAATTATTGAAGATCAAAAATTATTTGTAACTGTTTAGTGCATTTTTTTGAAGTCGGTTTTGTTTTTCGTTAAAAAATTTTTTTACATCTCCTTAATAATCTTTATGATGACTGTTTTATTAACATACGAATCTATTAAGCTTTTGTTAATGTTAAAAAAATTGAAAGAAATAGTGCATGTAGTTAAAAATTTAGGAGTTGAAAGGGAAATAATAATTATTTTTATCATTACTGTTAAAATTGAAAAGGTCATCTGTTGCTGTGCTACTTGTATTATCGGTAGGGTTGCCACCCGTACGTTAATCTAAAGTATTGTACGTTATTTTCGACTAACGTACTTTAAACTTTTAAACAACGATAACGTACGCCAATGTACGTTATTTTGAGTTTCTTCAGGAAAATGTTCATTTTCTTTGAAAATATGTTTTATATTTACTATTATCTTTTACTCTATCTCACAATATTATTTATTATTTATATTAAGGGGATGTGAAATGGACTCTATACCTGTACTGGTAAATATTGACTATCTTTTCATTTTATTGCAAAATTTTCAATAAAAAAATGCGTTAGCTTGTAGTATGTACCATAAAGATTATTCAGTTAAATTTTCAAATAAATTCATTCATTAGTTTTTAAGATATTTGGATTCCTGTACAAAATCGAAAAATTTTAATAAATAATTTTGGAACCCAAAATTCTCCATTACTAATGAATGAATTTATTTGAAAATTTAACTAAATAATCATCATGGTACATACTACAAGCTAATGCATTTCTTTTCTGGAAATTTAGCAATAAATTGAAAAGGAAGTTAATATCTGTAAGTACAGGTGTAGTGTCCGTTTTACATCTCCTTAAATTAAATTATACAAATATTGTGTTTGCGTTTCATGCTTTCAAATGTATAACTTGTAATAAAAGTTTTTCTCAGTGGTCAGAAAGTGTTTTTCTGACAGGTATTATGACTTGTCACTGATGAATACAAAGTCTATTGGTAGAAATACGTGACGTGACGTAAGACTAACAATCGATGTTTTCTTTTTCTGGCGGCAAGAGTAAAAACTCGCAAGAATTAGATTTTCGTCTATAAGTCGTCTTGAGTTTTACTCATAACGAAATCGTTTAGTGTTTGATAGTGACATTATTGTGTTATTTATAATTTATTAGAAAATTTATAAAACGCAATGGAAGAGAATTCTGATTATGAAGGCCCATCAACACCTAAAAAATCTAAAGAAGCCGGTAGAAGGTTACAAAAATATAGAAAGGATTGGGAAAATACTTACAATTCCCATATGGAAAAAATTTTTGGATATAATTGTAAATAACTGTTAATAACTGTAAATAAATGTAAATAAATGTAAATAACTGTAAATAACTGTAGAAAAGTGTTAAAAAATGTGGGAATTGAGACATAAATAACAGTTATTTACAATTATTTACAATTATTTACTGTTATTTACACTTATTTACAGTTATTAACTGTTATTTACACTTATTAACTGTTATTTACACTTATTTGCAGTTATTTATATTTATTCACAGTTATTTACATTTATTCACTTTTTTCACAATTATTTACAGTTATTTACGATTATTTATAGTTTTTTACAATTATTTGCAGTTATTTACATTTTCGAAAATTATCACAAATTTATTCAATAATTTTATATATAGGCGAAAATTTTTAAAAATGTGAATAACTGTAAATAATTGTAAAAAACTATGGAAAATTGTAAATAGTTGTAAATAATTATAAATAACTGTAAATAACTGTAAAAAACTGTAAATAACTGTAAATAACTATAAATTATTGTAAATAATTATTAAGAGGCGGTCGGAACCATTTGCCGCTTGGTGGCGCTGCGGTCAGGTGAGAGAAAAATATAAAATATTTTTTATATAGCAATTTAAAATTTACTGAAACAATAATATACTTTTAATCTTGTCATTTCCTCTAGCCATATATATGTAGAATAATTATTAATATTAATTTTGTTTGAAAAGTCTAAAATATTGTTATAAAGCGAAAAATGCGGCGCGAGGTAGAGCCGACGTAAACATTAGCATACATCATTCTTTAGTATTGCTCTCTCTGTCGCACTAAGGGAAGGTGCACGCATGTTTACATCGGTCCTACGTTGCATCGCATTTTTCGCTTTATAACAATATTTCAGACTTTTCAAACAAGATAAGTATTAATAATTATTCTACATATAGATGGCTAGAGGAAATGACAACATTAAAAGTATATTGTCGTCTCAGAAAATTGTAAATAGCTGTATAAAAAATATTTAATAGATTTCTCTCACCTGACCGCAGCGCCACCCTATATGTAGCGGCGAATAGACCCGACCGCCTCTTAATAACATTAAATTATCCACTAATTCAAAAATTTTTGAAAATGTAAATAACTGTAAATAATTATGAATAACTGTAAATAATTATGAATAATTGTAAATAATTATAAAAAACTGTAAATAATTGTAAATAATTGTAAATAACTGTAAAAAACAGTTAATAACAGTTAATAACTGTAAATAACTGTATATAATAGTAATTAATAATAAATAATAGTAAATAACTGTAAATAACTATTATTTATGTCTCAATTCCTACATTTTTTAACAGTTATTTACAATTATTTACTATTATTTACAGTTTTTCACATAAATTATTTCCATATGGGTTGGATTAAAAAAGACTCTGAATCTGAGTACAAAGCAAAATGTGAACTTTGCGCCTGTGTTTTTTCTATTGCTACAGGTGGTGTTGGAAGTGTAAGTATAAAATCAATCAAGTTCTTTGTTAATTTTCATAAACAAAAAGATATAAAAAATATTTTATTTTATTTCAATAGAGTAGCAAATCGAAACATAAAAACGATATTTTAAATTATTTTAATTTTTATCTAAAAGTTTAATGAATATTATGCGCACATAAGTTTGTATTTCATAATTTGAATTTTTGCTGCAAGCTGTAGTCAAGTAAGGTAGGTTAGGTAGGTTAGTTTATATTAGAATTTTGAATACTTTTTGAATTTCAATAACTCGTTACTCGATAGTTCTAGAATCGATAATCACATGTTGTATGTGTATATATCTATATGAAATAGGTAATTTTGAAAATTTCTTGATTGAGTTAATAAATTGAGTATAAAATTAAAAAATTACTATAAAGTCAAAGTAATAAAAACTTATAAATATTTCAATGAAAAATTTAATTAAAACAATATAAATAAAATAATTTTAAAATAATATTTCGTTAACTTTAATTTTTTTACAATTTTAAATTTTATCGTTTCATTAATATATTGTATATTAAACGTAACTATGGCAATTAATGTTCTAGGTAAAACAGCATGAAAATCAAGCGAGTCATCAAAACAAAATCAGCTTTAAGGCGAGAAAACTTAAAAAATATAATAGAAACAGCTGAACGAGAATTCCACGAGATTAAACGGCACGTTGGTACTAGATGGCTTTCTTTGCTCCCTTGTATAGACACACTTTTAGTGAATTGGAAATCCATTCGTGAATATTTCATTGGTTTAAAGCATAATGACGCTTGTCCCACCATCATTGAATATTTATTGTTACTCAATAGCGATAAAAATGATAATTATGATGTTATTGAAATTTATTTATTATTTACAAGTCATATTTTAAATGTTTTTCATAAGACTATTAAATGTTTGGAAAAAAATGATATAACTATTTTAGATGTTTATAACATCATGACAAATTTACGAATCGAATTAGAAAACAGAAGAAGAGATACTTTCTTCGGTTATAATACATCGAAATTATTAAAGATTGTAAAACAATTTTCACCAGAAAAATTTGATAATATTAGTAATGATTTTATATTATTTATTAATAAAAGCTTAGAGTATTTGAACAAATGGTTCGATTTTAGTGAAAATAATTGGTTATATTTATTGAGTAGCATGAGTTTGAATAATTCTATTGAGTTTGAAAATTTCACGCAAATTATTCAGACACTAAAATTAGAAAAATTAAATGTCAACATGGATGAACTATATTCAGAGGTGTTAGTTTTAAAAAAAGTGCTTTCTAAATTATTAGAACAAGAGGAATTCAGAAAAAATTCAACAGGAGAAAAATGGAAAATTATTTTTCAGGACACTGAAAAAAATGATTTTCAAAATATTTTGAAGGTAATTTCTTTTCTCCTTTCTGTTCCTGCCACTTCAGCTTTTACTGAAAGAATATTTTCAGTTATGAAAACCAAATGGAGAGATGAAAGAAATAAAGCATCTATAAATTTAATAAAAAATGAATTATTTATTTATTTTAATTTAAGATTTAATTGTAATGAGGTATTCGATGTTTTTAGCAAAAATAGAAAATTACTTTGCAATGCTAAAAGTAACAAAAAATACTCCTGGAAGAAATAATTAATTGTTACGCCACCGTTATACATTAAGAGAAAGAAAGAATAAATATAAAAAAAATAAGTTTATTTAAATGTAACAAAATTTTAAAAATACATAATAAAATAATCTAACATTTGTATATTTTTTATTTCCATTCAAGAATCCTTACCCTGGTAGCACAATCTGACGCAAGTATCAGTGCGCAGATCTTATATAACATGCTTCCCAAATCAATAAGAGTTCTGCAGTCAGAACATTGCATCAGATACTTGCAGCAGATTTGTATCATACTTACAGCAGATAAAGTGCACCCTAAGTGTCTCATGGGATGCACGGATCTTCGCAGCAGACTTGCATCATACTTATAAAGGTCACGTGCAGCAGACACTTTGCAGCAGATGTGCGCCATACTTGCAGCAGATAAAGTGCACCCTAAGAGTGTCATGGGATGCACGGATCTTCGCAGCAGACTTGCATCATACTTATAAAGGTCACGTGCAGTAGACACTTTGCAGCAGATGTGCGCCATACTTACAGCAGATAAAGTGCACCCTAAGAGTCTCATGTAATGCTAAAGATGCCATGCACAAAGCTGCTGCAATTATGACGCCCGAGCTCGTGATCAAATCATTCAGATTAAGCACCCTTAATTGCACAAGACAATCAAATTCTGCTGCTCAGTGTCTGACGTACGTGTTCGAATGCAATTTCATCGCAATTCTGCTGAAAGTCCCCGTGCAGTTAAAAATCCTTGTGTAAGTGCACTAAAGCCGCTGCAAGTCTGATGCAAGTATGTCGCAATTAATCTGCTAAAAATGCCATGCACAAAGCTGCTGCAATTATGACGCCCGAGCTCGTGATCAAATCATTCAGATTAAGCACGCTTAATTGCACAAGACAATGTAATTATGCTGCTCAGTGTCTGACGTACGTGCTCGAATGCAATTTCATCGCATTCCTGCTGAAAGTCCCAGTGCATTTGGAAACCCTCTTGTAAGTGCACTAAAGCTTGCGCAAGTCTAACGTAATTATGATGCTTAGAGCCGGGTGCAATCATCTTAGCGCAGAAATATAGTTGAAATGGGAAGCATGTTAGTTAAGATCTGCTGTAGTTTGACTGACAGACAGAGAAATTGCAGCAGAATTGCACAAGAATTGAAAAAGTTGTGCTACCAGGGTAATAATAGATTATAAGCTCATAGATTTTTTAAGATTAGAAAATTTGATTTGTAGATATTATTTTCTTATTAATTATAAAAAAAGATAATTTTTGTGTAAATTATAACAAATATAAATATTGAATTTATATAGTATAGAAATTGCAGTATAAGAAAGTCTGTATAACAAATAAAAAAGACATTTAGTTAATTTTGTTATTAAATTAAAATTAATATCTGTAATTTGAAATATTTTATTGATCTAGCATATAAACTTTTTGATGAGAGTAAGACTATTGGCAGTATGTACGTTTTTTTTAATCAACGTACGTTTTTTTGTGTGAAAATAAACAAAGTACGTTATTTTTTTTCCGAAAAGGTGGCAACCCTAATTATTGGGATAATTTTCACTGTCGTTGCTGCACATATTCGACGAAGTACCGCTATCATCACTAGAGCTATGGAGTGATGATAAAATCGCATATTTCTGAGATCGAGACTCATTGAAGGTAAGTTTACGTTTTGACATTTTTATAGACGAATAATTACAAGTATAATCTCCTGCTAATTGACTTTAGTTATTGAGTCATCATGTAAATAATTACGTCACCTGCAACTTCAAAAACTTTCGATTAATAATTAAAAAATTAAGAGTTTGAAATAAAACTTGAAAAAATAGAGACGATAAGCAGCATATTTAATTATTAAGAAAAATATTATTTTATTGATACTAACTGTGAACTTTTTTTGTAAATTAAGTTTGTAGTTAAAGAGCAGATCGATGTAGATGATTTAAAATAAAAAAAATAACGAAAATAATAATGAAAAGCCACATAAACATCCAATAATAAACTTGTAAATTTGTACCGAAAAAATTAACAAACATCGTTCGTAAAATATTTTACATTTTTTTACGACAAACGATGTTTGTTTCTTTTGAACGTAGATATATGCTTTGCGAATAATTATATTGAGAGCTTTAAAATTAAATATTTTAGTTTACACAAAAATAATATTATTGTAAATTAGTTTTAGAATTAAATAAAAATTCTAAATACTACGCATTATGTTAAATATAAATGTAACTATCCCTAACAACACAAAAACGTTTTAAAAACGTTTTTGAAACGTTTTGTGGTAAACTTATATACGTTTGTAAATTTCGACAAAAATGCGTATTTAAAACGTTTTTAAAACATAAAATATGTCCGCATATTTTAGATTTTCAAGAGTAATGTAACGTTTATGGAACGTTTAAGAAACGTTTAGAAAACGTTTTTTCGATGAAAATTTACGCAAGCTCAAATATCCAAACGTTTCCTTAACGTTTAAAAAATGTTTTATTTGGTATAATTTTTTCTCTATATAATAATTTTTTAGAATGATAAAATAAAACGTTTAAAAAACGTTTAAGAAACGTTTGGACATATAACCCAACGTAAGTTTTCACTGCAAAAACGTTTTCTAAACTTTTCTTAAACGTTCCATAAACGTTATATTACTCTTGAGAATCTAAAATATGCGGACATATTTTACGTTTTAAAAACGTTTTAAATACGTATTTTTGTCGAAATTTATAAACGTATATAAGTTTACCAGAAAACATTTTTAAAACGTTTTTGAAACGTTTTGTGCTGTTAGGGATATTACCAATTTATATTAAGTTACTTTACTTCGATATATGAATGCTTTTAATTTAAATATTATTTAAAAGCTTCAAATGTGGTAATTATCAAATAAAATATAGGATAAAATACAATTTAAAAAAATTTTTTTGCTGCTTTTACTGGTGATTATATTTAAACTATATTAAATATAAAATAGTATCTTGTTTTTAATTGTAAATAATTTATTTATCTATAAACATACTTAAAAATAAATTTTTAAGTAGTGACTAAGAAAAGAATTCAATTTATATCAAAATATATCTAAATTATTTTTTATTTTTTACTAAGTTATCATTTTTAGCAATTACTGATGACTGGTAACTTTATTAAAATGTAGCATACACTGATTTAATGTATTTATTCACAAAAACTAGTTCGATTAGCATTTACTTATTTTAAATGTTTCTTACTAAAACTTATACTTTGTATTTACATTAGATTTGTAAAGATAAAAATTTACTATCTAAAGCTTTCTAATTAATTAATTAAATTAATTATTAAATATGTTAATGAATAATTTTAATTATTCACAACATATAATTCAATGTTTTAAAATATTATAAAAGTAAATTTTATCAAATACTTGCATGTAGTGAATTAATCGTTCTAAATTTTCCGATTTTGACTGTGCTTTCGATTTGCGTATCTTTGAAAATACTATTATATTTAAAGGAATGTATACCGATATATAAAAAAGAGAAAAAAGCAAGTATAAGAAATCATAACTAACAACATACTTGATGAGATATGTGTGCTAATCATCGTCGATCGCATAATTGAGAAAGCTTTTATAACCGTTTTTAATTACGATGCGTTCAATATTATCAAATGCAAAGATCCCAATACTTCATACTTAGTGGTTTTGTAGCGATGCTTGTCTATGGCCTCGTTGAATTGCCGTTTCTGTTTTTACTCTTTCGGTCGTAAATGCGAAAACCTTCCCCTGTGATCACGCAAAAATTTTATAAAATATTAGAAAGAAAGAGAAATATAAAAAAATTAATTGATACAAAAATTTATAGAAAAAAAGAGGTGATATATAGAAAGAAAAATATTTTAAAAATCGCAAATTAACCTTCAAAAGTCTTAAAAAAGGCGGCACTATTTTCTTTCAGTCTTCAGACACTTTGTGACATACACTTTCACATACGTTTTTTTTTTGAAAAATCTCGCTGAAACCCTTAAAAAATCAATTAACGGAGAAAGTTATATTTGCAGTTATTTTTTCCAGATAGGTTACAAAATAATTCGAATGCACTGAAGCCATCGACTATAGTTTGATTTTTTAAACCCTATGAAACTTGCAGCATAGAACAAAATAAAGCCTAAACGCGTAAATAACTTCGGTGCATTTAAGTTTTTTTCAGATCGAAAGAATATTCGGTCAGAGAGCTTACTATATTAAATATTCCTTTAAGTATTTAGACGAGCTTTTTTGTAGATAAAGCGTAAGAAAAAATTGCAGACGGCCTAGGTGCCCGAAAAACGGAAAGGATCGAATAAAAATTTGTTTAAACAGGTTAATTTACAATACATATTTTCTATAAATTTTCATTCTTTCTTTCTCTTTTATTCTTTGTTTTTTTTATAATTGTTTATGTTCATTAAAATTCTTATTTCATTCTTTTTTTAATATCCTTAAAATTCTCATAATAGAGTGCTACAAGATACCAGTGGGACGTTTAAGATTAGATACAGCGGAAAACGAACGGACACCGAGTATAGCACAAAGAGCAACAAAAACAAAGGTCACCACACGACACACAGCAACATCCCACGAGTGCGAAATAGGTAACCCGTCAAAAACGTTTAGCTAAAAAAATTAGTTAAAAATATAGCTAAAAATACAGCTAAAAGTACAGCTATATTTAGCTGGAATATAACTATATTCATCTCGATTTTTTAGGTAAAAATCCAGTTATTTTTTAGGTAAAAATCCAGTTAATATTTTGAATCTCTTGTAACAGCGGAAAATATAACTGTATTTACAGCTGTATTTTTAGCTGTATTTTTAACTGTATTTTTAGCTAATTTTTTGAGCTAATCGTTTTTGATGAGGCGAACAATAGCTGATAATATAGCTAAATTTTCAGTTATATTTTTAGCTGTATTTTAAGCTTAAATTATTTTATAATTTCACGGAATAATAACTCGTTAGATATTTTCCTGTGAAAGAAAGTTCCAAAAATGAGGTGAACCTCTTAATGTCAGCTCTCCGAAGATCGAAGAGCTTCTACATTTTGGCACAAAGTATCTTGCTCTTTTATACCTGTCCTCAAAATTTGTCGATGGAATCGTAAAATTTAGAGAAACGCCACTTTGCGACGTAGCATTAATCAATAATTAAAGACAGGTAAGTTCACTTCACGTCGCTAGGTGGCGGATCTCTAAATTTTACGATTCCATTAACAAATTTTGAGGCCATAGGTATAAAAGAGCAAGATACTTTGTACCAAAATGTAGAAGCTCTTCGATTTTCGGAGAGCTGACACTACGAGGTTTACCTCATTTTTGGAACTTTCTTTTACAGGAAAATAACTAACGAGTTATTATTCCGTGAAATTATAAAATAATTTAAGCTAAAAATACAGCTAAAAATATAGCTGAAAATTTAGCTATATTATCAGCTATTCTTCGCCTCATCAAAAACGATTAGCTCAAAAAATTAGCTAAAAATACAGTTAAAAATACAGCTAAAAATACAGCTATAAATACAGTTATATTTTCCGCTGTTACAAGAGACTCAAAATATTAACTGGATTTTTACCTAAAAAATAACTGGATTTTTACCTAAAAAATCGAGATGAATATAGCTATATTCCAGCTAAATATAGCTGTATTTTTAGCTGCATTTTTAGCTATATTTTTAGCTAATTTTTTTAGCTAAACGTTTTTGACGGGGTAGTGCAAAGCTCACATACACCGATAAGTATTTGACCTCTTTTAACATTTTTTTTCTCACGTGCCAGTGTGTCTCCCTTATTAATTATTTATTTAAGTTAGTTTTGATATATTTTGAATAACAATTATTAAATTATTTATTATTAATTTTGGTCTATTTCGATATATTAAAATATATTTGTATAACATTTATCAATATTCGTTTTCTCAATTATATCAGTTAAGTCAATTATAACGATTATATTTACTTATTTTTTCATTTAGTAGAATAATTTTTTTCATTATCTCTAAAAAAAATTAATTTTAATTACGTAAATCTGAAAATCACAAAGCATAAAAATGGCGGAAAACTCACTTCGATAAGTTTTTTATGTTTTAAACTGTACAATGTGCACACTGAGAGAATATTGGTATAAATGCTGCACTTACTAGTACAGCAGAACTCTAAAACGCATGAATTGATTCGTCCTTTGATTTGGTGCTGCTGCTGTCCCGAAACAGTGCAGCATTCGTCTTAGTCTTGCGCTTATGATATACAAAAAGCGCCTACGATATCTGAAAAGCGCCTCTGGTGGACGAAAAAAGAAACTCAGCTGATGTATATTAGTCGTTTTGGGACGGCTGGGCCCCCGAATCTTGTGGCGCTTCTGCACGAATCGACGATGCAGCGGCTGTACTTAGAGTTTCCAGCAGACGAGCCAATGTTCTCTCAGTGCAGTTATTATCAATTAAATTGATTCAGTTTACATTGGTTATTATTATAACAACGAATCATATCAAAATATAACTATCAGTATTAATTTGAGAATAGTAAATTTTAATAAAAATTAAATAAAGTAATGAAAATTCTGAACTTCTGTTTTAAGAAATTAATTTTTATTTAAATGCTGCAATTCAACGTTGGTCTCTATTTGATATTTCAATATATTATTAAAGGAAACATGGAAATTAGTTATAAAATTTTCTGGAAAAATGAACTTTATCTCTTTTTTTTTAATTTTACTAACACAGAAACAAATGCCAATCAATCTTTTAAGGTTAAATAAAAAGTTTTTGTATAATACGATTTCTGTATATTATAAAAAGTTTTTTCTTAATGTTTATAAATTAATTTTTTCATTTTATTAACCTTCTTATAATAAAGATATGTCCAAAACGAGTTAAGCATTTATTTAAGATAAAATTTTTTCCGTTTTTTAACAAGATTCAGAAACGAAGAGAATTAATATCTGTGCAATGTAATGATATTGATAAATAATTATGAAATTTCGCAAAAATTATTTCTCCACTTTAAAGAGGAAAGTTTGATACTTCACATAATTTTAAATGTTTCATTTTTATTTTTATTTATATGCAACTAATTATTCATTTACTTTTGTATTAATATAATTATTTTCAAAATAATATGTCAACATTTTAATCAAACGGAACCCTGGTAGAAAATTAAGCGTAATTTGCCCAGAATATCTCAAATTTTCTGTTCAGTGGGCAGATTCTGTTGACATGTTCTGCCCAAAAACCCCACTTACTCACGACGGTTTTTGCGCAGAATCTGCCCAGACTTTGTTAAAAGTGAAATAAAATTGATTTGAGGTTATAAACGAATTGTATATTATAAGCAAACATGATTCCTAATCAAACATTACTGTGAAATTCTCAGCTAAATAATTACAATTAAATTTTAAGATATAATAAGTATAAAATGACAAGAAAAAATTTTTTATACAAAATATGAATTTTGCAAATTAAAGTTAATTGAATGATTTTGTGAGATCACAAACATTTATTATTTTTATAAATATCTATTAGATTGATGCATAAATAATGTTTAACTAGCATGGGTATGTGAAGAATATTCAGCTGATCAATTTCATGAAAATATCATACATTATTTGTAATAAATTTTTATTATATATAAATTATATAAGACAAATCCTTAAACTTTTTAATAAAGAAAAATAGAACAAATATATTTATTGAATAACTTGAATAAAAACTTTGTTTTAGTTAAACCTACTCTGAAATAACCAACATAAATTTTGTTTACACTGGTATTGTTACATAGGAATGTAATGATATATTTTTTTCTTACAATATCAAGTAATGAAACTTTTATATATATATATATATATATATATATATATATATTCAAGGTAAAAAAAAGTTATATATATATATATATATATATATATAAATATATAAAAGACTATAGTCCATTAATGATTTTAAAAAATCTTATCCGTTGCTTAAAATCCTATTGATTAATAAAAAATTTAATATTTTTTATTTTGATGATTGTCGAAAGCTTTCTCAGCCAATTTTCAACAAAATGACATCAAAATTTCCAGAAATCTTATATTTATATATGTTAACAAAATAATAATGCTGGAATTTTGATAAGATAAGTTGAAGTAAATTTTGTACTTAATTACATACATAAAATTCAAAAAAATATCAATTTTTTGCAATATTTTCAACTTTTTCTGAACCAAACTTTTAAATTCTTTTTTTTTAAAAGAACTAAAACTTTTATTTTGTAAAGATATATAAATTAAAGATCTCTAGAAATTTTGAAGTCAATTTGTTGAAAATTGGCAGAAGAAGCTTGCGATAACCATCAAAATAGAAAAAATTAAGTCTTCGATTCCAAAATCAAATGTTCGGATAAAGGAAAAGATTTCAATCATCGGATGAGATTGTTTTGAATTATTCACTGACTGAAGTCTTGTATTTAATATAATATGTGTATATATATATATATATATATATATATATATATATATATATATATAAGGTGAAAAAAAAGTTTAATTAATATTAAACTAAAAAAAATTATTATGGCATTCAAATTTGATTTTTTTTCCAGGCTTTATCTCAGTCCTGATATCAAGTCCTCGTTTTTTTTTAGTCATTAATATATCATGGTATACATTTTAAAAGACGTTCTTAGTTATATAATTAATTTAATAGGATTATTGAGAAAATTTTGAAACAAATACTCATAACTAAATTCACTGAGTCTAAATAATTTTCAAACTTGTAAATTTGTGGTTATAAGTCTATTATTTACTATAGTTCAACAGATTCTGGGCATAATACAGGGGGGTTATTCTGTAAGTGTCTCACAAGCGACACAAGTTGCATTGACCAATCAGAGAGTTGCATTGACCAATCACAGAGCTTCTTTAGGTCTACTTCGTTCGCAAGACAGTTACTGAATACGGCCCCAGTGAACTCTGATATATTATGGTAAAATATCTGCCCAAATTATGTTAAAATATCTGGGCACTAGTTAGTGAAGAGAGCAGAAAGTAATGGTTAATTTTCTACCAGGGAAGTTAACTTTTTATTTATGTTTATTTACAATTTTTTTCAATACACATTTTCGTTTTTAAAATTTTATTATTTATCTTACTTTTAATTTATAAATAATTATTTCTTTTCGTTTTCAGTACATATACATTTAACTTTTTCAAACTTAAATTATAAATTTTATAATTGATATTCAATCATGCATAATTATATTGTTTAAATTAAAAACAAATTCTTCCTATTGTTTTTATGAAAAGTTGATAAATATTAATATTAAATGCTATTTATATTTTGATAAATTAAAACAGTTGAGCAATTGCATTAAATATTTCTTAAAATTAGTTAGATAATTTTTGTAATTAACATTCTTTTTAGTAAAGTTTAGAAAAGAAATAGAAAATTTTACTTTCATATAAATATTTTATAAAAATATAATGTGCCTCAATTTTTAATATTTCAAAGTATGTTTCTGTGATTCAATTTTAATGTTATCTTTTTATGTAAATACAAAACTTCTTCTGTGTGAGAACAGACAAGAAAAATGTAATGATTTTTATTTAGATTATTAAATTTTTATATAGATTAATAAAAAGAATTATTTTTTATATCCTTTTTAAAAGCATTTTAATCCATATTTTAACAATCTTTTTAATTTTAACTTGAAATTTATTGTTTTTCAAAGCACAGTCTGTGATTTAAGATGTTAGCTTTGGTTTTTTGGAAGGATACTAATGAAGTCAGCGTAGTTCCTTTAGGGTGAAATCAGATGGAGCGGAAAATAGACGACGGAACGTCACAAAACATTCATTCCGTCGCCTTGTTTTCCGTCAAATTTTTTCCCTATATTCACATGGCGCGGAATATAGCTGAAAAATTGTTAAAAATAGCATACAAATGTATCCGCGAATTTTAAATTAACAACAAAAATGTTAAAAAAGTTGGAAATAATCACCTATTGTTATTGTAATGAGATTCTTTTTTCATAAAAATAAAATATAGTTTGTTATTATAACCAAATATTTCAATTAACATAATTATTTTTTAATTATAAAATTGCTAATCAACGTCACAGAACTTCTATTCCGCTCCATGTGAATATAGGGAAACAAATTTGACGGGATAATAGAAGCGTCGCAGACTTTTTGAAATTGTTTAAACAAATAGTTAACCAAAATAGAATTTAAAAGTTTGATTGAAATTAAAAGTACAGCTATGGAAAGCAAATTAAAAATATTACGTGAGGTTATTGAAGCACTAATAATTTTTTTAAACAAAATAAAAATTGATGTCGTCTATTACGTTGTCTTTACTCCGTTGGCGGAATACAAAGATGCGGAATTGAGGTTCTGTGACGTTCCGTCGCCTATTTTCCGCTCTATCTGACTTCACCCTTAGAAGAAATAAAAAATACACATGGAAAAGAGCCTGGCAAAATTGCGAAATGGGGGAAATCGTGGTATCCAGTTAAAGTTTTGAAAACAAGTTGTAATTTTATTTTTATTTGCTACAATATTCAACAATTATTTTATTCATCCCTTTTATTTTTCATTTTTAGAAAATAAATCTTTTTTGGATATGCTTGAAGTCACAATTGATGGAAAAATAATTACGCCAGAAAGGCGATCTACGGTCTCTCCTGATTTGATTGCTAAAAAGCGGTTTGCAAAGCAAAAAAAAAAAAGCAGAAACAGTAATTAAACGGAACGTTAAATTGGAAATAAACAAAGAAATTTTTAAAAAATCAACCATTTTTGAAAAGAATTTAAATTTAAATTCAATAGAAGGTGAGGACAACGATCAGTAAATTTTAAAAATATATTTCATCTTTCTCTTCTTTTAACTTATATTTAAAAAAATAATTGTATTATTCAGATTCTAATAAAATTATTGTTTATTATTATACAGAAATGGAGATGATGAAGTAACTGAACAATCAAAGTCAGATGTAGAAAGTAAGATAAATCTCTCTACATTCATTTTTATAAAAACTAATATGGTGAATTTATTGTTAATTAAATGTTAATAATTAAACTTTTATAGTGGCGATGGATGATGATGATGATGATAGGTTGAAGCAGCTACTTAAAAACAAAGTAAATAATTATACCTTTTGATATTTCATTAATTGTATTTTTTATTAATATTATATAATTTTATGATTAATTCAAATTGTGATTTCTTCAACAGGAAAAGTTAAATGCGGTAGAAAAATTTATTCAAATGAAGAAAACCACTTTTGAAAAAATAAGACAACCAAAGAAGTATATTTCTTAATATATGTTTAAAACAAAATATGTTACTTAAAAAGTTTTTGTTTATAGGTAGAGATTGCTGAAGATTCCGGAGTTTTTGTATCTAGATACAAATTAGAGAATCTATTTATCTATCTATTTTTTTTACGCAAAAAAACCAAAGGAACTGGTGCGACAGTTGATGAAATTGATCTTGACAGTTGATGTACTGAGAGAAAGTTCTTCAACTGGAAAAAATGGTTGGAGGCCCATTCCAGAAAATGTTTTTTACGCAGTTGAGAGTAATTCATAATTCCTTTCCTCCTCTTTCTACTTCTGATTCTTCATCTAATATTGTACATTTTCCGTAGAATATGTCAATGAAAATGCTCAAAGAAAAAAATATACCATAGAACATTCTACATATAGGAGGGTATTAACAGCTATGTGTGCCACACTCCGACAGGACCAAAACAAAAATAAAAAACAAAATAAGAAAATGGATACAAAGATGGACCAAAAGGCTGCTTATGAAAAAAAAATGGATTTTCACAACATTATGATTCAAAATGAAGAAGAAAATGAAGAAAAAAATAATGATCAAACTATGGAAAAAAATGTGGATCTCGCTGATACTATGGTTGGTATAAAAGAACAAAAAAAAGGAAAAAAAAAATTAAAGGAAAAAAAGAGGTTTAGTATACGCATAAAGAAATCTTCTTCTGAAAAAACTGGATCGGAAGATAACGTTGAAAATGAAAATAAAGACCAGAATAAAATAAAAAGAAAATTTCATCAAACAAAGAATTTAAAAAAATAAAAATTATAGATATTTTCATTAAATGCTATTATTTAATATTATTATATTATTATTAAATGTTAATAAATCAAGTAATAGTTAATAAATAGTAAAAAAAAGTGTTTAAAAAATTTTTTAAATTGATTAAGCCCAATAAAATTATAACTACAATATTAGAGTTCAAAAACTTAAATTTAAAGGCAAATACAAATTTTTTCAAGAAGTTTTAAAATTTGAATGAAACATATTTTTGAAAAAATATAACTTTATTATAAATTATGCAATTATCGAGTTTCTGTTTATAATTTTATTATTTTCACAAGATCACTGTATTTTGACATAAAATTATTTAAAATTCATATAAGATATAATTATCAAAAATTGTTTCAACTATAATGTTTCTAATAAAAATATTGAAAGATTTATTGTTTTTAATACCACATTTTTAGATATGGATAAATAAGAAAAAGAAAAGTATGAAAAAATATTAATTTTGATATATAAATTGAAAAAAATTACCTTTAGTGATGTCATTATTATATCAATTCTATAGAAAAAAAATGTTATTAGAGTTCGATCTATTTGAATCAACATGAAATCCACTTTATGAAAGTAGAAATCTATTATTTCAGAAAATGGGTGCTTTTTCCTACACGTAGAATATCTGCTTGAATGCACATGAAATCCATTTGCATTCAGTGGATGTATATTTACATCAAACTGAAATCCACTAACTGCAAACAGATTTTCCTTTTTTTACATCCACTTGCGATTAGTGGATAAATTTATTTGAATAAAATATATATTTACTTGCGATTCGTGGATTGCAGCAAATAGATTTTATGCTTGATTCAAACAGACCACTATTAGGACGTAAAACAAGAAGAATTTTTGTTAAAGGCAAGTGGATTCCATTTTCTTTTAGAGCCGATTTCTTTGAGTGCAAGAATAGATAAACTTTATATCAAGTAAAGCTGAAGTTTATAAAAAGATTGTCCTTACTTTATCTTAACTTCATATCATTTTGCATTAACTATTTAGAAAACTTAGTAAGTTTAGATGCACTTCTAATCAGGTAATACTAAAGATTATATAAAGATTGTCCTTACTTCATCTTAACCTAATATCACTCTGCATAAAGTATTTAGAAAACTTACTTATTTTAGATAAACTTCTAATCAAGTAAGATTGAAGTTTTTATAAAGATTGGCCTTACTTTATCTGAACTTAATATCATTCGAAACAAAAAATTCAGAAAACATGTCAAGTTTAGATAAACTTCTGATCAAGTAAGGCTAAAGTCTATAAAACATTGGCTAGATTTTATCTGAAGTTAATATTAAGATTTATTAAATTTAATCAAAATTTCATTTTTATTACTAAAATTTACAAGTACTATGTGAAAATTTTTCATGAACTTTTGATAAACTTTTGATGAACATTTCTTATTCAAATAAAAAAATCTCAAGTTCGGGAAAGTCTGGTTGGAGATGTTCATATGAACTAGAGGAAAACATAAACTTCATATAAAGTTAAGGGTATGGTTTCACGCTACTTTACCGATCGAAAATTATAATTTTATAAAATTACAATTTTTAAAAAAATTATACATCGGAATGAGTTTTCCTTTTATAGATTACTTCATTTAATTTCGATGAAGGGCGGAAACTCTAAAAATTAGCGGAAAAAAGCGTTAATCGAAGATAATTAGAAAAACAAATTTCTCAGTTCGAAAAAATCAAATTTCTCAAAAACCGTGTTTCGTAGGGAAATTTCCTATTCAGGATCATTTTATTTTTAAAAAATGAAGAGCGGAAACTTGGTTTGATAAATCATATTGCAAAAAAGCAAAATTACATTTTTCTAAAAAGATGTGCTCAGCTGTAAGAATACAATGGCCGTGCAAGAAGCCATGTTTCATAGTTGGCATCAATGCTAATGTATAGTTTGGTACGCGCCAACTTCAAATTCGAATTTTAAATGTATATTGAATTTGTTTTATATTTAAAATTTCTACAAATAAACACTTTTTCAACATAAAACTGTTTTATTTTATTTAAAACATAAATATGTAAAAAAATTTAATATTATAAGAGAGAACAATATAGTTTACATCATTTGCGAACTCATTATTTTTTTTTAATTTTCATTATAGCAAAATAAGTAATTTATTCGTTTCTTTGCTTGAAACAAAATATTTTTTGAATAACTTTATTGAATTAACGAAACTTAGGCATATCTTAACCTATTTAGAATGAAAATATGTTTTGAAAAGCGAATGATAAGGATTACTTAATTTTGTTGCCAATATAATTTTATTATATAATATAATCTCATCAAATATTATTTTATATTATCGTTCTTTAAAAATAAACAGTTGTAAATAATTTTATTAAGATAAGCCCATATGGCCTAAAAATTTCTGGAAATAATTGTAAATAAGTGTTACTAACTGTAAACAACTGTAAATAACTATAAATATACAGTTGTTTATATTTATTTACAGTTATTTACATTTATTTATTTTTTTACAATTATTCACATTTATTTACGATTATTTATATTTTTTCATAGATTTTTACAGTTTTTTGAAAAAATAATATTTTGTTAAAATGATAACCCTAGGGACTGAAGGATGGGATCATAAGGACTAAATTTCAGAAATATTAGAAGGTGAAAATTTAAAAAAATACATAAAAATTTCATAAAGAATAGTATTTTTCAAGGAGACGAGAAGATGTATAAGTAAATCTTGGGCAGAAATTAAAATATGAGGAAAAAGAAAGACAAGAAATTTAGTATAAAAACTTTCATAAAAAGAATAAAAAAAAATAAAGGAAAAAGTAAATGAGATTAAGAATAGAAAAAACAAAAAAAAAAAAAAAGAGGTGAAAGAAGCAAGAAGAGAAAAAATAGAAGGGGAAAAGCAAAAGGAGTAGGGGTTAAGTTTATGGAGTTGTTGGTAGAGAAAAAAAATAGTGGGTGGTAATCGAAAATTGAGATGTGATAACGGTAAGAAAATGTAGAAGTTGGTTAGTTCGAGAAGCCTATTTATGGTGTGATAGAAAGAAGCTTTGTGTACGAAGAGACAATTAAAGAGGAGGGGAAATACGGTTAGGTAGAAATGTAACGAAAATAACTTCGTAACAGATGTTTTTCTCATCAAAGCCTTAGGGATTAATATTTATAGTTTGACGTAACTCTAATCCAAATTATCTTTAGTCCTTTAAATTTTTCAATACGATGTATTGTAATGCATAAATAAAATTGAAGTTTTAAGGTTCAACATGTACATTTATTTATGATTTAATTTATTTACAAAATTCAAAAACTAATCATTCATTTCTACCAAATTGAATTCTTTGTCAAATAAAAGAAAGTTTTTTTGCAGTTTGTGTTTTACGGAGAGTCTTGTTCATTTATCTTTAAAAAAATTTTGTCAAAAAAAATATATTTCAAAATCTTTTCTATTCTTTTTATATTTATGTTTGATTGATAAATCTATATATAACATGAATATAAAATTTAAATTCCGAATAAAAAGATAAATATTAGGAAAATAATGAATTTGAAAAATAGATTTCTACAAATTTTTCAAAAATAATATTATGAATTTTATTTTATACTCATTACACTAACCAGGAGAGTGTCTGAGTTGCGGGTCACAGATTTTGATGCAACTTCGGGATAAGTATTTAGGTACCAAAATATGAGTAAAGCCACAGCGGTACGGTCTAACGCTTCGAAAAAGTAAAGTTATGGACAATTATAGTCTTATTTTCAGAAAAATATGAAAAAAGAACTCCTAATTGAAGTGTAAATAATTCTGTCTAAAAATGTCTTTAATAAATCCACAATAACTAAAATGAAAGCAGAGAAAGCAGGCTTTAATTTGCTAGTTTCCGAATTAAAAAATAATAATTAGAACTAAAGTTATGCTTGTTTAAAATTAAGCATCAAAAGAGTACTAAAAATCACCATCCTTCAAAATTTAGACTATTTTTGGTACTTTCTTACTGCTCAACTTTAAACAAGCATAACTTTAGTTCTAATTATTATTTTTTAATTCGGAAACTAGCAAATTAAAGCCTGCTTTCTCTGCTTTCATTTTAGTTATTGTGGATTTATTAAAGACATTTTTAGACAGAATTATTTACACTTCAATTAGGAGTTCTTTTTTCATATTTTTCTGAAAATAAGACTATAATTGTCCATAACTTTACTTTTTCGAAGCGTTAGACCGTACCGCTGTGGCTTTACTCATATTTTGGTACCTAAATACTTATCCCGAAGTTTCATCAAGATCTGTGACCCGCAACTCAGACACTCTCCTGGTAAGATTAAAAAAATTAAGTGATTTTTCTCACGTTTTTTCAAAGTCTTATCTTAATAAAATTACTTATGACTGTTTATTTTTCAAAAACCATAATTATCAATAAAATTAAGTAATCCTTATTATTCGCTTTTGAAAACATTTTCATTCTAAAAAGGTTAGGATATGCCAAAGTTTCGCTAATTCAATAAAGTCATTCAAAAAATATTTTGTTTCAAACAAAGAAACGAATAGATTACTTATTTTGCTATAATGAAAATTAAAAAAAAATAATGAGTTCGCAAATGATGTAAACTATATTGTTCTCTCTTATAATATTAAATTTTTTACATATTTATGTTTTAAATAAAATAAAACAGTTTTATGTTGAAAAAGTGTTCATTTGTAGAAATTGTACATATAAAACAAATTCAATTTACATTTAAAATTCGAATTTGAAGTTGGCGCGTACCAAACTATACATTAGCATTGATGCCAACTATGAAACCTGGCTTCTTGCACGGCCATTGTATTCTTACAGCTGATCGCATCTTTTTAGAAAAATGTAATTTTGCTTTTTTGCGATATGATTTATCAAACCAAGTTTCCGCCCTTCATTTTTCAAAAATAAAATAATCCTGAATAGGAAATTTCCCTACGAAACACGGTTTTTGAGAAATTTGATTTTTTCGAACTGAGAAATTTGTTTTTCTAATTATCTTCGATTAACGCTTTTTTCCGCTAATTTTTAGAGTTTCCGCCCTTCATCGAAATTAAATGAAGTAATCTATAAAAGGAAAACTCATTCCAATGTATAATTTTTTCAAAAATTGTAATTTTATAAAATTATAATTTTCGATCGGTAAAGTAGCGTGAAACCATACCCTTAATATGTTATTATTTTTTTTTACGCGGGATGAAAATATTTCATTGAAGGAAAAAAATTTTATTTTAATTATTTAACTTAATTTTTATTTTGACATTACGAGACATAAACTTAAAATAAAATTAATAATTTCCAGTATGACATTTTCTTACGTTCAAGAAATATCTTATGTATGTTGAGAAACATTTTATTGATATTTAAGGGGAGACACAAGTAAAACACACAAAAAATGAGGATTTTTAGTTTTAACTTTTGATCCGTAGCACCTAGAATGTTATCCATGCGTAATGTTGTTCAAAATCATCTAAAGAATCTAAAAAAAAATTTTCAGCTCGAAATATTAAAAACTGTGGGACTAGTTCCATTTTAACGACTGCTCGATTCAGTGATAAGTGAGGAAGCGTTAAAATGGAACTAGTCCCACAGTTTTTAATATTTCGAGCTGAAAATTTTTGTATAGATTCTTTAGATGATTTTGAACAACATTACGCATGGATAACATTGTAGGTGTAACATCCGCATAATCAAGGATGTACGAAAAATCATTTTTCATTTTAATTTTTTTTAACCTTTTGTTATACATATAAATGTGCGTACGTATATATAATTATATATACGCATATACATTATGCATGCATATTAGCATGTTTATTTGCAGTTCTCTCTCTAAATAACATTAATAAATACATATAAGTAAATAAATAAATGAATCTTTTAGTAATAAGGAACATACTGTATTAAAAAAATAAATTTAATTTCTTGTAATAGTCTTGAGAGAAAAGCAGTAAGTTCGCGCGCCGTATACGCTACTTCAGCATTTTTAGGCGTGATAAGAAGATATCTTCTGTCACCGAATGTGAGATTTTAAAGAGTTTCTCACGGCCGAACTGACCAATGGGACTCTTTTAAATTTTGACAAACTTGCATTTTATTTCTAGATTTGTACCTTTCTTGCAGAGAAAAATAATTTTAATAAGTCAGTCCGCAGTTAGCCCTCGCAAGGGTAACACCTTTTTTTGACTTGCACATAAATCAAGTGTAAAATCGTAACAATAAAAACTTGTAACTCGCGCTTTATTTCCTTCTTAAATTTAATTACAAGCGAAATAACTTAATTTAGTCGCGCGCTTATTTTAACAAGTCAGTCCAATAAAAACGCGATTTTTATACAACTTACTGCTAGGGGAAAAAGTGTGTTAATAAAAATAATATTTCCTATTTTATTTTCAAACAAAAATAAATAAAAATACTAACGAGGTTTCTTCCGATTTATTATTGTAAATCTGCGCGATTCACTTATCAATAGCTTGTACAACATTTGTAATAAAATTAAATAAATATCATTTACAAAAATATACAAAAATAATCTCTGCGAACATAAGTGCCATTAATCCAGTTCCTAAATAATTAACAAGCGGGCAACAAGAGAGGAGCACTGCGCCCTTCAGTGTAAAGTTTATTAAGTAGATAAACTCCTTTGCTTTCGACCACGCAGCCAGCAGTTAAGACAAGGTAAGCGATTAAGCTCCTCTATCCCACAGTCTTTCAAAATAAAAAATATTTACCAATACCAACAAGGAATATCCCAAACAAACACATGTCCGAGTAAACCTATTTAAGGTGACCGGACATAACAAGTAGGTGCTACGGATCAAAAGTTGAAACTAAAAAACCTCATTCTTTGTGTGTTTTACTTGAGTCTCCCCTTAAAAGTCTTATTTTCACTAACGGAATAAATGATATTGATAAAAAAAATATTTCACCAAGTGCCCGAAAGAATATTTTCGATTCAATAAAATTTTTTTCGTTACTAATAAATTTTTTTTCCAGTGTAACTATTAGATCAAGTAACGGATGTATCATCTGTCTTTTATTCTTATCATGGAGAGACAAAGACAGAATTAGGTTCAAGTAACAGCCGCTACTTGAGTTAGGTCTATGAATAGGAGCCTAAGATCGTCTATGATAATAAAAATTTATATGGTTGGAATACATGTTCAGAATAGATTATATTACAAATATTATTTTCTTCATTTAAAAATAATAAGTTGATTGAAGAAAAATTTTTTTCGCATTTATTTTTAGTCTATTTTCAATTATAATAAATTTTATTAGAAACGTAGCAATTTATTTTAACATATTTTAACAATGAAAATAATACTTTTAATTTATTTAAAAATAATACTTTTAATCATATTTAAAAGTATTATGAAAATAATTTCAATCTATAAAATTCATAGTAAAGGATTAAATATTTTCATCTTACCTGCCAGAATTAAAATTTTGGCTCTCGAATATTCGCTTTTGTGACTCGAAGGATTACAGTGAAGTTGACAGTGGTGATTTTTAACGAAGTGAAATCCGTTATTATCAAAGTCCTCACAATTGTCTGGCACAAAAGACACAAGAGTATCTTTTTTTTGTACTTTTCTAATACATCGGCTTTGTTCCAGATGTTTCTCGGGATTGCGCACGCCGTATTCGCAAAATTGATACATATAAATATATATATATATATATCGCGAGCATTTGGAACAAAGCCCATGTATTATTAATGTGTTATATATATATATATATATATATATATATATATATATGGGACATTTCACGCCAACTGATAGAGCAAAAAAATAAAAATCGTTGAAACTTTAAGAATTTATTCTTTTTGTTACCCAAAATATGTAAAAAAATTTTACATAACTCCGGCCGTGTAATAAAGTGCCACTTAGGTCACTTGTATCGTAATGTACTATTTTTTTATTTTTTATTAACTTTAAAATAAATTTTGGTTCGTGTAAGCAAAAATCACCAATAAGGAGTTATCACAGTTTTAAATATACATTTTCATGTAAAATTTATTTTTCTTATTGAAAATAGCCTGTTACATACTAAACAGCATCATATGGTTTTAATGCTCAAAAACTATTAAAATAAGTTTAAAAATCATTCAGCAAAATGTCATTTACAATTATAAGCCTAATTATTAATTAAACAACACTCGTTATTATTATAATCACAATTAATTTCAAAGGAAAATAAGCGTTATCCGAAAATTAAATAATTATTTTTCAATAAGAATTTACTTATTTCAAAGAATTGATTCATCAATAAAAAAGAATAATTAAATAATCACTATTTCCTTGCCTTAACTTTCTATAAAAAGTATCAGTAAAATGGGAAATGATGATATCATTTTGGAATATACGCTTAGAAATGATAGAGGCTTTTATTACAATGAATTACATTAAATGAGCTGTTATAATTAGAATACTGATTTTTAGATTAGCATTAATAATTTCATTAATACAAGGTACATCTTGAGTAATGTTCATAGGTGCTACATGAGCAAAATGAAAAGTTTTCAAGGTTATTCAAGTACCAGATCCTCTAATACTTAGTGCAGCTAAAGCACCAACTGCAGTGACTGATTCAATTTTTGCTTTCATATATTTTTTCTTGCTTGTATGAATAAATTCAAGAAGATGTGACACAGTTAAACGTATAATATACCTGTAAACTGGGACATCTAGTTTAAGGGGATGTGAAATGGACACTACACCTGTACTCGTAAATATTGACTATCTTTTTATTTTATTGCAAAATTTACAGTAAAAAAATGCATTAGCTTGTAGTATGTACCATAAAGATTATTCAGTTAAATTTTCAAATAAATTCATTCATTAGTTTTTAAGATATTTGGATTCCTGTACAAGATCGAAAAATTTTAATAAATAATTTTGGAACCCAAAATTCTCGAATACTAATGAATGAATTTATTTGAAAATTTAACTAAATAATCATCATGGTACCTACTACAAGCTAATGCATTTCTTTTCTGAGAATTCAAGAATAAAATGGAAAGGAAGTTAATATCTATAAGTACAGGTGTAGTGTCCGTTTTACATCTCCTTAATATGTTGTCTAATCCTAGCAATTATAATTGCAACTGTTTTCAAAAATTGAGCTGATTCTTGCTAAAATTCTTAACTTACACAAGAATATTTCACTGACATCAAAAGTTCAGGGGTTACTTTAATAATACTAGGGCTGTCTAATGGATTTTTAATTTTGTACGTTGATGTAGATTTAATATATCATCAAGAACTCTTTTATAATCAATAAGACAGTCTTTGCCTTCCATATACGCTGGATCCATAGAATCTACACGATAAAGAATTTAAACAATATCAACAAAAGAATTTTCAACTGTCATATCATAATGTAAACTAATATCTTCTAAACTCTTACCATTCTTCTTTGCGTGTATCCAGTTTCAGCAATTTTAACAGCTGTATCTACAGCTGTTAAAACTGATCAAAATTCATTTTTCTTTCTCCACCCAATGAATATAATTTGAACTATATTTCTATTATTCGTTCTTCATAATATTCTGAAAAAAAAAACAATTTATAAAACTAAGAGAATTTACTGGTAATTAACATCTTATTTACTTTTCATATGTAACGGTCTTAAGGGCATACCAAAACTCCTCCTTTTAACAATATTTTCAATCTAAGTCTATCAATGAACGGTGCGTTCAATCTAGTTTTTTGCTACAGTAAAAAAATTTATGAGATTAAACTTAAGTGCGGATAACTCAAAAGATCCATTAAAATACTATGCATAAAAAGTTATAAACTAACATTCAATATATAGTATTTTGAGTTAAAGAATACTTCTATCGGTTAAATAAAAATAAAAATATATATTTAAATAAATAAATAAAGATGGGTAGTCAGAAAGTTTTTGTTTATAATCATCCCCAAAAAATTCATTTAGTGTGTGTTCCAAAATTCTATCATCATTTTCTATTGAAGAGATACTTTTTCTAGAAAGTTAAGGTAAGGAAAATAGTAATTATTTAATTATTCTTTTTTATTGATGAATCAATTCTTTGAATTAAGTAAATTTTTATTGAAAAATAATTATTTGATTTCGGGATAATTCAGAGTCTAATTTTCCTTTGAAATTAATTGTAATTATAATAATAACGAGTGTTATTTAATTAATAATTAAGCTTATAATTGAGAAATAACATTTTACTAAATGATTTTTAAACTTATTTTAATAGTTTCTGAGTATTAAAACCAGATGATGATGTTTAGTATGTGACAGGCTATTTTCAATAAAAAAAATAAATTTTACATGAAAATGTATATTTAAAACTGTGATAACTCCTTATTGGTGACTTTTGCTTACACAAACCAAAATTTATTTTAAAGTTAATAAAAAATAAAAAAAAATAAGCCTTCGAAAGCCAATTCTGGCAGCGGCAAACATTAAATAATTTCAATAACCATGTTATACATATAAGAGCCAATCAGAAAACTGCGAGATTCAGGCCTGTAAAAATCCTGCTGACTGTCTTCTTCATTTACAACAAGAAGTGTTATCATGCATTTTTCTCTAAAACATCAGGATTTTCAGAAAAAAATGATAAAGTTGGGACTTTCCCAAAAATTTTGAAACATTGTCAAATTTCAAGGTCCTGTAACTCTTAATGTTTTCAATCTAGATCCTTGAAAATTTTTTTACATATTTTGGGTAACAAGAAGAATAAATTCTTAGAGTTTCAACGATTTTTATTTATATATATATATATATATATATGTGTGTGTGTATGTATGTATTGCATCGTATGGATGCGTTCACAGACTTTTCATTGTCTTGCTTAGGAAATTATGTTCGTATACAAATGGCTGTGTTAAACACGCTTTTTGAAGTTGCGAACCAGTAATGCTTAGTATATTGCTGTGTCCGAAAATCTACTGCACATACTGGGGGTTTCTTCATGGATAAGCTATATTGACCAATCAGAAAGTTTCTTTAGAGCTATTTAACGCGTGATAAATTTTGTGAATACGGCGTGCTCGACCCCGAGAAGCATTTGGAACAAAGCCGATGTATAAAAAGAGTACGAAAAAAAGATACTCTTGTGTCTTTTGTGTCAGACAATTGTGAGGACTTTGATAATAACGGATTTCACTTCGTTAAAAATCACCACTGTCAACTTCACTGTAATCCTTCGAGTCACAAAAGCGAATATTCGAGAGCCAAAATTTTAATTCTGGCAGGTAAGATGAAAATATTTAATCCTTTACTATGAATTTTATAGATTGAAATTATTTTCATAATACTTTTAAATATGATTAAAAGTATTATTTCTAAATAAATTAAAAGTATTATTTTCATTGTTAAAATATGTTAAAATAAATTGCTAGGGTTCTAATAAAATTTATTATGATTGAAAATAGACTAAAAAAAACGCTGCCAAGTGCTTTGGCGGAATGCTTTCTCATAGAGTTCTTTGAGTTTCATTAATTATTTTTTATATTTATTTAAATGTGATTTTAATATTAAAAAATTGTCTAACATTAATATTTACTCATATTGTACTTTATAAATTTCGAACATATATGCTAGCTGTTTGCTTTTTCAACATTTATAATTTACTTTAAATCATCAAGTAATACAAAAAAATTTGTTCCATTGAAAAAATGATATAATGTAGTAATAAAAAGAATGATGACAACAAAATTTCTAATCTTTATAAAATGCAATTGTATTTATATATAAATACAGTTCATGTTTATGGCTCTCTAGAAAAAACTACTCTATGAATACCAATTTTCAATAGCTTCCCGTCTAGTTATACAAAAACATAGATGGTATACAAAATTTGAAGCAAATCCATCGAGTAATTTTCAAGATCTAACTGGTTAAATAAATAACATTTTCTTTTCAAAATTTCTTTTTCAAAATTTTAAAAATGCTCTAAAATTAAAACTACGCTATGAAAATCAATTTTTGAAAATTTCCCTTCTTTTGGCAGTCGCAAATAATTTCCCTGCAATTTTTAGAACAAATCTATCGAGTACTTTACGTAGAATAAAAAAAAATAAGAAAAGAATCGAAATTTTTTTTTAAATCTTTAAAATTCTCTAAAATTGCAACCACGCTATGAAAATTAGTTTTCAAAAGCTTATTTTTTTCAGACAATAGCGAATTAATTGTATAAAAATTTTGGAGAAAATTTATAGTATGGTTTACGCAAAATAGAAAATAAATGAAAAATAAAAATTTTTTTGAAAATTTTTAAAGTGCTCTAAAATTAAAACTGCGCTGAGAAAATTAGTTTTCCAAAGCTTGTTTTCTCCAAACAGTAGCGAATAAATTGCATACAAATTTTGGAGCAAATTTATCAAATGGTTTTCGTAAAATAGAAAAAAATTAAAAATAAAAATTTTTAAAAAAATTTTAAAAATGCTCTAAAATTAAAAGTGCGCTAAGAAAATTAGTTTACAAAATTTTTTATACTTTTGGCAGTCGAAATTAAGTTCCATACAAATTTTCGAACAAATTCTTCGAGTAGTTTACGTAAAATACAAAAAAAATGAAAAATAGAAATTTTTTTAAAATTCTTAAAATGATTCTAAAAAAAAACTACACTAAGAAAACCAATTCTCAATAGCTTCCGCACCAGTTCATCAAAAAATTGAATTGTATGGAAAATTTGAAGTAAATCCATCGAGTAGTTTTTAAGATTTTATTGGCTTAATAAATAGAAACATTTTTTTTTTAATTTCAAAATGCTCTAAAATTAAAACTAAGCTAAGAAAATCAGTTTTTAAAAATTTATTTCATCCGGGCAATCACAAATAAATTCCATGCAAATTTTGAAGCAAATTCATCGAGTAGTAAACAAAAAAAAACCAAAAAACGAAAAATCGAAATTTTTTTTTTTTTTTTTAAAACTTTAAAATGAAAACTACGCTAGAAGAACCAATTATCAATAGCTTCCCAGCAAGTTAGTCACAAAACTAAATTCCATGCAAAATTAGAAGCAAATCCATCGAGTAGTTTTTGAGATACAGTTTACTAACTGAATTCATACATCCACACACACACACGCACACACACACACACACACATACATACAGACATTTTCTGGAAACCACTTTTTTCGACTCACCGAGTTCAAATATATATAAATTAATGAAAAAATAGAAAAAATTTTTTTTTATCGATACAATGCTTTCTCTATGAGAAAGCAAAAATAAGAGAAAATTTTGTTTTAGTAAACTTATTATTTCTTAAGAAAATAGTATTTGTTATTTAATCTATTTTGAATATATATTCAAACTATATAAATTTTCATTATCATAGACGATCTTAGACTCCTATTCATATACCTAACTCAAGTAGCGGTTGTTACTTGAACCTAATTCTGTCTTTGTCTCTCCATGATAAGAATAAAAGACAGATGATGCATCCGTTACTTGATCTAATAGCTAAACTGGAAAAAAAATTTATTAGAAACGAAAAAATTTTTATTGAATCGAATATATTCTTTCAGGCAATCGGTGAAATATTTTTTTTATCAATATCATTTATTCCGTTAGTGAATATAAGAGTTTTGAATATCAATAAAATGTTTCTCAACATACATAAGATATTTCTTGAACTTAAGAAAATGTCATACTGGAAATTATTAATTTTATTTTAAATTAATATTTCGTAATAACAAAAATAAAATTTTTTTCCTCCAATAAAATATTTTTATGCATCTAAAAAATATTTCAAATCAATTAATTTCTTCGTACCAAATATTTGCCAGAGGGAATGTTTAATTGGGTTTTCCTGGTCTCCTAATTCTATTTCACAGAAAAAAATTCAGAAAAATATTTCCAAATTTTTCCCGGGGATTAAACTCCGGTCTGTGATATCTCATATGCAATCACGTGTGCGATCTCATATGTGATCTCACATGGGATCTCTTATATATTTTATTCAATTCGAAAAATTTGAAAAAGATATTTATTACTTTTTTATTTTTTTCAGCTTGTTCTTTAAATTTTGACAAATTTTGACATTAGCTATATTAATACGATTATTTTAGTTAAAATAAAAAATCCTTTGGAGCAGTTATTTTTTTATGAACTTAGATCGCAAATTAGACATCAAAGTTGACAAACCTAACCTCAAAATACTATAAATAGAAAACTTGTATATAACTTTTCGAATATAAGATTTCGGTAGATTTCTTTATTTTTCCGCACTCAAGTTGAATCCTACCCTACTGAAAAAAATAATATGGGATCCCTTATGGGATCTCATATGTGTTCCCATATATTTAGAATTGCACTGAGAGAAAAGCGGAGTCATACCAACGAAACTAACGTACGTTGTCTTGACTCGCGCTCAAGGAGTTGCATTTACTCCGCGAGGCGAGTCATCCCCACTCCTCGTTGCGGTATATAGACGACGCACGAACTCGATCTATTTGTCTTTGATTGCCGAGAGTTTATAAAGTATAATTTGAAAATTAATTTTGTTAATGAAACAATTAATTATTAAGGTGACTACGAAAGTTCAGTTAAATTTCATTTTGTAGTTTACAAATTACTCTTTCAGTTTCTAAAATTTTTTCGATTTTTTAATTTTATACCATTTATTATAATCCGTAGAATGGTGAAAAATTAAAGAATCTGAAAAATTTCACGTATTGAAAGAGTAATTTGTAAACTCAAAAATAAAACCTAACCTAAAATCCAAAGTCGCCTTAATATTGGAATGCAAAATGGATGATTTTGTGAAAAATCTTTCGTTGAAATGGAACCTGAGTCAATTAATCGATAGATTTGCAGTTAAAAAATTTTAAACATAACCTCAAATACAAATTTGAATGAGTTTTTTTATGTGTAAATAACTTATATAATCGATATATTCATAAAATATTTTATAAGTATTTTTATAAATATTCTGAAAATGAATGTTGCATAGTATGAAATTATTTATAATTTCATATTTAAAAACATTTTTCATTATTGAAAAATAGAATTTGTTCGTTTTGTTTTTCGCAGTCTGTGTTTTTACAGAGGCAGGAATTGGCAATATTTGAATGAAATTTACGGCTCAATCAAAATAAAATGTTATTAATAATTTTACTTTGAATAATATACTTCCATCTTATGATATCATACTGTAACGTAATCGAAAAATTCATTCTTAACTAAAATTCTTTGAATGAATATATTTATAAATAAATATTTATCTTCAATAATATATTCTACGATCGTCTTTAGCCTAATCTTAAAAAATAATGAAACCTGAAAAAAAATCATTAACAGCATTATTCCTGCTTAACCTAACCTTTATATACACTTGGCCTGTGAGGCGGTATATTGACTCCGCGAGCGGAGTAGCTGCTACTCCGCTTGTTTAGTTGTGATAACTTCGATCCCCTTTACTCCTTTTATACCGTCATTCCAATTCCGGCGGCAAGTTCGTGTGACTCCACTTTTCTCTCAGTGTGAGTTTGTGGACTTCTTATAGGACCCCATATGGGATCCCATATGTGGTCCCATATGATATTTAGAATTTAGTTTGTGGACCTCTTATGGGACCCCATATAATATCCCATATGTGGTCCCATATATTTAGAATTGAGTTTGTGGACCTCTTATGGGACCCCATATGGGATCCCATATAGGATCCCGCGCTAAAACCCCATATAGGAGCCCATAAAGGATCACATATGAAATCCCATAAGGGATCCCATGTGATTTTTTTCAGTAGGGTACTACTTTAATTAAGTAATAAATTAGTAATAAATTTTAATAAAAAATAAAAATCAAAATTCCATCCTCGTCAATAGATTCTAAATTTTAAACTGAACAAAATAAACTTTGTTGCAGTCAAATAAAATAATTTTTGAAAGTTTGGCATTATTATTTATGATAACATTAGATTTGTGTAAAATTTATAAACTCTAAAATGTCATAACTCTTTAATAATTCATTATATTTAAATGAAACAAAATTTAAAGTGATTGTTTTAATATTATCTAATAAGTAACTAAGCTAAAAATTAGATAATTACTTTCTACCAAAAAATATAGACAATTTTCTAAGAAACTAACTTTTGACACAGACTGTATAGCCCATACAACCTTAAGAGCAGGTCGTATATCTCTATCCTTTTCTAATTAAAAAATTAATTTTTCTGCGAAATTTTGTGATTGTAGCGACAAATAAGAAGAAAGCCCCATCTCGTATAATAAAAAGTAATATTTTCTTTTATGAGGAAAAATTATTTTTATCGCTTCCTCTTTAAGAAAATTTCGAAAAACTGAACTGTCCATCATAAGCTCTATTTTTTAAGTTTTTCAAGGTTTTCTTCAAAACGAATCGATAACGCTTTAGTTATAAATTATTATACTGTTCAAAAATGTTTAAAACTGTTTATAACTGTTTTAAATGTCCCAAATTTCACATTTATAAACTATTTTGAACAGTTTTAAACATTTTTAAACAGTTTTGAATAATTTTAAACCATTTCAAACAGTAATGCACATTTTGTAGACTGAAACCCGTGATTTCACCTTACTCGTGTAATTTTCATTGGCCAGGAAGAATTTGTAATTTGTTTTTCCGGGTCTCCTAGTTCTATTTAACAGGGAAAAATTCAGAAAAACTTTTCTAAAATTTTCTCGACGATTAAACTCCAGTCTACTACAGCATGAGCCAAGAGCCTTAGTCCCTGCGCTACAATCGATTCTACTTATAGGTATGAACTTATTTTAATTAAATGAGAATCGGGAGAGTGTAAATATGTATAAATTTCAAGAACAAGCCGAGAAAAATCATCCCTACTGTAAATATTGTATGAACTCTCATGTGAGATCTCATATGAAATCGCCTATGAAATCTCATACGTATTCGTTGAATTTTTAAAATAACATAAATATATGTGAGATCTCAAGTCAGATCGCGCATATATTTATTTTATTTTAAAAATTTAACGAATATACATTCGATTTCATATGTGATCTCACATGGAATCTCATATATTTTATTCAATTTTAAAAATTTGAAAAAGATATTTATTACTTTTTTATTTTTTTCAGCTTGTTCTTTAAGAGCATGACGGAGCTACCCGCCTTCTAATAATATTTGCAATCCTAACTCACTAATAAACGGTGCGTTTAATCGAGTTTTTTTGCTAAAAAGAAAAAATTAGTAACATAAAACTCTAGTGCGGACAACTCAAGAAATCCACCAAAAAAGTATACATGAAAAGTTATAATAAGAACTTTCAATGTATCGTATTTTAAGGTTAGGTTTGTCGAGTTTGACATCTATAATCCATTCCAAGTTCATAAAAAAATAACAAGTCCAAATGATTTTTTATTTTAATAAAAATTATTGGTTTAGTATAGCTTTAGTGCGGACAAGTCATTATATTTGTCTAATTTATAAATTTGAAAAGATATTGATAGAATAAATAAAGCAAAACTCGATTGCTGCAGCTCCGACATCTCGTTAAATTTTGACAAATTTTGACATTAGCTATATTAATACGATTATTTTAGTTAAAATAAAAAATCCTTTGGAGCTGTTATTTTTTTATGAACTTAGATCGCAAATTAGACATCAAAGTTGACAAACCTAACCTCAAAATACTATAAATTGAAAACTTGTATATAACTTTTTGAATATAAGATTTCGGTAGATTTCTTTAGTTTTCCGCACTCAAGTTGAATCCTACTACTTTTTTTCTTGAAGTGAAAAAACTCGATTGAATTCTCCATGTACTCATAAAGTTGGATAACAAATATTATCAGAAGGGGGAGCTTCATTATGTTCTCAATGTATTTAATTACATTAATATTATAACTACGTATCCAAATACAGAACATCATCATATTCGATAAATTTAGTGGAGCCACAAGATCCAATGCATCTTGTCCGGGGTTAATATTCTTTATTTTAGCCACTTCATTTAATTTGCATTGTATTTCATGGCGTCACTTTCCACTTCGGATCAGCTTTTGACTAACTTTACCGTTCGAAAATAGCTAAAAAAGATATTTTGTTTTTATTTATTTTTTTCGGCTTATTCTTTGAATTTGGACAAATTTACGCGCTTTCGCTTCTCATTTGTTAAAATAAATAGATATTTACAAGTGAAAAAATTTTGATATATGTTTTTATCAAAAATAAACGAAATTACTTATTTAGCTACTTTCGATAGGTAAAAAAGATCTAAACCTCATCTTCAAGAGTAAGCTGGAGCAAATGTGGTTATCGACCGAGAAGTAAAAATGTTATTTAATCATAAATGAAATAATGATACTGTTTTCAAAAAAAATTGTTATCGAGCGCAATTTTTCATGCATACATGATTATATAATAGATGTTTTTTTCATAATATTCATCATATTTTAAGAAAAAAGTAAGTAACCATACTTACAGTTTAATAAATAGTTGAAGTATAAAATTTTTTAATTTTTAAAATTTTCTTCAATTATTTTGGTGAGTGCAATAGAGAAATAAATTTCGTAAATGTATTTAAAATTTTAATTCATTCCATTCCGTTTAGTAGGAGAAAATTAAACAACGGATGTTCAATTCCCGGTTGGTATCAAATCTGCTCCGACTTGCTCTTGACGAATAGCATAATAATAAGATAAATTTATCATCTTACTTTTAATGTTTGGACTTAAATTGCATGCAAATATAATTTTTATTATGAGAACTATGTGAATAGTCTGTATGAATATGATTATTTATCATGGTTTGAAATTATATTCGAGCACGATTTTAAATTTTTTCAGATTATGGTAGATTTACGACTAAATTAGGAAAACAAGCAATAAGATTGCTATTATACTCTAAAATAAAAGTAAACTAAAAAATTCTTGAGTCAGAAAAACCTATATTATTTAAATCTGTAAGACGCTATTGTAAATGATATGTAAAAATAATTTATCAGTATGATAAAAAAAAGATATTAAGTACTAAGTCACTGTCAGTTCATTGAAGGTAGTTTGTCATAATGTTCTAAGACATAAATAAAGCTGCAACTGTTTTTACGGCGACATGCAAATTGTGTAACAATTGGTAAGACGTGTTATGCCGTAAATCTAAACCAGATGCAGCGTGTATCATATAACGACACTACCTATTGATTAGAAAAATTGTCATTAATCAGTGAACTGACCCCGAGCCTCGTATACATGATTTCGTCTGCGATATGAAATAAGTATCTCAATTTGTGAATACACAAATTCTGAACAAACCTTTGTATCATCAAACAGTATTATTAGAAGATGGTATTACCATGGTAATATTGAAGTCTGAAATTTTGGCTTTCTTCATGTGTATATGTACCCAATTATTCCCTAAAATTAATGCAAACTTGGTGATATGAATATGATGAATGTATCGGCATTGTATATATTCTTATGTATTATTTTTGCATCTGTTCTATAATTCAATAGATGTTGAAAGCATTTAAGATTGTATCTTTGATTTTTACCATTGAAATCCTCGATTATTAAAACTATGTTGTATTGGTTAACTAATAAAAATATAATATTGATATAAATAAAACCTATAGAATGAATCATGATACCTAAATAATCACTTAATATTTTACTTGAATAATCACCTGATTTTTCATCTGATTAATCACTTGATTTTTCACTTGATTAATCACCTGATTTTTCATCTGATTAATCACTGGACTTTTCACTTGATCAATCACCTGATTTTTCATTTGGTTCCATTACCTAATTTTTCATCTGATTAATCACTTGATTTTTCACTTGATTAATCACCTGATTTTTCATTTGATTTCATTACCTGATTTTTCATTTGATTAATCACATGATTTTTTACTTGATTAATCACCTGTCAGATCATGTCATAAAGTCAGGTGATTAATCATATAATAAATAAGATGATAAATCAGATGATAAATCAAGTGATTAATCACTTGGCTTTTTTCAGTAGGGTATACATACATATTCGAAATATAGCTTCTGTCGGCCATTCCCATGACTGCTACATTATTTTTTTTAAATTATAATATATTTGTAATTTTGATAATACTAAATAATTTTTTTTTGGGAGGGGGAGCATTGCCCCAATGACCCCTACCTGGATCCGCGCTTGATAGAGTTTCGCTTATACTTATTTGTCTTCAGTTGCGCAGTACAAGCTACCTTATACAAATAAACCTTTACAAATATCCTTGTCATTCTTTATCGTATTATGATCTGCTGATTCTTGACTATCCTTATCAAATTTAATACTATTAAGAGGAGGCCGAGTATATCTGTCCTTTTTAATCAAAGAATTGATTTAGAAATCAATCTAGAATTCTGCAAAATCTAGGATTCTGATATGCTCTAGGTACAATGTTAGCATATGGGGGAATCACGTCAATCCTCCTAGCGGGGCGGGCGAGCACTTAATCCTATTGTTTTAAACTCGCATTTGTAGTATCAAAATGTATATAAAAAAATACTTAATACACTATTTCGATATATTTCTTCCTCAGCTTTCCAATGGTATGGTCAGATTTTACAAAATTTTTCATTTTCCTATTGAAAAAACAAAAAATGTGTTATATCTCAAAAAGTCTATTTTTAATATTTAAAAAAATATTTTTAATGGTAATCTGAGGTTTTTTTTATATATAAAAAGTTATTTCGCATTAAGTGCCCGATTATATTCCAGTGAGTAATAGAACGCCCAAGAGTAGAAGTACCGCGCGCAGCGCGGCAAGGTGCGTGCCTTCGCGCTTGACCGCAGCCGCTGGATTCGGTCCTCCTGTTAACATTTTGCTACCTTATAATTTTTTTTAAACCTGTTAGTTTGATTTAGTTATTCTTTTTGTTTTTATTAATCTTTTTTTTGTTACTTTGGCTTTTGAAGAGAAATGAGTGTTCAAACTCTTTAGCTTCGCGGCTTTCTTTGTCTTAGTCGCGTGTTTGGATACATTATTTTCTGTTTTTTAGTGACTTTCTTTGGAAAGATTTGGTATGTAGAACTTGAAGACGTTTTCTTTAGTTTTAAAGTGTTTTGATTCAATGGAATAAAAGCATGGTACTGTAAAGTCCCTGGTATAATTTTAGTATTATCTACTCTTGGTTTGAGTTCTAAAACCGATTTTTCATAATCATCTTTACTGCTATAAAAAACTTTGGTTTCTTTGTAATAATTTTCAGCCCATTCGTAAAGACTTTCTGCTGTTAAAATTCTATTTTTGGATAAAAGTTGTAGACTAGCATGTTTTGCACCTCTTTTTAAGTCCGCGCCGATACCATCACATGCACCTTTACCGTGCGCGGTGGCATAAAAGGGCCATCCCGCTGTGAAAATCGAAATCTTTTTCATAAAACAGAAGATTTTGTATATTTTTCTTATTTTTATAATGTTGACCTACTCCATCCGCTAAGAGAAGGCCGTATAGCTCTGTTCTTGTCTAATATAAATTTTGGTTATTATTTATCAATTAAATATTGCTATACAAAAGTAAAGGCATAGCCCAATAGATTTCAGGACGAGCAAACGATCCTATTCTATGAAAAAATATAAAATTTTCATTATTTTTCGAGTGAGGTCTGAAACGGAAAAACAATTTAACTTGATAACTGTTTTTCCGTTTCAAACCTCACTCGAAAACTAATGAAAATTTTATATAGAATAGGACCGTTCGCTCGTCCTGAAATTTATTTGGCTATGCCTTTACTTTTGTATAACAATTTATAATTTATTAATAATAACGAAAATTTATATTAGACAAGGACAGAGCTATATAGCCGCCTCTTAAATAATAAATTTTTTTAACTGTGAAATTAGATTTCAGATGAAGTATGACAATTTTTTGATATTCATAAACCGCAACAGTATCATGGTTTAGATCATCCGAAATTATAGTAATGCTTACATGTTTGAGATTATTATTTTCTTTGTAATAAACTACAACTGTAAAAATAGTTGCCTGATTATTATTCCGATGGAAATATTGGGTAGAATTCTATACTACAAATGCATAGTTTTCCGCAAAATCAAAACAGACAATAAACTCCCCTTCTTGAAGATTTTCTTTTAGGTTATTCACATGCTGTGTGACTATTTCTTAGCAAAAAAATCATGAGTCTTCAATTTCATTAATTTTTCGCCCAGCTTATTGAGAAAGTCATAAACGTTCTCACATTTTGAAGCTATCGTACACCGATCCGATTGAAACCACGATTCGAACTGAATTTCAAAAATATTATTTTTATCAAAACATTCAAGCAAATGTTCTCGTAACATAGACGTATTAGGGCAATTTAGACAGACACCTAAGAAACATTCATCACGTGCATTTTTACAGACGATTGCCTGAATACAGTCATGATAATTTGTAAAAGATAGTTTCCTATTTTTTATTACGCACTCTAGCTCAGAGGCTTTTAGCATGAACTTAACGTTTTCATGATGTACACATACACCGAGAAACTTTTTGGGGCGAGAGGCCTCTGTAGTGTAGGGCCGGGCGCCTCGATAAAGTAAGTAAGTCGTCTGGTCTTGAGCATAAAGGTCTGAGACCTTTGTCATCGAGGCCGTGCGTCTATTACGTTCGGATGATGTATACACAAATTTAGTTTTGTCCGGCTTTATGCCTTCAGTCTTCAAGATTAAGGTCTCAGGTCTTTATACTCAAGGCATGATACCTCATTGAATCGCTCTATTAATAAGAGTCTTACACCTTAAGATTTACCAAGGTCTATCGCCCCAAAAAGTCTCTCCGTGTACACATACATTGTGTGTACCATTGCTTCCAGCTGAAACACAGTGTACTGGTCTCAATTGTATGAATTTTGCTGACCCAATTTTAATGTTTCGTGTTCTTTTTTAAATATATAATCAATTTCGTTCGAATTGCAAAGAAGTAATCTTTTCTGAACGTTTTCTCGTTTGCCCTTATCTTGCTTTACGGATATGCAATCTTTTAAGGCGACTTCGGATTTTAGGTTAGGTTTTATTTTTGAATTTACAAATTACTCTTTCAATATGTAAAATTTTTCAGATTTTTTAATTTTCCACCATTCTACGGATTATAATAAATGGTGGAAAATTAAAAAATTCAAAAAGTTTTAGAAACTGAAAGAGTAATTTGTAAACTACCAAATGAAATCGAACCGAACTTCCGTAGTCGCTTTAAACCTGACATAAATCGACTTATGTCATCCTTTTCATAAAAACTTTTAACTAAATTTGTAGTTTCCACCGAAAGTATTTCGCCACGTTTTTTTTTTAGGAATTGAGAAAATTCCTTTTTCAGCTACTAACTCTTTTGCTTCTCGAGATTCCCGTTCAGTGCAACCAAACTCTCTGATCAAGTCATTACTAGACCAAAAATCGGGAGCAAGAGTGAGTAGTTGATTTCTATCTTGCTTCGTATCGGATTAGAAAATTTTCTTTTAATTTGTTCGAGAACTGTTACGCCAGCTTTATGATATTCAGCTTTCTTTGTATCCGAAATCTGTTTTACGTTTGTAAATTTGCCTTCGACATGTACCATATATTTTCGCTTCTTCAGGTACAAACAGAAATATACTTCAAAACGTTGAAAAAAAGTCAAACAGATCATTAGACATAGGGTGATTCTCTCTCGAGAGAGAGGATTTATGCATTTCATTTTGTAGGTTGATTTCATTGTAATTGCTATAATAAACTGGAGAGAATCGTAACCAATAGATTTATGATTTAATCATAAAAATCTATATTTAAAAAAAGACGTCATCATATATATGCATTTCTCTGTGACAATTCATTTATAGTTTAAAGCCACCTAGCGACTGCAAAAAAGTATTAGTTTTACAAGTAAGCATGATGTGGCGACAACGGCCGCGCCGCGCGCAGTCACGCGCAGTACTTCTACTTTTGGGCGTTCTATTACATACTGAAATATAATCGGGCACTTTGTGCAAAAATACTATTTACTTGTAAAAAATCTCAGCTTTCGATTAAAAGTATTGAAAAGAATATTAAAAATAGACTTTTCGAGATATAACACATTTTGTGTTTTTTATAGAAAAATGGAAAATTTTGGAAAATCTGATTACATTATTGGAAAGCTGAGGAATAAATATATTGAAATAGTATATTAAGTATTTTTTATATACATTTTGATACTGCAAATGCGAGTTTGAAACAACAGGATTAAGCGCTTGCGTGCCGCGCTAGGAGAGTGGACATGTTTCCCTCATATATGGCATGTATTATGTACTATTTTTGATAAATATTTCGAATGATTGCATATTCAAAGCAATAGATCTTACTAGAAAAGCATTTCCGAAATCATTGTCATTCTTTATTCTGAATGGTGTGTTTATTCTTCTCCGATAGTTTTCTGTTACAGAACAAATATATACATGGTACTGTTAAATTGCCTTAAATAAGTTTGATCTTTTTGTCAAGTAGATCAACCATACCTTCTACATCGCCATTTTTTTGAGCCACTAAAAAAATTGTTTTTAATATAAATTCTAAAAGAAAAAATATATATTTCAATAAAAACAGAAAATTTTTCATAAATTACAAGAATCAATGTATCAAAATTAGTTTACTTACTGAAAGACAAGTGATGTATTATGGATCAAATTTTTAGTAACAAAAGTAGTGATAGATGGACGTTTTAGAAAGACCTTACATTTTTTTAACCTCCTCTCAAACAAACATTAAAGCAAATTGCAATAAGAACATAAATAACACTTTAACGCTTTACAATAAAATATAGACAGCTTCTTTAGAAACATCACGAGGCTTCAGCATAAAATTTCAAAACATCAACAATTGAAAGTATACCTTAATCTTGTAGAACTCAATTTCTAAAAAATAATTATTCAATTGTTTTATATTTTAAACACAATTACAAATTTAAATTTTATAAGAAAAATTTTAACATGAATTGTTTCTGTCACAAGAATAAACATCTGCAACTTTTAATAATGCAATAGACAAGACTGTTTTTTACTACGTTTACGTTTACAAGGCCTCTTCTCCCAATGGTTAAAAATATTTGTTTTTATTAATTTGATCGTATAGAGAAAAAATTCTAGCTCAAAATTTGTTTAATTCAATTTGAGAAGTTGAAATCACAATAAGTTTTAATACTGAATTCGAAAATTTGTGGATATTAAATTTTTGAAGACTCTCCTGAACGTATGCAAATAGATGATTAAAATATTTTTCCAACTTCTAACTGATTCTTCTTCAGAGAGTCGAATAGGGAGGAGAGGTGAACTGCGCGCGTGCTTTCTGAATGTGACCTCTTTGAGGGCTCATATTGGGCAAGTGCGTGAACTTTTAAGTGGTTATCATTCTTACGACATATTTGGAGTTGCTGAGACCTGGCTGGGTCCATCTGTATCGGGTGACGTCATTCGAGTCGGGGGGTACAAAGTATTTAGACAGGACAGAAACTTGCGTGGTGGAGGAGTTGCCTTGTATATTAAGAATAATCTAAAATGCACTATTTTGGTCACTTCGGAGACGCAAACTAGTAATAGTAGCGGTAAGCCGGAGGTGCCTGAATATATTTTCTGTTCTGTGCAAGTTGGTGGCTCCGATCCCGTGCTAGTTTCTGTCATTTATCGTCCACCTGCTGTTTCGTTTATTAGAAACTCTAACTTGTTGAATGATTTAAGAAATTTTTGTTCGGACTATTCCCATAAAATTATAATGGGGGACTTGAATGCCGATCTCCTTAAAGAAAGCAGTGATGCCAAGTTTCTTAGTAAGCTGTCGGCTGAGCTTTCGTTACAGTTGGTCGAGCACGGTGCTACGCATCATACTCCGACGTCTCACACGTGGATTGACCTGATCTTTGTCGATGACAACGACGTGGTGCTTGATGCACGGAACCTATCGGCGAGCTTTCACAGTCAGCATAATTTGATTGACGTCTGTTTGCCTTGCAACACTATAACTTTAGATCAAAAACCTATCATGTATAGAAACTATAAAAATGTTTGTCCAACTGCACTGGGAGAGAAACTTGCCAGCTGTGATTGGTCGCCGCTTATGACTGACACAGTTGATCCTGAATCTACACTTCGTTGCCTCTGTGACAATCTCACTACTATAATCGAAATTTGGCGCCGTTGAAAGCGCTTAAGCCTAATAAGAATAAGTTTCCATGGATGGATGAAGAATTGTCACAGATGCGGCGTAAAAGAGATGCTACATATCGTAGATACAAACGGACAGAGGACAAGGAGTATCTCCTTGAATTTCTGCGGTTGCGTAGGGTGGTAGACGAACGCACGGACCATGCTAAGACTGCATTCTATTCACAATAGACTGTTTGATGCTCTTGCGGGTGGTAACGCCTGGAAGGAGTTGAGAGACCTGGGACTGCTATCCGGACCTCAAGGGGATTTGAATGGATTCACTCCGGATGAGCTTAAGAGGCAGCCGTTTAGATCTGTCCTTGTCTAATCATCTATCATAATAAATTAAATATTTTTATACATAAATTAAGGTAGAGCCCAACAGATTCAAGGACAAGCAAACGATTCTATTCTATGAAAAAATATAAAATTTTCATTAGTTTTCGAGTGAAGTCTGAAACGGAAAAACAGTTGAACTTTACTTCAATCAAGTTCTTGTTTTTCCGTTTCAGACTTCACTTCAAAACTAATAAAAATTTAATATTTTTTCATAGAATAGAATCGTTTGCTTGTCCTTGAATCAAATGGGCTCTGCCTTCACTTTTGTATAAAAATATTTAATTTATTAATGATAACGAAAATTTAGATTAGACAAGGATAGAACTATACGGCCGCCTCTTAATGCGTACTTTGCTGAGGTGTCAGTCTCGCCGCAGGAGGATAGTGAAAAGCGATTGAGAATTCTTTCTCAATGCAATGAAAGTGGGTTCACCTTTAAACCAATTAGTTTTAATAATGTTGTTCTTGCAATTTCACATTTTTCCTCACAGGCTTGTGGTAAGGATGGCATTCCGCAAAGCGTGATAGTTAAAGCTTTACCATTTATTGGTGAACATTTTGTGACTCTGTTCATCTCCTCTTTAGCACGCAGGGTCTTCCCTTCCCGTATCAGGTAGGAAAAAAATGGTTTCCACACATCTAAAGGAGGAATCGAATTGGCTAACAACCAATCTAGGAGTACCTCAGGGTTCGGTGCTGAGGCCTACGTTGTTTTGCCTTTACATAAATGACGTACGTGACGCACTGGACTCTGGTTGCATCGGGCATCTGCTGTATGCGGATGATCTTCAAATTTATACACAAGTCCCTTATGATGATGTGGATGAAGGGATTCGTATTTTACAGAGGGCGGCCAGGGCAGTGTCGGGGTGGGCTGCTGGTGTTTCTCCCACTTTGAATGCTAGTAAAACAAAGACAATCGTCTTTGGAAGTAATCGTTTTATTAAAAATTTTTATTCGGATGTGCCAAGGACGATTGACCTGGGGAGCGGTATCGGTATTCCTTTCTCTGACACCGTTACGAGCCTTGGTGTTGTACTGGACTCTAAACTGTCGTGGGAACCGCATATTAATATATTGACTAAAAAATTCAATAAAGTGATTTATAGCCTGCGGTTTTTCCGTCAGTACACCACTGAGGCTCTGCGTAAGCAGCTCGCAAACGCCCTGCTGTTCCCACATCTTGATTACTGCTCAGTGGTTTCGCTCGATGCTTCGCAGGAGTTACGAAGACATTATTTAATTTGTAATACTTATAAGCTCCTATATGAATACTTAGGTAACTTTTAAAATGCAGTTTCATTCACTACCTTCCTTGTTTTTTGTAATCTCATTATAATTAAATAATGTTCTAACAAATCACGTTTTTTTACCAAAAGGTTTGCTCTTTTATGCACTTTTATTACAAAATAATCACACAGAAAAAACTACACTCAACTTATATCACAACTTAAAATAAACGCACGTAAACAATAAAAATTCATTATTAGTTATTTGAACCAATATTCAGTTATTTACAACAAGATAACAGTTTGTAATCCTGATTTCATGAGGTCTATTCTCGTTTCACAATAGATCATAGACTTTGACTTTGACTTATTGATTTGGCCGTGGGGTACAACCCTGTCTGGCACTAAAGAATCAATTACAACGTCGTATTACAATTAATAATAACAAGTGAGCGTCTGTGGCGTAACCGACTAAGACATACGCCTTATACGGTCTCTACACATTCGCTCCGAGTGATCGGGGGTTCGATTTCCGGTGAAAACACCTGAAATTTTTTTCAAACATTTTTCATCGGAGAAAGAACCTCTGAGCGCGATGGGTAAATATCCCTGGCGTAGGTTTCCTCCTGGGGGAGTTTTCCCTACGTCACAGGCTTAGGCCTGGGCAAATGCAGGAATCCACCGTAGAAATCTACTTACCGACTGTTCTAGGAATATGGCAGCCTGTGATTTCTCGGAGATGGGTAGATTGAAATAGGTAAAGAAAATAGGTAGGAAAAATAGAGGTACAGGAAACATAGGTAAGGTAAAAAGGTAGGCAAACATCCTGACACAGAAGTGGTCAAGAATGTCGGTAGCTTGGCCAAGAGGCTGCACCAGGCCAATAGGGCGAACTAGATAAAAAAAAAATTATTAATAACAAATAAGACATAAAATTTCAAAACAAAATATAGATTTTCCTACTGATAATCATATAAAAATACCAACAATCATTCAGATAATAAACACATAGAAAATCAATTAGAATATCATATATAAAATAAGTAACTATATGCAACACAATATTAATTATTGCAATAAAGTATAGAAATATGAAAAACAAAATAATAAAATTTCAGAAGTAAAATTACAAAGTACTTTTTTTTAACAAAAATCGTTAAATCTCGGTCAATTTTGAGCCTAGAAAAAAACTAGAAAATAAATTTCAAGTTAAGCAAAATACCTTTAAAACTAGCGGTATAAAATTTTTCTACCATCATTTTCCGAAAAATGATTCAAATTTGAATACAGGCGAAAAAAAAATTTTTTTTCTTTTTATTTTTAAGTTGTAATATTTCTCAAACAAGTACTCAAAATTAAATTGCCAATACACTATTAAAAAGTCCTTACACCGAAAAAAATCCGGAGTCCCAGCGGTTCCGTAAATCCTTCAAACGCTATTGTTCGCAAAACCGCAACTATATTCGTATAAAAGTCTAATCACAAACGTTCCATTATTCCTTAACTCGTTGGATTCGATTGAAGTATGCGTGCGTTGATATTAACTCAACAGTATAAGTTAAGCGTATATGTAATGCTATATGTTCCATAACCAAAATGCACATGATTATAAACGTAAACGAAAGCGATTCTATCGATATAGTATTAGTACAATCCAAAATACGCAACGCATACAGTTATATTAACGAATCACAAAGATCAGATAGGTGCGGTAACATAGCAGTTCACTGTATATACAGCGCACAGCTCTGCCGTCGAACTGTGGCCGGTGGGGGTAAGTGTAATATGATCCGTCTAAATTAACAAACGCGCTCTGTTCCGGACTCGAAAGACAACGAGTCGATAAGGTTTTACACGATATTATTTAGGAAATGAAGCGATTGAAGCGACATAGTTTAACAACACGAGTTTAGTCAACACTATCATACATTAATTCTATATATAAGAAATGGAACCATTAAGCTTATGGGAACGATAGCTATTTAAGAAAAGGAGAATAGCACTTATTCAAATAGTTGAATGCGATGATGTTTCATATTTACTTTGCAATTAATTGAGTAAATTATAATAGAAATGATGAGAGAGATACTAATACATTATTATATATTCATTGGTTTAATATTTCATTAAATATTTATAGTAAATAAATAAATGTGTATTTATTACTCGCACGCTTGAAAAATAAAAATCGCTGCAAATCAAGTAATACATATTCCATTTGCCATTCAAAATAACATATAAAAAACTTTAGAAATGTAGTCTAGAGTTAGGATTTATAATATATTTCGAATTTTTAAAATTCTAAAATAAAATTTTTAATGCTTTTTTTATACTAAACAATTATCAATTTTTAATACTAAGTCAATTAAATACTTTTTGTTAGAAAGATAACATATGATATTTTAAGAATTATGATATGTAGGTTATTTTACTTATGTGATTAGTGTAAATATCATATTTAATCTATCAAAATAGTTACAAAGTTAATATTTTTATAAACTTTAGTTTATTTTTCCATCAACAACCAGGGAAATTCCTGAAAATTAATTATTTTTGTGAAGAAAAAACTTTTAGAAAAAATGTATTAACATTTTTTTCGATTCCAAATCATTTGTATAATCTAATTTAATTTTACAGATCGTTATTAAAGTCACCATGAAGTATAATTTACTAAAAATTGAATAGAAAAAAATTTCAAATCTATTTTTATTTCATTAACATTGTTTCCAGTCAAGAGGGCTATTTATTTATTAATTTATTCATTCATTTATCCACTTATTTAATTATCAACGTGAGTGAAATATATATGTGATTTACGTTAATTAATTGTTTATAAATTAACAACTTATCTATTTAACAAACAATAACCCATATAGAAAAAATTTTTGGATATAATTGTAAATAACTGTTAATAACTGTAAATAAATGTAAATAAATGTAAATAACTGTAAATAACTGTAAATAACTGCAAAAAAGTGTTAAAAAATGTGGGAATTGAGACATAAATAACAGTTATTTACAATTATTTACAATTATTTACTGTTATTCACTCTTATTTACAGTTATTAACTGTTATTTTTTTAAATAAAATTAATATTTACAAAATTTTCAAATGAATAAATACTTCATGATATTGTTTTCAGCAGTTTTCTGCATTTGTAACATGATATACTATTTGGTAATTAATAAAAAATGTTCTATGAATCGTCAAAATTTGTTCTCATACGAAATTTTTGTCAAATTTGTATAAAAAATATGAAATTTATCATATAAATTATCTTATAACCTAGAATTACACTTTTCACCATTAAAAAATGTGTATTATTCACAAATTTTTGTGTTACATATATTTAATTTTAAATTTAGAACAAAATTATTTGTAAATTTAACACAAAAAAATTTGTCTCATCTGAAACACTTATGTCATGTAAAATAAAAATAAACTTTTTATAGTCATACATTTTTACTAAAATAATTTAGATAATAAAAATATGTTTAAATTATTTACATTAACGAGTACTCACATTTATGTATATATTTTATAAGTCAATGAAAGCTTCAAAAAATATTGAAACTAGTACACAGTAAAATAATTGAATTAGTCTTGTAAATGCTTAATTGTTGAGAGAACGATTTATCACAAATTTTATTTATTTTAAGAAACAATAATGAAGGCAAAAAAATTATAATAAAATAATAAAACAAAATCTCATTTTTTGTTTTATGGTATTTATGAAAGCATAAAATGGTTACAATTCTTCAAATATTGCTGTTTTGCGAATTGTGATAAGACACAAAAATAATCAAGTTCTAATTTTAATTCTGAAAGAAAATAATTCATAGTGTCCATGTATGTGTAGAAAAAAATTTTCTAATGGAAAGATTTTCAATTGAATATATTTTTGTTTGTAAAAATTTTTTTACAATTATCAAAAAAAAAAAATTAAATAAAAGTTTTTTAACAGTACATTACTTTTATTTTAATGTTTACTATTTAGTAAATTTCATAAGATTTCCAAATAAAAAATATATATAGAAAAGTTTATTATATTTATTAAAGATTTTAAAAATGATTTTCTGATGTTTTTAAATTATTCGCAAATGTCAGTATACGGTATGGATTGAATGTAAAAAGTTGAAAAAATTAAGACATATCTCATACTTGTTTCGATATTCTTTGATAATTGTTTATACCTGCAGTAATTATTTCATTGGTAAATGATATATTTGAACAATATATTAAAAATTTAATAATGTAATTAACTAAAATAAAAGTGAACAGTGGTGTTTAAATAATGATTAAAATATATGTTTCAAATTAGCGAACATTTTAATTTCAATCACAGTAATAAATATATTTTAATTAAAGATGAGAATTTAGATGTATTTGTACAGATTTCGATTTGAAAAATAAAAAAGATAACTCGCTACTAATATCTGTATATATACGTATATTTGTATGTACATTAAGTTTCTTTCATATTTTGCAACTATTTAAAAAAATTTAAACATTAAGAAGAGGTAGAAATTTTATATAATGTTTCGCATGAAAGCACTAGGTTATTTCTAGAAATAATACGGACATTTTTGCTAGACATAAGTATAAAAATTAAAATAATTTAATCACGTACACAAGCGGAAAAAATTTACAAAGATGATTGAAAATTTTCGAAAGGAACTAAAACACATCGAAAATTTTTTTGAGAATTTGGACGAAGCATTGGGAGTATTATTTAAGTTTATTATACTTTTTTTCACTTTGTTTTGTCTTGTTTCAATTCGTTTCATTTTTTAAATGATGAGTAATAATCTGTAATAATAAGTGTTTCAGAATGTTTCAATTCGTCTCAAATTTTTTCGGTTCATTTCATTTTGTTTTATTCTTTTTTGTTTTATTACTATCTATTTCTGTTTCATTTCAATTGACTTTAAAAAAATCGCCTTGTATAAAATTTTTTGGTTGTTTCAAAAAAATTAAAGGAAGTGAAACAAACTAAAACGAATTGTATTAAACTTAAACAAACCGAAACACATTACAACACACTGAGTGTTTTGTCCAAATTCTCACAAAAATTATCAACATATTTCAGTTTATACAATTTGTGTAAAAATGTTTTCAAAAACCTCTGGAATAATTTGAAATATCTCATTTATTTTTTCCGCCAGAGTAGTTTTTAAAAGTAATTGAACCAATTAAAATATCTTCAAAAATATGAATATTTTCATTTTCCACAATTTACTTTATTATAAATAAAAAGAAAAATAAATAAGCACGGTTTATTTAAAATTAAACTTTATAAGAACGAAATATGTATATTTGATTTTAACTATAAAATTTTTATTTTTGTCAATTTTTGTTCGAATATAATACAAGATTCTGTTTTGTTGTAAGAAAGACAAATATGCAAAAGTTCTCATTCTATAAATTTGTTTTTAAGAAGATCTCACATTTTCAACCTTTTTTTAGTCATAAGTTCCGTTGAATTCGATATATAATTATTTAGGGGGGGATCCAATATTTAGAATGTTCATTTCACATCTGCGTCAAATTACGAATTTCATTTATTCGAATCATTATTTTATAATTTCGAAGTTCAAATTTAAGAAAATTCATAAAATAGAAACGTGTAAACTACAAATGCCCAATCAAACGAAGTTAGATTATTAGAATATTATTTATTCGACGCTAAAGATGAGTCTATTATTTCGAAATTACAACTGTACTAATTAACATAAAAATAAAATAGAAATTTATTTAATCGAAAATCACTGATTTATTCATTGCTGATGTTTTAAACTTAGTAGTTTTCGGTTAAATAAATTTCTATTTTATTATGTTTATTAGTGCAGCTGTAATTTCGAAATAGTTGACTTATTATTAATGTCGAATAAATAATATTCTAATAATCTAACTTCGGTTGATTGGGCATTTGTAGTTTACACATTTCTATTTTATGAATTTTCTTAAATTTAAACTTCGAAATTTCGGAATAATTATTCGAATAAATAAAATTCGTATTTTTGACGCAAATTTTAGATGAACATTCTATATATTGGACACCCCCCCCCCATTATTTATCTAATAATTTTCTAACCAGTTTATAATCAATAATGTTTTTTTGAAAAAATTATATTTATAAATATTGTTAAGGATCATATATGAAAAAAATTATAAAAAACTTGTCTATGATTTAGTGTTTTAACACTTTTTGTGAGCAAGATTTTTTGTGTGATTTCTTAAAAACTGTTAAATTAATTAATTATTGTTTGTTAAATAGATAAGTTGTTAATTTATAAACAATTAATTAACGTAAATCACATATATATTTCACTCACGTTGATAATTAAATAAGTGGATAAATGAATGAATAAATTAATAAATAAATAGCCCTCTTGACTGGAAACAATGTTAATGAAATAAAAATAGATTTGAAATTTTTTTCTATTCAATTTTTAGTAAATTATACTTCATGGTGACTTTAATAACGATCTGTAAAATTAAATTAGATTATACAAATGATTTGGAATCGAAAAAAATGTTAATACATTTTTTCTAAAAGTTTTTTCTTCACAAAAATAATTAATTTTCAGGAATTTCCTGGTTGTTGATGGAAAAATAAACTAAAGTTTATAAAAATATTAACTTTGTAACTATTTTGATAGATTAAATATGATATTTACACTAATCACATAAGTAAAATAACCTACATATCATAATTCTTAAAATATCATATGTTATCTTTCTAACAAAAAGTATTTAATTGACTTAGTATTAAAATTGATAATTGTTTAGTATAAAAAAGCATTAAAAATTTTATTTTAGAATTTTAAAAATTCGAAATATATTATAAATCCTAACTCTAGACTACATTTCTAAAGTTTTTTATATGTTATTTTGAATGGCAAATGGAATATGTATTACTTGATTTGCAGCGATTTTTATTTTTCAAGCGTGCGAGTAATAAATACACATTTATTTATTTACTATAAATATTTAATGAAATATTAAACCAATGAATATATAATAATGTATTAGTATCTCTCTCATCATTTCTATTATAATTTACTCAATTTATTGCAAAGTAAATATGAAACATCATCGCATTCAACTATTTGAATAAGTGCTATTCTCCTTTTCTTAAATAGCTATCGTTCCCATAAGCTTAATGGTTCCATTTCTTATATATAGAATTAATGTATGATAGTGTTGACTAAACTCGTGTTGTTAAACTATGTCGCTTCAATCGCTTCATTTCCTAAATAATATCGTGTAAAACCTTATCGACTCGTTGTCTTTCGAGTCCGGAACAGAGCGCGTTTGTTAATTTTGACGGATCATATTACACTTACCCCCACCGGCCACAGTTCGACGGCAGAGCTGTGCGCTGTATATACAGTGAACTGCTATGTTACCGCACCTATCTGATCTTTGTGATTCGTTAATGTAACTGTATGCGTTGCGTATTTTGGATTGTACTAATACTATATCGATAGAATCGCTTTCGTTTACGTTTATAATCATGTGCATTTTGGTTATGGAACATATAGCATTACATATACGCTTAACTTATACTGTTGAGTTAATATCAACGCACGCATACTTCAATCGAATCCAACGAGTTAAGGAATAATGGAACGTTTGTGATTAGACTTTTATACGAATATAGTTGCGGTTTTGCGAACAATAGCGTTTGAAGGATTTACGGAACCGCTGGGACTCCGGATTTTTTTCGGTGTACGAACACGTTTAAAATGAGTGGTCGTAGAGTTCTGTACGACCCTTATTTGCTGAAATACAAAATTTTTTAATTAGAACTTTTTTCTCAAGGGTGGCTCTTTTTTATTGTATTCCACTGTATATAATCTAAGATATTCTATACCTCATTCATGTACAAAAATGTCATTAAAATGCGAATGAATAAGTAAAATGTACTCTAGATAGTGCAAGAAATATTAAATTGGATAATTATTATGTTTCTTCTATTAAATATAATCATTTTATTTAATTACTTCTTATTCCAAAATCTTTGCTATTCACAAGATACTTTGAAAGCCTCGTTACACTAATGATTTAAAATTAATATAACTTATATAATTTTTTAATGTTTACTTCACGACTTAACTGATTTAAATAGTTAAAATTTATTTAATACCGGATAATCATACTTAACCTTACTTATTTGTTCACTTATTTCCTTTTTTTTATTTATAAAGTTAAATGAGTTAAAAATTCATTGGATTAATGTTACGAGTAAGTGTGATGTGGTAACGACGCCTTTGAGTCGCGTCTCTTTGCCTCTCTCTCTTACTCATAATGAAAGACAAAGAGCATTGCGGGTTTCCCTCGTTTCACGGTGAACGAGATTCGAACATGCGAACTGATCTGTGGCGGGCTTTCCATTAAAATTTGAACTTCGATTTATTTTCAAAAAATTTTTATAATTGCGAAATCTTTTTTTTTGAGTATATACATTTCTTTATCATTAATTATATTTTTATATCAACAATATTGAAAACGATCTACCTCGCCGATCAAATTTTCATATTTCATTAAAGAAAATTTTGATTTAATTTTAATATCAAAAATGCAATTTCGGACTCGTTGCAACGTACTTGATGTGCGTACTTATTCTCAACAGGGATATATCTGCTGTTCATTAATAATTATTTTTAAGGCTGGAATTTATAGTCGTCACTCATTTCTCATTTCTCAAGTATTCTATCTTTGTTCTTCTTATGGAAATAGAGCCAGAAGAACAAGGATAGAATACTTGAGAACTGAGAAATGAGTAAAGACTATACATTTTAGCCTAAGTTATTGTTAGCATAGTGTGGCGTTAGCATAGCTAAGTTCCAGCCTTCAGTTAATTATGATAAAATGTAAATGCGTAAGCGTAAACGCAGTCTCGAGTAGAGAGACGAACCAACCAATAGTTACCAAGTCATCAGGATCAGTGGTGTACTAGCTTCAGAACTATACACAGTGTGCTAGCAGTGGCTGGCGAAATAGTATTGGAATAAATACTTATAAACTAAATTGTTTGTTTTAGTTCCTTTCAACCTCCTGAGGATACGTAACTAGGGATTATCTTATGGAGTCAGATAAATTTGATTGTCAGGATCTTGTGCCAGTTTAACCATCAATTAATCCTAATTATACACACATTCATACCACAACACCTACAGTCGTGACGCCGACTCCAGGAAGAGGTTGAGGAGAAAGAAAAGGATTGCCACCAGTTCATTAGCAAGCCATGCTGTACAAAAAGACTCCCGGTCTGCAAGCTCTTCACATAAAAACTTTTCAAGATATTTAGTTAAATAAAACAAAAAAAAAGTAAGAAATATAAATATCTTTTTTAATATAGCAAAAATTGAAGAAATAGTAAAAATTAAAGAAAAAGAAAAGATTAGAGAAAAAGAAAAATTTTAATGCGTAAATTTGATTTTAAAAGTTTGAAAAAGTTTTTGCCTTGGAAAATTCTTGTAAATTTAATATAATGACAAGTTAAAGATATTTTAAGAAGAAAATGATATATATTAAATAAAAGTCTGACAAACACAAAATCAAAAAGAAAAGAAAACAAATAAATAATAAAAAGTACGAAAGTTTGAAAAAGATTTATCAAAAAAAGAAACGAAAAAGAAAGAATATCGAAATAGTAGAAAAGTAAAAAAAAAATTTTGAAGTGCGTTTTTTAGTGCGAGTTAACTTAAACATAAAAATCTAATTGAAATCACAAAAAGATAGAAGAAAAGACTTGGTTAATGAAGACCAGAAGCCAAGAGTTTTGAGTGAATCGCGTGTGATTTATGATCGCCATTGTGCGAAGCTATTAGCAAAAGTCCGCCATTTTAGAATGCTAAACTTAACCACGCGATACCGAAACTCATCAGTTATTGTTAAATAATTAAACAATATTTTATTTTGTTAGGCGAGTGAAAAGTATGTTGTAAATGTACCTGTGTGTACTCCTAGGGCAAATAATACTGTATAAGTGTTTGTGTTTCGGCTGGCGATCCTATAAATACCCCCAATTTTAATTTAGATTAGCACGTGTAGGCTTAAGAGGAGGCCGAACTATCTGTTTTTGTCTAATAGAGTTTTTCATAATTTATATGAAAACCATCCGTTGTAACAAAAAAAAGTTGTTTTTTCATTCTCACTCAATTGCAAATAATAAAACCTTTTTTGTTCCTTAAAAAAAGGACCTTTTCTAAATTTATATAAATTTATGACATTTTTAACTCATTTAATAAAAATAGAAAATAAATATAAATAATTCTCATTTTATTTTGGATAAGTAAAATAATAAATTTACCTAAAAAAATAAATAATTTTATGAATTTAAACTTCATTAAGGCGACTTCGGATTTTAGGTTAGGTTTTATTTTTGAGTTTACAAATTACTCTTTCAATATGTAAAATTTTTCAGGGTGTGTGTGTGTGTGTGGATGTATGAGTTCAGTTAGTAAACTGTATCTCGAGAACTACTCGATGGATTTGCTTCTAATTTTGCATGGAATTTAGTTTTTTGACTAACTTGCTAGGAAGCTATTGATAATTGATTCTTCTAGCGTAGTTTTCATTTTAGAGTTTAAAAAAAAAAAAAATTTCGATTTTTCGTTTTTTGGTTTTTTTTTGTTTACTACTCGATGAATTTGCTTCAAAATTTGCATGGAAATTATTTGTAATTGCCCGGATAAAATGAATCTTTAAAAACTGATTTTCTTAGCTTAGTTTTAAATTTACAGCATTTTGAAATTAAAAAAAAAATGTTTCTATTTACTAAGCCAATAAAATCTTAAAAACTACTCGATGGATTTACTTCAAATTTTCCATACAATTCAATTTTTCGATCAACTGGTGCGGAAGCTATTGAGAATTGGTTTTCTTAGCGTAGTTTTTTTTTAAGAATCATTTTAAGAATTTTAAAAAAATTTCGATTTTTCATTTTTTTTGTATTTTACGTAAACTACTCGAAGAATTTGTTCGAAAATTTGTATGGAACTTAATTGCGACTGCCAAAAGTATAAAAAAATTTTGTGACTAATTTCCTTAGCGCACTTTTAATTTAAGAGCATTTTTTAAATTTTTAAAAAAATTTTTATTTTCAATTTTTTTCTATTTCACGAAAACCATTTGATAGATTTGCTCCAAAATTTGTATGCAATTTATTCGCTACTGTCTGGAGAATACAAGCTTTAGAAAACTAATTTTCTCAGCGCAGTTTTAATTTTCGAGCACTTTGAAAATTTTCAAAAAAATTTTTATTCTTCACTTATTTTCTATTTTGCGTAAACCATACTATAAATTTCCTCCAAAATTTTTATACAATTAATTCGCTATTGTCTGAAAAAAATAAGCTTTTGAAAACGAATTTTCTTAGTGTGGTTACAATTTTAGAGAATTTTGAAGATTTAAAAAAAAATTTCGATTCTTCTTTTCTTATTTTTTTTTATTCTACGTAAAGTACTCGATAGATTTGTTCTAAAAATTGCAGGAAAATTATTTGCGACTGCCAAAAAAAGGGAAATTTTCAAAAATTGATTTTCATAGCGTAGTTTTAATTTTAGAGCATTTTTAAAATTTAGAAAAAGAAATTTTGAAAAGAAAATGTTATTTATTTAACCAGTTAGATCTCAAAAATTACTCGACGGATTCGCTTCAAATTTTGTATACCATCTGTTTTTGTATAACTAGACGGGAAGCTATTGAAAATTGGTATTCATAGTGTAGTTTTTTTTTATAGTGCCATTTTAAGAATTTGAAAAAATTTTCGATTTTTTATTTTTTTTGTATTTTACGTAAGTTACTTGATGAATTTGCTTTGAGATTTCCATGGGAATAATTTGCATCTGCCAAAAGAAGGATAACTTTTATAAACCCATCTTCTTAGCGTAGTTTTCATTTTAGAAAATTAAAAAAATTTTCTTAAAAAATTTTCATATTTCAATTTTTTTCCATTTTACGTAAAGTACTCGATAGATTTGCTCTAAAATGTGTATACAAGTTATTTGCTTCTGTCTTTATGAACCAAGTTTAAAAAAAATAATTTTCTTAGCGAAGCTTTTTGATCATTTCTTTTGATTTCTGAGTAACTCTTGAAACTTTATAATAGTACTACTAATTTAGATGTTGACTTCGTTCTTTTAAAGTACAAATTTATTAATAAATATTAATGACTAATGTTAGACAATTTTTTTTATATTAAAATCATATTTAAATAAATATAAAAAAAAATAATGAAACTCAAAGAGCTCTATGAGAAAGCATTCCGCCAGAGCACTTGGCAGCGTTTTTTTTATTGATTTAACAAAAATTTAACTTAAAATGAATAAAAGAATAATAAAACAATAAATAAAAGAATTAGGAAATGTGCTTTAATAAGGCATATTTTTTAAAAAGTGTTGTCAATTTTATCAAAGCGCAATAAAAATCACGTTAAATACCATTGATATTAAAAAAACATTTATAAAAAAATGGTTTAATTTTTATAGTTACAAAAATAATTTAATTATAATACTGCTCATAAATTCGCTATGTGTTATCGGACTAGATGAAAAACTAAAAAAAAACCTGATGCAAAAAAACTATCGTATATTTAGAAAGAAATATAGTAGGAAAATTAAAAAAAGTAGGTATTTTAAAGTATTCACTAAAAAGAATGCATTACATTTTTCAAAGCTTCTTATCATATTATAAAGTTAACTGAAAAATAAAATGTATTCATTTAAATTAAAAAAAATGTATTTGTTTAGTTACTTTTCAAGTATGATTCAATAAAATTTGAAAAGTAATATATTTGATAGTATTGCACTGTTTTGTATAATTTGTGAAAATTATTTTCATAGGAAACCGTATCAAAATTTAACACATAAGTACGGAAAATTAAGGTAAAATTTTTGTATGCTTTGAAACAAAAAAAATTATTGTCAAATTTACATCAAATATATGTACTTCATTATTCAAATTGTCTCATTACATATAATTGTACATTTCATTATTAAAAAAATTAATATTCTTTATAAATTTTTTTGTTGAAATTTTCATTTTAAAATTTACACAAAAACTTTTTTGAAGTAGCCAAATTTTAATCCAAGCCAAAGATGTGTAAAAAAAATAATTTATTGATAATTTTATTATTAAAACAGTTTTAAATGTATGTGGTAAAGGTTATTTTGTTGTATTTTTTAAAATAAAATGTTGATGCTATTGATATTGCACCTAAATATTTACTAAATTTGAAATTTTTACAATACTACAAATTTTTGCTAACAAATATAATACCGAAAAAAAAAATTTTGAAATTTTAAACTAAAGTTCATTTAAAGTACTTGTAATAATTAATTAGGCAATCATATCTTGAGTATTGTTAGATTTAGGTATTTTATAATTAGTCTCTATTTAAAAATTAGTGAGAAAATAATATAATTGGATATAGGATAATAAATAACGTGTATGTAACACCACTTGAATAATAAAATTAACGTTTATTATAATTAAGTGAATTTAGATAATACAAAATAGCGTCAGGCTTTTACGAAAACACCGCTTGCGGCCATAAACGCGTACTACACGCCTGCTCATTTGCGTCTGACTCGATCTCTCCCGCGCGACTCTCAGTTTCTATTCGGTTCTATTCCGTTCCTACCTACTCTATCTCTGTCGCATACATTTGAGCAGACTTATATCTTATATGTATAAGATTTCCTAACACTCGGCCATTCTTACATGCGTTTGGCCTCCAAACGGTTATAATAATATTTTTTTTATATTACATTAAAACTTTTAAGAACAATCGTAATCTAATAATCTATTTGGTATTTTTCTAATTCTTTTTGATGGTTTTATTTCTATCGCGTTATCTTGAATCTCCGACCATATAAACGTTTGTGACTTTTTCAATAAGTCTGTTAATGACGATGCTATTTGTGCAAATCCTGGTATAAACCTACGAAAGAAAGAAGCTAAGCCAATAAATCGCCTTACGTCGTGTACATTTTTCGGTCTCGGAAATTCTTCGATTGCGCGTATTTTTCTCTCACCCGGAGTAATAACACCTTCACCTAAAACATAACCTAGATACTCGACTTTACGCATTCCAAATCTGCACTTCTTTAAATTTAAAGTTAAGCCTGCATCTTTTAACATTTCTAATACCTCGACTAAATATATTAATAATTCCTCCCACGTTTCTGCAAAAATGCACGTATCATCAAAGAAATTAAATGCGATCCCTTTTCGCTGCGCTATCCCTAGTACTCGATCCATTAATTTTGCAAAATATTTTGGCGCGTTTATTAATCCAAACATGGCACGTTCAAATTGGCCTGTCTGTGTTTCAGTAATGAAAGCTGTTAATTTCTTAGCGCTCTCAGTGAGCGGTAATTGTAAATAGCCATGTGCTAAATCTAGAGTTATAAAATATTTTGCAGAATTAAGCATTTCTAACATATTATCAAAATTAGGTATAGGAGCATTAATTCGTTTCGTCATTTTATTAAGTCGCCTATAATCTACGACCATACGTGGCGTACCGTCCTTTTTCCTAACAACAAACGCTGGACTTGCGAATTCTGACTTTGTCTCTGTTACTAAGCCCGCTTGTTTATATTCCGTAACTATTTTATCTAGATCAGTTCTGTCTTTCGCACCTAACCTATACGGTTTCATTTGAAATGGTTGTGCTTTCTCCTCTAACTCGATATCCATTTCGATTAAATTTGTACGTCCTATTTCGCTCGGTGTCATTGCGATACATTCTCTATAATTATTTAATATTCTTACTAGTTCACCTTTTTGTTTTTCGGTTACTATTACGTCAGTTACTACCTCTTCTAGATTTATTTCCTGTTTCCGCGCTTTTAGTTCACACGTTTCTTCTATCGACATAATCGGCTCGCCTACTTCATCACCGCATTTAATAATTTTTACTTGATCGTTAAAATTTGATACCGGCAACTCAATATTACCTACATTTGTTCTCAATTTTACAAAATTTATCGTACCCGGCTCAAGAGTAACATTTTCTAACGATCGCGGTCTTCCTGGTGATTTATCAAAATCTGAAAATAAGCTCGGATCTATATTCGAGAACGTAAGATCATAACCAATACGCTTGTAGGTTATATCTAGTGCTTCGGTAAACGTTCTACCTAGAATCACATCGCACTGCTGTGCTGTGTCCGGTACTACTCGAAATTCTATTTTTCTCGGTTTGAGGTTATCTAATTTTACTTCTGCGTTCACCACGCCCGGAGATTGAACTGCACTTTCGTCGAAGCCCTCTAGAATCGACATCTTTTTCTCCATATTTAAACTCGCGCATAAAACTGCCGAAGCTTTCATTGTGCACACGGATGCACCCATATCTATTAACGCAGTAATACCTATTTCGTTAACCGTGATCTCACGAATAAATTGTTGAGAAAACAAGTATGTATGGGTTTATGAATTACATGTATAATTGAGATTGTATGAACAGCTAATGAATGTAGTTGTAGTAAGGATGGGAAACCTATAAATATTTGTTTAAGTTGGCACCACTCACTAAGTATAACTACGATATATATATGCTTGATAAGTCGTTGTATGTTTAAGCTACTATGTACTCTATAAGTTTTGCTAATTCAATAAAACATAAATCTGTTTTATAATAAATAATCCTTTATTCATCTTTATTACAAATTCCATAATTCAATAGGTTATGGGCCCAGTGGTTTAGTAAAAGGAATATTTAAACAGTTAATACAATATTAAAATATAAAACTTTATTCTAAAGAATATAGTGCAAAGAGGTTATCTCTGCCACGTGTGCAAATAAAAGGACATATACCTCGACGCCAAAAGAAAAGAAATGAATAAAGACGAGGAATTAGCAAGAATAAATAAATTAGAAGACCCAAGTGAATGGAGTTTATGGAAATTCCAAATTTCAGTTATGCTGAAATCGTATAATGTATATAGAGTACTGACGGGTCAATTAAAGAAACCAGTAGAACTGCAAAATGATGCTAGTGCAGAAAATAAGAAAAATTATGAAGCAAAATTAGCTGAATATGAAAAAGCAGATGGCATAGCACAAAGAATAATAATAACCACAGTAACAAAAAAGGTTATGATACACTTAGTAAACTTTGATAATGCTAAGTCAATGTGGGAAAAATTACTCGAGATTTTTGAGAAAAAGGATGATGCAAGCTTACACATTCTGCAAAAGAAATGGCATACCTTAAAGAAAGACAGTGCAGAGAACATGCACACTCATATTTCAACAATTGAAGATTTAGCATATCGCATTAAAATAATGGGAGAAGATGTAGATGATAAAATGTTAATTTCAAAAATATTAATCACTTTACCTGCTGAGTACAACCACTTTCATAGTGCTTGGGAATCTACTCCAGAAGAGCAAAGAACAAAAGCTAACCTTATATCAAGATTAATAGCTGAAGAATCTCATTTGAATCCAGAAAAGGAATCCAAAGATAACCAGGCATTAACTTGTCAGAAAATGCATAAAGGTAAATATAAAGACAATAGAACAAGTAAAAATCAAAAGAGACCTGGTTTATGTCACATTTGTAAAAAGCCAAACCATTGGGCTCGTGACTGTCGTTATAATAAATGGAATAAAAATAAAAATGATAATTCAAATGAAGCACATGGTGAAGGATTAATGTGTGAAGCCTTAACCACTATAACACAACCAAGTGATTATACTACAGATTGGTATAAAGATAGTGGCGCAAGTGATCATATGTCTCATAACAGAAAATGGTTTATAAACTATAAGACAATAGAAACACCAAGCTTTGTAAGAATTGGTAGTGGTGAGTTGTTAAAAATACATGGTAGAGGAGATATAAATATACTCACTTATAATGGTCAAGAATGGACCAAAAATCATCTAAAAAATGTTCTATATGTACCAGAAATAAAGTACAATTTATTTTCTGAAATTGCTGCATTAGATAAAGGTTTAAAACATGAATCATACTCTAATATGTGTAAATTCATCAAAGATAAAAAGGTGTTAGCAATAGGTTACAGAGAATCTAAAGAACTTTTTAAAATGCAATTTAAAGTGAAAGCACAAGAATGTGATCTAGAAGTACCAAACAAGACAAAAGCTTATATTTCAGAATCCTTGAATATATGGCATGAAAAATTGGTACATCAAAATCCTACAAAAGTTAAAAGTATACTAAACAATCATGATATAAAGCTATCAAGTAATGATTGGTCTTTTTGTGATGCATGTGCAATAGGAAAAGCACATAGATTACCCTTTCCAAAAGGTGAATCTAAGTCAAGTAAAATAGGTGAACTTATACATGTTGATGTCTGTGGACCAATGCAAGAAAAATCCTCAGCTTGTATGGAAGAATACATTAAGAAAACTGAGAAGCATTGTACTCAAGGAATAAAGATAATAAGAACTGATAATGGATTAGAGTTCATAAACGAAAAAGTATCCAATATTTTGAAGAAATTTGGTATTACACACCAACGTACAGTTGCTTATTGTCCAGAACAAAATGGTTCAGCAGAAAGAGAGAACAGAACCATAATAGAAGCAGCACGTACAATTTTGTATTCAACAAATTTTAAGTTAAAATTTTGGGCAGAAGCAGTAAATACTGTTACATATGTATTAAACCTTACAGGAAACAGTTCAATAAAAGATAAAACTCCATATGAGTTATGGAACAACAGTAAAGGAAAAATAAACCATTTACATGTTTTTGGTGAATTAGTTTATGCTCACATTCCCAAGATTAAACGTCAAAAACTAGATAAAAAATCTGAACTTGGATATTTCATTGGATATGCTGAAAATACAAAAGGATATCGCATATGGTTTCCACATTCAAATAAAGTTGAAATAAGAAGAGACATTATTTTTACAAACAAAGTTGAACCAATTAAAGAAAATGGTAATGAATCTGGTATGTTGCTTTTCTTACCTGAGGAAGAATCTGAAGATTATATAACCTCACAAGAGCAAAACAAAGATGATCAAGAGCCTACAAGAAATAACTTGCCTGAAGAAAAAGTTGTTGCCAATGATGAGATAGAAGAACCTAACCTGCAAGAGGAAATAAACCAAGAAGCTGATGAAATACAAGAGAATATACCCAACGTACTCGATGTTGAACCAGTAAGTGAAAACAGTCAACGAACCTTGCGTAATCGAGCACAATTGAAACCGCCAAAAAGGTATACTGACTCTGTAAACATAGAGCAATGTTTAATTTCAGAAGGTTGTGAACCTTTGAATTATAAAGAAGCAATAAATGGAGAAAATGCCGAAAAATGGAAATCAGCCATGAAAGAAGAGATGACATCACTCAAGAAAAATCATGCCTGGACGCTTGTGCAACCACCAGCTGATGCAAACATCATGGGATGCAGATGGGTTTTTAAAATCAAAAGAAATGAAGAAGGTAAACCAATACGTTATAAAGCTAGATTAGTAGCAAAAGGCTATAATCAAATTCAAGGAATTGATTACACAGAGACTTTTAGTCCTGTAATAAGATACAATTCTATAAGATTATTATTATCCATAGCAGCTCAAGAAAATCTATTAATAAATTTATTTGACATAAAGACTGCTTTTCTCAATAGTGATGTTCAAGAAGACATCTATATGAAGCAACCTGAAGGTTTCTCTAATGACGTAAATAAAGTCTGCAAGTTACAAAAAAGTTTGTATGGACTTAAACAAGCTTCCAGATGTTGGAACCAAAGATTTACAAACCTTCTTCAAAGGAATGGATTAAAACAAACAAATGCTGATCCTTGCATTTTTATAAATAATGATAACAACAACAAAATTATACTCGGCATTTATGTTGATGATGGAATTATTTTAGCTAAAAATAAATATAATGTTGATTGTTTACTTGATATGCTCAGAAAAGAGTTTGAAATAACAACTGATAATTTTTCTACCTTCCTAGGATTACAAATTATTAAACATAGTGATGGATCTATAACATTGCATCAAACCGCATATGCTAAAAAGATAATAGAAAGATTTAGAATGACAGATGCTAATCCTGTCACTATTCCAGCGGACGTTACTCAACAGATAAGTTCAAATGAAAAGGAGACTGTTAATGTACCATATAGAGAAGCAGTTGGAAGTCTGTTATATTTATCCAATGGAACGAGACCAGATTTAGCATTTGCAGTTAACAGAGCAAGTAGATATTTAGAAAATCCTACTAAAGAAAATTGGAATGCTGTTAAACGTATTTTAAAATATCTCAAAGGAACGATTAACCTTGGATTGAAATTTGAAAGAAAAACTGATTATCACTTAAAAGCCTATAGTGATTCAGATTTTGCTAACGACATAAGTACAAGAAAATCAATATCAGGATATATTGTCAAAATAGGAACAAACGTTATTAGTTGGAATTCTCAACGTCAAGCTACAGTGGCATTATCTACTACTGACGCTGAATACATTGCAGCATGTCAAACTGTTAAGGAAATTGCATGGTTAATCATGTTAATAGAAGAAATGAAGATTTTAGATAATATCTATACAACACTATACTTGGACAACATGAGCACAATTCAACTAATAAAGAATCCTATATATCATAAGAGAACCAAAAATATTGATATTAAATATCACTACATTCGAGAGAAATATAAAGAAAAGGTATTCGACTTGCAATATATCAACACGAACGACATGCCAGCAGACATACTCACAAAACCTTTAGCAAGACCACAATTTGTGAAGCATCGTCTATCCTTGTGTCAAGAAATTGAAGAAAACAAATGATAAATAGTGATTTGTTAATAAGTAAATGATATGTATGAAACTAGTTAAAATCTAGAAAGATGTAATTTTGTTAAATCATAAGTGTCAATGAATCATTTGATGTAAAATATTTTTTTTTATGTAATACATAAACAGGGAGAGTGTTGAGAAAACAAGTATGTATGGGTTTATGAATTACATGTATAATTGAGATTGTATGAACAGCTAATGAATGTAGTTGTAGTAAGGATGGGAAACCTATAAATATTTGTTTAAGTTGGCACCACTCACTAAGTATAACTACGATATATATATGCTTGATAAGTCGTTGTATGTTTAAGCTACTATGTACTCTATAAGTTTTGCTAATTCAATAAAACATAAATCTGTTTTATAATAAATAATCCTTTATTCATCTTTATTACAAATTCCATAATTCAATATAAATTTTTCGCCCGATGCGTTTCCATCGCCTATATGAATTGTATTAACCGTTCCTTTCTTCGAATCTTCGTTTTGTTTACAACGCGACGCGATATGGCCTTCACGCTTACATAAATAACACGTTACTACTTTTCTATCACTCGGACAATTCTTTGCGATGTGACCGATCTCTTTACATTTAAAACATTTTCGCGTATTATCGCTTGACGCCGCAGATGCTACGCTCGCGTTGTTACTTAGCTCTGCCGTTGTTGATCCACTTGTCGTCGCTGTTGCACCTGTAGAGCCCGATGATGCTTGTTGCTTGTTCACGCCATTCGTTGTTGTTAACGTTCGTTTTCCTACTATGCGATCTCTTCGATGAGAATCAAGCTTTTCAAATTTGACCATATCTTGTAGCATCAGTTCAATTGATGCATATTCTTTGGCTAGAATATAATTTGCCAACTCTTTAGACCACAAGCCGTCTGCTACTTCGTCTCGCATTTCAGCCACAGAAAAGTCTAAACCGTCGCATAGCCAAACCTTATCAAAAACATACTCTTGTAAGCTTTCCTTATTTGTCTGCGTTCGCGCTGCCATTCGACGCAACTTTTCACTTTTACTCAGTGCTGCTGTAAATGCTATTTTAAACGATGCTTTGAACGCTTCATAGTCCGCTATTGTATTTACACGTGTCAAATACCATTTGAATGCTGCATTCTTCAAGTGAGCCTTTGCTACATTAAAAGCTACTGCTTCAGACCAACCATAAATATTTTTCATAACATCCAGCTCTCGGATCCATGCGTCTGCTTTTTCTGGGCCTTCTGTGCCGTTAAAATCTCTAATTGCGGCTTGAATGTTTGGTGTAACCGTCACTTGCGTTCCACGCGCATTTACGCCATCATTTCTTTGTGCTCTTGCCGACTCATCTACGCTTCTCAAAGCCTGAGTTTGTTCCTGCAGGACACCTCCTAATGACAATAATACCCGCGCTAAATCTATTTCCGTAGCCTGATCGTTATCGGCATTAGTTTGTCTTTGATTTTCAATCGCTGCGTTGATCTTTAGTATTTCACTCTCATACTTTGCTCTTTCTTCAGCTCTACGAGACTTTTGGCGTTCAATTTCAGCTAGCGCCACCTTTAATTACCTATCTGCTTCAGTCTCCGCCATCTTGTTTCTTTGTTACTATTCTTAGAATCCAACCGTTATTTTCTCACTTTAGTTGTCTTTCAAGCACTTTTCACCGCTTTCACACACTAACTTGTTTCTACCTATCAATCTATATACCTCTTTTTTTGTAATTCTTACACTTTTCTTCTTTTGTGATTCTTACACACCTTTTTTTTGCAATCCCACTTCTGAATTGTTAGATTTAGGTATTTTATAATTAGTCTCTATTTAAAAATTAGTGAGAAAATAATATAATTGGATATAGGATAATAAATAACGTGTATGTAACACCACTTGAATAATAAAATTAACGTTTATTATAATTAAGTGAATTTAGATAATACAAAATAGCGTCAGGCTTTTACGAAAACACCGCTTGCGGCCATAAACGCACTGGATTCCATGCTGGTTGTTCTGTTTTTGTTAACTTAGGGTTGTGTTCAAAATGTTGTTGTGTGCTCTTTGGCCGCGTCCTCGGGCGGAGGCGTGGCCATTTCTTTTGCTCTGGTTTCTGCGCTCTCGGGGGGGGAGAAACGGGTCTTTCTGTTTGTTTTTTTATGAAGGGATGTAAAACGTAACTGACTAAATAATTATTTTAACTAAATTTAATTTAAAGGATAAGCAGGTGAGGATTTGGCGGGTCGGGCGTGTTCCTTGAGTGCGAGTTCACTTGTAGCACTTTTTAAACTTTTATTTAGTTTTATTTTATTTATTTTATTAATAAATATTTATTAAAGTGTTTTATTAATATTAAAAAATTATCATAAGAAAAAATAAAATAAAAAAAAGGATAGTAATCTATAAAAATTCAAAAAAATTAAAAAAAAAGTTTATTAATTATTAAATTATAATAAATAATAAATAATAAATTATTATAATTATATTAAAAATTATGAAAAACAGGGAATTAAAATTAAAAAAAATAAATAAAATAAAGAATAAAAATTAAAAAAGATGGGCGGACGGCGGGTTTTTTAAGTTAAAATATAAAGTTGTGTTATTTTTAAAAGGAAGATGGGTTTGTGGGCGCGTCGGGGGGCGCCCGGATGGGTGGGGAGTTCGGGGAGTCGGCGTGTGTTTCTCTCATCTTTGTTGGTTCCAATATAAAGAGCTGGCGATTGTTCAATGTTTGTGAGGGGTTGGCTGCTTCCGGCGCGTACTACACGCCTGCTCATTTGCGTCTGACTCGATCTCTCCCGCGCGACTCTCAGTTTCTATTCGGTTCTATTCTGTTCCTACCTACTCTATCTCTGTCGCATACATTTGAGCAGACTTATATCTTATATGTATAAGATTTCCTAACAGTATAAATATTTTTTTCATATATAACTAATGATCAAAGCCTACTTATAAGGAAAGATCATCTCCACCTTCGAGATGAAAAAAATTAACCCGTATTTTTTCTTTTGTTTAAATAGATTTTAGAGACAAAGTTATACATATTTTTCAATAATATAATGAAAAGAAGTTGTTGTAAGAACTTGAATGACCGGACAACTAAAAATCTTACAGAAAAATGTATTAAATATTAAAAAAGTACAAGTTAAATACTTTAATTTAAGCCTTATTAGCTTAAAAAAGCTCAATGCTGTTAAAAAGTTATGCTTAATTGAAAATTATTACATATTTGTTAATAGTTTTAGCATATAATATATAATAAATTTTTTACTCTATTTATACTTGTATATTTAAACTTTATATAATGTTTATTCAAAACATATTATCCCATTCGTTGAAAATTGTCTAATTTTGAACTTTATTCAAGAACATTTATTTATTTTATGATATTTTAGATTTATTATTAATGTCTTAAACATTTTTATTTCATTATTATATTTTAATACTTTCCATTTAACATTTTCTATTATCAAACATATTTCTCATAAGGTTTTAAACAATTTTCAAATGATATACTCTTTTTAAGTACATTTTTAATTTATTTATGTTCAAAGTTTAATTAATATTTTATCAATACTTTTTAAATGTTATGCATAAATTTATTTGATCTATTTATAAATTATATTTATAAACGTATTATCTTTAAAATAATGTTTTTATTACTTCATAAAAATAAAAATAAATGAGCTTTGGCTACAATTATAAAAGAAAATCTGTCAGAATAATTAATTTTACAAATTACTTATATAAAATAAATCTATAAAGTAAAGAAGAATTTAAAAAGAGAAGACTAAATATCAAATAAAAATTTTAATTACATTCAAATTAAGAAAATAATTTATATTTAAAAAAAAAAACGTTTTTAAAATTTTGATTGCTAATATTTCTTATTAAAAAAATCTTTTTATTTCAAATTAAACTGCATTAAACTGCGTTTGGGGATTTGAAAAAAGTTTCAATTTTTTTATACTAGCAATGCAAAGAACAGAAAGTCTGAATTAAAAATTTTATATTGAAAAAAGCGTTAATTAGCATATGCTTAGAAAATGCTTGAAAAGTTAACGGTTATTTTATTTTAAATGGCTGTATTGTAGGTCAATACTTTTTGTCAAAAATTTTTCTTATTGTATTGTAACAAATTTTATTTGTAAGCATATTAAAAAAAGACAAAGCATAAGATTTGAACTTGAAAAATTTTTTAATTGCTGCAATGTACTCGGCAACGTACCCTAAAACTTAACTAACATAGCTATTGTACGTTTTTTATTTAAACCAAATTAGATATTTTTATCGCTTTCTCACCTCAAACTTAATTTTTTTAATTATCTAAACAATTTTCATTATTGAATAACAAAATTAATAAAATTAGCATTTTAAAGACAATTACGTTGCATGCTGCACGTCGTTTTTATGATTAAATGTTTTTTATTTGAATAATAAATTTCTTCATTGTTTTTTGAAATATTGTATTTAAATACATTTTTTATGAAAAATAAAGTATTCACGCATTTTATTACATTTATCCTAAATAACAGTAAAAAATATACTTTAAAAAGATATAATAAACGTCAAAACATAAGAAAATATGTACTTCATACATAAACTGCTATTTTTAAAAATTAACAATATGGATAAAATTTTTTCCTAATTAATTGTCAAACTGAAAAAAATTTTAAATGCTTTTTATATCATGGCTCAAAGTTTGGAACCATTGTGATCATTACAAAGAAAACATTGAAATCTATTTTTTTTTAAATTTTTGGCAATGTTAAAATTCTATGTAAATTTTTTAAAAATAAAATAAAATTTAAAGTCATTTTCATTGAAAACAAGCTTTCGTGAAATTTGCGAGGTTTCGTGAAGTTTCATTTTTCTTAAATCAAATTATCAACATTATAAATTTATATTAAGTTAATTCAATAAAAAGAAATTTAAAACCTGATATCAAGATATTTTCTACTATATTACTATATTACTGATATTGAAAAGGATATACTTTTAATAAAAGCATTTTTTCATTCTTTTATGTGTCTAAAATAAAATGATGTTTATTAACATTTTGTGTTGAATTTTTATTAAATGAATTAAAAACAATATTATCATGCTCCTATATAAGTTTAAAAAATGCCAGTTTTTGAGAGATTAACAGAATCTAGGCTATTTAAAATTTAGCGAAAATTTTATTTAATATGTCTTGTGAGAACTTAAATTATTATATTAGTTAAATCATTTTTTTCGTTTTGAAAATAATAATTGATAATATTATAAAAATATATTTAATAAAAAAAAGAAGAAGAAGTATAATTTTTAAAAATATTAATGATATTCAATGTAATTTTTATTTAAAATGCGCTTTAATGAAGTTTGAATTCGTAAAATTATTTATTTTTTCAGGTAAATTTATTATTTTACTTATCTAAAATAAAATTAGAATTATTTATATTTATTTTCTATTTTTATTAAATTAGTTAAAAATGTTATAAATTTACATAAATTTAGAAAATGTTCTTTTTTTAAGGAACAAAAAAGGTTTTATTATTTGCAACTGAGTAAGAATGAAAAAACAACTATAATTAAAAATAATTTTTTTTCAATCTTTAATATCTTTTATATTTAGTAGGAAAAAATTACAGAACTAGCTTAGTTTTTATTAAGTTATATAGCCATGTAATATTGACATTAAAACTTTTTTCTATCCCTATCTGTAAATATATTTTTTTATATTTTTAAAATAAAATAGAATTTCAGGTGTTAAATAAATTTTTAATTTTATTTTTTCCGCTATGAAAATTGATTACAAAAATATATATTTAAAAATAAAAAAAAAATAAAAAATAGGTGGATCATCGGGTTTGAACTTGGCAAAAGTAGAGAGCGAAGTGTGTAAAAACTTAGCGACCACAGCCATCGCGTTGGTTGGTTGAAGAGGGTAAAAAGTTACATATGTTCATCGCCCCCCAAAAGATTTTATTTATTATTATTTATTTGTTTGATTACTTTAATGATTTTTATTATTAAAATATGTAAAGTGATGGATTACGAGGATGCTTTATACATTTATGTATATCTATATATTAGGATATCCTTTAGCCAACTTCAGAGTATACCGTAGAATTAGAGTATAAGCAGAATATATTATTCTGTAGTATATACTCTGAAGTTGGCTGTTGGATATCATATAAGCATCTTCGAAATCCATCACTGAATATGTATCTGTTTTAAATAAAAATATGTAATTAATCAAAAAATTTTTGGGAGGGTTAATCGCATTGAAATAAAGCTATTCGCAAGTTCAAGTTCCGTTAGGTGGCGGTTCGGTAGCAGCTCAAAGTTATACTTTGATCACATGATATATTGCGGCAAGTTGAAAATTGTATAAAAATGAAATTTGTAAGTACCTTTTCCGTCATCATTTAATCTTTTAATCATCGTATTATTTCTTACGATCAATAATTTAAATTTTCTTTTTACAATGTGTCAACTTTAGATATTTAATTTTAGGTTATGAGCTATTTGTTTTTATTTTTGTTATAACTTTGAGCAGTTAGTAGTTTCACCGATAGGTGGGACACATTCACTTGAACTTGCGAATAAAGTATCGCGGCGAAAACAAGGGGGTTTGCCGTAAGTTTACCTACGCCACTGGAAGCCGCGTGTTTGTCTCCTCCCCTCTCGCTTGCTTCTCTACGCGCGTGTAGACGTGGATGGGCTTTGCGCGTATAGTTCCAGAAGCGCTGCAAGGATCGTCATGATCGAATTCGGCACGTTTCATTAACACGGCATTGGAAATCTCTACTAATCTCTGATATGCATAAATCTCTTTTATTATTAGCACGCTGCATCACTCTTTAACTAAATATATATTACAATAGTTATTTACTATTAAAAATTTTTTTCCAAAACAGTCGATTTAGAGGTTATGCGCGTTCTGCAGCAGATACAATATGGGCATAACGAGCATAAGAGGAATAAGCGAAGCATAAGCACCTGATGTCCATTGTTCCCTCTTATTCCTTATTTTCTCGCATTATTCTTTCCGCCTGCAAAGGCCCTAATGATCTTGTTCCTTTTTATTCTTCTTCATCCTATTTTTTTAAGTTGTTTTTTAGCGTGCGGAGACCCTAAGTACATTTAATCGATTCTATTCTCAAATGGCCTAGACATCGTAGTTCATTACTTTCATTACTTTTATAATTAATAGTGGTTCAATAAAAAGGTTATTACAAATTATAGCAGTTATTAATTATTAATAGTAAGAAATTATACTTAGAAATTTAACTTTCATTATTCAATTACAGCAGAGAAACCACCTTTCTTAAACTGTAAACGACATATGAAGCCAGATATAATCTCATGCTCATCACCAAAACCAATAGAATGAATACATGCAAAATGTATTTATACTCATCAAATAAGATAATTTAATTTTTTGAATTTTATTCTTACAAAGCTATTAATATATAAAGCTATATTAATTGAAAACTTCTAAGTATTTTTTTACATAATATAATTCATTAAAAGTAATGATAATATATTTTGTTTGATTTGTAATTTATCTCAATAAGTAATATATGCTTGGTTCAGTTGGATGGCTTTTTATTTAAATGAAATCAAAAGTATTTTATAAATGTTAAATTATTTTTATTGTAATACCTGTTTTTGATTTGCAGATATAAATATTTAAAAAAAATGATTTCTGGAATGATTGCCAACAATTAAAAATGATGAAATTTTTTAACCCTTTGGGTCCGAACCCATTACCACCTACAGAAAAATCACGAGAACCTGTAGAGACAAAAAGGGTACCAGTTTTTATGATTGATGAAGAATGGGATAAAATAGCTATTCACCTTGTTGGTACTCAACAAAGATTTCGAGAAAATATAATAATACCAAGAGCTCTAGGTGGAGGTTACATTAAATCAAATGAGGAGAAAACCATAGAAAGTTTTATGGAAAGTTGTATTTTTAAAAGTATTATGAGTTGTGTTATTGGTATGTAAATTTGATTTTATATATGAGTCTTAAAATTCGTAAATAATAGCAATTAATTACAAATTAATTTGAAACAAATTTAGAAAAAATTTTTATTTTAATATAATATTTTTATGAAAATATATTTTAATATAATCATTTTTTTGTTTGAATGTAGAAATTTTGAAAAATAAATTTCAGTTATGAACAAGAAAGCTATTTTAATAAAAAATATTACATCACTTGAATTAGTTTTGTTTGATTTACATAAAAAATTGCACGCTACAAAAATTTTTTTTTTTAATTTGTGTCAACATAAGTGGTTTTGATTCCTGATAATATTTATGTTAATATTTAGATTTTTTTAATATATACCCTGATGAAAAAAATAAGGTGACAAATCACCTGATTTCTCAGGTGGTTTAACATGTCAATAGATCATGTGACGATTTTTTTTATTTCAAACCATGCTTATACAATTCAGAACAATTTTTGAAAATTTTTTAAATTTTTGGACTTAAAAACTTTTTGTAGTCAAAATTTTTTCTAAGACCAAATCATCTAAAAAATTTTCTGTTCAAAATTCTCAGAAACTTCTGAATTGACTATGCATGATTTGAAACGTGTAAAAACCAAAATATCATTAGATGATGTATGATAAATCACTTGAGAAATCAGGTGATTTATCACCTGATTTCTTTAACATGGTATTATTGTCTAAAATGTATGGTATTAATTTAGCTTTTTATTTTAATTTAATATTATGTAAAATTATTTAGGTTTTGGACTTGGAGCTGCTTTAGGTTTATTCACATCAAGTGTAAATCCAAGCATTACTGATGTTGATAAGCAGCAAACTGCTCGGGAAATTTTTAGGGAAATGAAATCAACAACTTTCTCATATGCAAAGAATTTTGCTGTTCTTGGTTTAGTATTTGCAGGAGTTGAATGTACGATAGAATCAGTAAGAAAAATATTTTATTAAAAACAAAATTTTCACTCTAAAATAATTTTTCTAATTACATTAAGGCGACTTCGGATTTTAGGTTAGGTTTTATTTTTGAGTTTACAAATTACTCTTTCAATATGTAAAATTTTTCAGACTTTTTAATTCTACAAATTATAATAAATGGTGGAAGATTAAAAAATTCAAAAAATTTTAGAAATTGAAAGTGTAATTTGTAAACTACAAAATGAAATCGAACCGAACTTCCGTAGTTGCCTTAATAATTATTACATTACACAATTACATTAATAATAATTATTATGAATGAATTATAAATAAGACTATAACTTGCCTATAATATTTTTTTAATTTGCATGAAGCATCTATCAATCTCTACAAGCTGAATTTTTTTAAAATAAAGGAACTTTAAAGAATTTAGCTCATAAAAATCAGTGCTTTGAAAAAATTAAAATAAAATTTTCTAATTAAACTTTATTATTAGATAGATAGATATTTATTTTTTTTGTAATAAGATACAAAAAGGCGTGTAAAACACATAACATATCACATAAAGCTTATTACTAATATAAATAAAAATATTGCACTTACAGTTGATATCATTTATTTGTTTTATTTTTTGATTATTACTCATCTTAGTTTGTAAATAAATCTTTGTTATTGATTATAGAATATATATTTATATGGTTTTGATGAACAATTCTTCATTCTTTTCGTACTCTTTAGATATAGTATGATTAAAAAATAAAATGTCTTATCTAGCAAAAAATTAAAATCTAGAAAATTAAAGTTTTAAGAATGTTATGTTGCAATTATTATATGGCAGTTATAAATTACTAGATGCAAAATGCATTTATCAATCCATACATACTAATAACTTTAAAATTTCAAAAAATGTAAATAGGACATTTTAACGAATGACGACAGTATTTGTTTACATTTTTTTATTCATTCAATCCAGTAATAGAAATAATAAAATATAAAAGCTGCAGAAATAAATAGTACTATTTGTGTAAAGGACTGAAGATATAATAATAAATCAAAAATCAAGTTATAAAAAACTTTATAAATTACTTACAATCTAATAATTTAAGTACCTAATATATTATTACTTTGTTCTTTTTACACTTGCATTTATAGCTAGAATCATTCACAATTTTTTTAAATTTATTTATTTTATATTTACAATTGAAAACAAGAAAACTCAGAAACATTTTGACTAGATCATTTTTAACCTACATATAAATATTAAAAATTTTACTAATAACACTAGTTATAAATAAAATTTACAGCAATCATGATAATAAAATCTATGATATGTATACAAAGACTAAAAAATATCCAGTCAAAATATTTTAATTTATGAAACTTCAATTGTCAAAAGCAGTAAATGATTTTACATTTATTATGCTGTCTAAAATACTTGAAAAAGATGGTGGAATAGTCATTGAAACAATATACAGATAAATATTGTCAACCTTGCAATTAGGATGTTTCATGAATCTCAAAAAAATTATTTTCTAAAAGTTTACTTTTATTTTACATATTAATTATTTTCACCAGATTTGTTGAGCTTATTTGCAGTAAGAAAAAATTATTAGAAGTGTAAATTTTTAAATTTAATCACATAACATCAAAATGTTTCTGATTGGTCAATCATCTCATGATGTCACAATAACATAGTTTTTGAATTTATACATAAGGGGTCGTCCATAAATTACATAAGATGTTTTTTTCTTAATTTTTCACCCCGCCCTCCCTCTATATGAGAAATCATAAGATTTTTCACGCCCCTCTTTCCCTATGTTACGTAAGAATTTCATATTCAACTTTGATTTAATAAATATAATATAAATTAAGTTGCATTTTTTAAAAATTTGTTCATGCAACAATTAAATTAATATTAATTCAAAAAAAAACGGTGGTTATTTCAAAAAATTATTTCATATTTAAAAAAATATGAAATAAATTATACTTTTTATTTCTTAAATCTTTATAAATTGAGATACGATTAACATATTCTATTAACAAATTTTTATAACTAATTTATTTATTTTCAAAAATACAACCTCAAATATCTATAAATATTTGAATATAAATATTTTTATGCATTCTATTTTATACTGTAGTTCAAAAGCTTTATACGTTTATATGTATAATTAAAATAAAATAAATAAAATATGAAGTATTTAAATATTTTATGGTCGATACATAATTTAATTTGAAAAAAATTCTTACGTAAAACCAATCTTAACTTCCCCCCTCTCCCATAGTAAGAAATAGTAAGAAAATGTTTATCCCTTCTTACCTTCAAAAACTCTTATGTAATTTATGGATGGCCTCTAAGAAAATTTAATTTTTAATGATTTTGACTTCATTTCTCGCTATTCACAATAATTTATTGATTCAAAAAGTATAGAACTTGGACTCTTAAAGTCTTTGAGTAAGTTTGCCGAACGTCTGCATATTACTTTTGTGTTCTATTGACTATTGAAATATTAACATGGTTAGTTCAATAACATTACTACACTAAATTTACTTAACATTCTGTACATAATATGATAAGCAAATTAATTCCCTGACAAAAGAGATTTGTAATAAAAAATGATAAAACATGATAATCATGAATAAAAAGTTATTAAAATGGATAAATCTTGATAATAAGTGATAAAAAATAAAAAAAATAGATAAAAAGTGTAGAAATTCGTACATTTTATCCGTTTTTATCCATTTTTATCAGTTATTATTATTTATTATATTAAATCAATTTTTATTATTTTTTATAAGATTTTATCAATTCATAGAATAAATTTTTAAAATGTTCTGAGTCTGATGAATAGCATGTAAAGTAGGTAATGTAGGTTTTCAAAAATTGTATTGTTCCCCTAGTAAAAATATAAAATGTTTGAAAATGTTTAAAACTATTTGAAATAGTTTATAAGTGTGAAATTTGGAACATTTAAAATAGTTATAAACAGTTTTAAAAAGTTTTGAAAAGTTCGAAATGATTTCAAACAGTGTTTCATAATTTTGTGTCTGTAAAAATTTTCTTTTATATATTAAAATTTACATAATATATACGAGAAAATGTTCACTTTAGTTTTAAACTATTTTGCATTGTTCAAAACTGTTTAAAAATGTTTATAACTGTTTTAAATGTCCCGAATTTCACACTTTTAAACTATTTTGAACAGTTTTAAACAGTTTTGAATAATTTTAAACTATTTCAAACAGTAATGCATATTTTATTTTTCCACTAGGATCTAATTCATTTGCAAATTTTTTAAAACAATTATAAGTTAATACATATTCGTGTGTTTACTAATGTAAAATAAAAATTTTATTTCAATGTATCAATCGCTACATTCTACAGGTAAAATACATAAATATATTGGGAGAAAATTTATTCTAAAAATTACTGTTAGCATTATAACGTACTCGAAAGAAAACGTGCTCTTTTTCCTAGTGTTGTAGTAAATTTTATTAGGTTTCTAAGATTATTTACAAAATAAACAGAAAAATGCTAGGACATTTTTGAACTACTACAAAACAATCTTAAAATGATTACTATGTTACCATAGTGAAATTTTGAACCTTTTAATTATTCCAATAAGGCACCTATAAATTTTTACTAGTTCACATAGTAATTTTTGACATATATTCGAGGAATCCTATAAATTTTTGTCATAATACTCCTTGCGTATGCGATCTCAACAACTAACGGTACCAGCATATTTTAAACACAAAAATCCTGTCACTTGACGTTAAAATTTGTCTCTAACTCCCGCAAGTGGTGAGAGTTCAGTACACTTCGTATATAAGTCCGATCAATCTGACCATTACTAAAATGCGCATGTGGTCTCCTGGGCTACGGAGAAGCTTATTTGTTTGAGAAGATGAAATAAAGGTGTAATGCTGAAAGTACAATTACAAGCCTTTTTTATTACAACTCTGGTCGTCGTTACAAAATACCTGAGAAGTGAAGAATGAATACTTAACTTGCCAGGATGTGAGAACGTTCTGTCTCACTGTCTGTGCTTCATGTAGCACATAACCTTCGCTTTTAGTCGTTTACTTGCGCACCGCAGGTTGCGCGTGACGCTCACATGTATATCTCACTCATACATACATACTCTATGTCTGTGTGCCCACAGTACTTCCCCCTAAATAACCACCTATGGTTATTCACCATAAAAAACATTTTTCTTTTAATTACATAATTAGGAGGATATTTTATTTACATGTATTTTTCTTTTCCTTTTTACATATTTTGTAACTTAATATATTTTGCGCTATCTATACAACTACTTAAGTAATTACTTTATTTTATACATTTTTGTATGCACCTATTACTTATGCGATTATTCTCACACACGCACTCATATGATTATATTCACTTTATAGTTAAATATTGTTACGTCTAAATTATTAATTAAACTTAAAAATACTTTAACACAATAACATAACACACTTTTACAAAATAACAGTATTCTTTATTGGTTATAACGAACTCAAATCATCTGATGATCATAACAAACTAACTTATTTACACGAACATCGTATATATATATATACATATATATATATATATATATATATATATATATATATATATATATATATATTAATATATACACACATAAACGTGATCTTCAACTTTTCTTTTTAGCAGCTTCTATCATTCGAAAGTTTCCATATTACAACATTGCTCCCCTCTCTTTTAAATTGTCGTCCCGACAATGAAAGGACTAGTAATATTTCACCTTTATAAATAAATAACCATGCACCAAGCATAAATAATAATTTCATCTTACATTCTTGTTACAGTCAACTCCAGGATTCTTGTCCAATACAAGAATGACTCCCAATTGACACAAGAGTACACTAAATAAACTCAAATTCCTTTCTTCTAACAGCAACTTTAAGGAACAATGTTTTAATGGAAATCTTAGTGAATATGAGTGAGAAGAATTTTTTTTTTTTTTAATGTGGAACCTTATCTCATATTCTTGTTCCGGCATCCACCTTCCCGCTCATGGGAAAAACCACAGTTCAAAAGAATCATGAGCAGAACAGTTAAGTCGAGCGTTCATGAGAAGTTGGCAGTCAATCAATATGTATAATTTTATTTTTGTGTCTGTTTGATTTTTTTATACAGAACACAACGTCATTGATTTTCTTGAGTATAGTATAAGGGCCTTCCCGGTTACTTTGTAGTTTTGGTGATATCCCTTTTCTTCTTTGTGGATTGCAAAACCAAATTTTTTGATCTTCAGAGAAAGTAACTTGTCGAGCCTTATGATCATAATAATTTTTAGTCTTATTTGATGTTATTAATAAATTTTGTGCTTGGTGATGGTTTTCGTCAATTTTAAGTTTGAGTTGTTGAACATAATTGGAATTAAATTGGACTTCTTTTGGTTTTTATGGACAGCCCCTTATTAAATCCAATGGAAGTCTTAAGTTGGTACCAGTAAGCATCTCAGCAGAAGTTGCCTCAGTTGTAGAATGTGTAGAGGACCTGTAAGCTAATAAATAAAATGAGATCCATCGGTCCCAATCTTTTTAATTTTGTGTGATGTATTTGGATAAGTAATTAAGTATGTTTTGGTGTTGTCGTTCAACCTGACCGTTTAATTGTGGATGTAATGGTGTCGTTCTCGTCTTGTGAAATCTTAACAAATTACCTAATTCTTTTATCAGTTTTGAATCGAAATTTTTACCTTGATCTGTATGAATACTTAAAGGAACTCCATATCTAGAAATAACCTGACTAACTAATATTTCTGCTATAGTAGGAGCTCTCATATTTGAAATTGGAAAAACTTCAATCCATTTAGTGAATGTATCTGTAATTACTAAAAGGTATTTATTTCTTAATGAAGATTTAGGAAATTGTCCAAGAATATCCATTTGAAGTCTTTCAAAAGGTTCTCCTGAATTAAAAATTTGCATTTCATCATGTCCTTTATCAGAAGGACCTTTCCGAGCAATACAAATCATACAATATTTACACCAATTTTCTATGTCATTTTTACAAGTTGCCAAATAAAACCTTTTACGTATTTCATCTAATGTTTTATTTACTCTAAAATGACCTCCTGTTGGTAAATCATTTGCTTCTTTTAAAATTTCAGTGATTTTATTTTGTGGTACCACAATTTGTAAAGTAGTTGATTTTAAATTTGGAGATAACCATTCTCGACAAAGAACATTATCTTTAATCATTAAAGAGTCCCATTGTGAATAGTAAGTTTTTAATTTAGAATCTTTACAAGAAATTTTTGAGAAAAATTCAAATGAAATGAATTATTCTCAAAAAGACGATTTCGCTAATTTCCTTATTGAATTTCAAGATCTGTTCCAAGATGATAATATTACTGGAGATTGTGATATTGTTGAATACAAAATCAACCTTTCTAATCCTCAACCAATTAGAAGAGTTCCTTTTTCTCAACAAGAAGAAGTTGATAAAATTATTCAAGATATGAAATCACAAGGAGTGATTGAAGAATCTTCGAGTTCTTGGTGTTCACCTGTAGTTTTAAAACGTCAGAAATATAGTTCTTTTAGATTTTGTCTAGATTGTCGTAGATTAAATGCAGTAACTATAAAATATTCTTATCCATTACCTAGAATAGATTAAACATTAGATAGTTTAGCTGGAAATTCTTGGATATTTAAAATTTCTTGTAAATTCATAGGAATACCTTGAAATGAACTAACAATTTTTCCACATGGTTTGTGAATTACAGGCAAATCAAGTAGATTTCTAATAATTTCATGGATTTTACATGAAACATTAGATTCTTTTAGAAAATCATTTCCAAGAATACAATCATCATCTATATTTGCTATAAATACAGGTAATGTTATTGAAATTTTTCCTAATTTGATTGAAACTATAACTTTACATTCAATTGGAACTTGTTCTCCAGTTGAGTATTTAAGAAAGATATTATGTACAGGAATTTGATTAAAATTAGATCCTATCAGTTTAGAATTAACTATAGATACATCAGAACCTGAATCTATTTTGAAATTACAATTTTTATCGTCGAGTTTTCCTAAAAAATAAAAATTATCAGAATTACCATTAATCCTAGCTACAAGACGAGAACATGTGTTCGGGGCTTTAAACCTATCTGTTGAACCCGCCCCAACAAGTTCAACAAAACTTAGTTTCCCTGTTTTTTAATTTATTTAGGACAAGCAGATCTAAAATGTTTCTTTGAACCGCAATTCCAACATTCATTAAAATTTCTCCTTTGCAAATCTGTTTTTTGATAATCATTTTTCTTGATGAAAGTTGGTCTTGATTCATGATTTGAAGATTGATTAAAATGTTTTTGACGATTATTTTCAAAAATATCGTTAAGTTGAATAGATCTAAGTACAGCTTTCTTGAGCGATGTTATTCTTTCTACTTGAAGCGTTTGGCGAATTTGATTACTGAAAATAGCTAAAATAAATTGTTATCCTGCAATTTTATCTTGTACTTCAGGATTAGTACATTCAGGATATGCAAGTCTGCATAATCTTTCTAAATCTCCTCCGAGAGAAGGAAAATCTTCTCCAAATTTTTGTCTCCTATTCGTAAATTGACTATAATAAGTTTGTGACGAAAAATGTTCTCCAAATCTTACTTTCAATTGATTTTAAAGATCTTGAAAAGTAGTTTTTAAAAGATCTTGAATATTATCGAAAATAGTTCTTGCTTTTCCTCTCAAACTTGAGGTTAAAGCAATATATTTATCCTGATCATTCCAATTTTGAGCCTGAGCTATGAAATTAAATTGTGTTAAGTATTCTCTTAATGAACACGTTCCGTCAAAATAATCAGGTTGGAGTCGGTATCCTAACCTTTTTCTAATATTATTAGTTTCATTTAATAAAGATGGGGAAATTTGATCTAATACATTATTTCTAACCCCAGTTTTGAATATTTTGTGTTATAGTTGATGATGAATCTTGTATCTGATTTGTTTGTGTATTACATGCATTTATTAATTCATATTGGCGACTTATCTTTGAAAATTGTTCTTGCAGTTTCTGTAGATTATTTTTAAGTTCTATAATTTCTGCATCACGATACTCACGTAAACGCTTTTCTTCAATAAGATTTTGATTACAGCGTCGAAATTCGTCGTTTTGTTCTTGTGATTCCAGTTCAAGGTTATGGCACTTTTGTTGTTCCTTCTCAAACTCAGATCTAAATTGACGCCGTTCTACGTCAAAAGCTTCTCTGGTTGATTGGAATTCCTTCATGATCTGTAACATATTTATGTTTAATTCCGAAGGATCAGTGCCTATATTTCTTGTCTGTACTGGTGAGCATGTAATCATTTTAAAAAAATAATAAAAATTAAAGAAGTAAAAGAAAATAAAATAAATTTATTTAAATGTGTACGTATTAAATTTTTGTTTGTGTAATGTGTTTATTTTTAATTAAAATATAAACGACTTATCTGTTTTATTGACGTCTTCCGTGACACTTCCAAATAAAAATAATTTCTATCACGTAGACAAATTTTTTTATTTGATATCCCGGACGAACCCCCAAATTGTTACGTCTAAATTATTAATTAAATTTAAAAATACTTTAACACAATAACCTAATACACTTTTACAAAATAACAGTATTCTTTATTGGTCATAACGAACTCAAATCATCTGATGATCATAACAGACTAACTTATTCATATGAACATCGTATATATATAAACATGATCTTCAACTTTTCTTTTTAGCAGCTTCTATCGTTCAAAAGTTTCCATATTACAACAATATGCAATTATTCTCACACATGCAATTACTTATTGTTACACTTGATATGCAATTATTATTTATGTGATCACTAACATACTTTTCACTCACGTAATTACATTTTCATCACTTAATGCCACTCATGCCACACTCCTTACATAATTGTATTTTGTACATACGCAATTCTAGTTATGTTTACACTTCCATAGATTATTTAAATATCTATCAAATCATCATCATTCATGCATATGCATTCTATACTTTATCCTCTTCTTCTTAATAATTTTATATATTAAATCACGGACCTTTTTACAATTTAAAATTTTTATTCTAGGCAAAATTTTTATTTTTTTATTTACAGAGTAGGCTTTTGGTCAATTCTTCAGAAAAAACATCTTAGTTAGGCTAACGGAACTCTTTAGCGATACAAGTATCAGAGGAGAGCCCAATCAGCTTCACCTATACATTAACAAAGAAAAATACATTATAAAGATAAATTCGCTGCAATAAACTTATAACTAATTACATTTTATTTTATAGTGAGAAACTGGCGTACAAAATCCAACTTTTTTAACGTTTACGTTACGCTTTTCGTTATTTTTACTTACATTTTCTTGCGTTAAAATGCTATTTACATTCCTTCGCCTTGACATATTTGGAACGAATTCCTCTCTCTTTTTATTTTTTTCTATGCATTCATCATAATTTTGTACTAATTTTGAGCCTATTCTATCGTTTTTTAACGCCGTTTTCCTACTATTCGTCACGTTTGATGGATTGCTAACGCTACCCGTATCGTCATCATACCTTTCACAGGGTACATCATACTCGTTATCACCTAACTCGTCGTTCGTATGCACTTCTTCGTTAATTGTCTCTTGTGAATGATTCTCTTCCTCTAGTGCATCATAATTTTCTGCAATTGCGGGTGGAACCTCATCATAAATTTGTGCCTCAACTGTTACTGTATTTCCTTCACTTACTGTGTAAGTATTGTCAATCTGTTGGTTGTTGTTTCCGCTATTTGCTCCATAACTACTACTTAGTTCAATACTGCCATTCTGTGCTTGATTCTCCTCTGTTGTACTATCTTCTACTTCGCTTGCTAAAATATATGCTGGTTTAAGCCTTTCGATGTTTACCGTAACATCTCTATTTCCTTTTCTTATTACATAATTTCGGCCATTATCGTGTCTTGATAATACCTTATATGGCCTTGTATACGGTTGAACGAGAGGTGGTTTCACTGCCTTTATTCTCTCTAACACATGAGTGCAGTTTGGCAAGTCTTTATGAAAGAATGCTTTCAGTGCATGATTATGCCTTGCCGACACCGGCCTAATCTCTCTTATATATTCCTTAAATTCTGATAGAAACATCGTGTGATCTTGCACATCTGTGACTCTGAACTCGCACATATCTCCCGGTATGGCTAGTGTCGTTCCTTATAAGAACTCGGCTGGACTGGCCTCTGTGTCTTTCCTCAGGCGCGTTCTCAATCCTAGTAAAACTGTGGAAAGGACTTCGGTCCATTCGCGTCCTTCCATGTGACATAAGTGCCGCCTTAAGAAGGGGCCGAACTATCTATCTTTGTCTAATAGCGTTTTTCATCATTTATGTAAACACTATCCGGTATAACAAGAAAAAAATAGCAGCCCCCGCTAGATATTAGTATAATAAGTAAATTTTGTAATAACAACCAAATTTTTTCACTGCGTAGTTTTTGAATAATTAGAGACCTACTAAAAAAAGATAGGTTATATTCTAGATTGCTAATAGGTCTCTAATTAGTCAAAAACTATGCGGTAAAAAATTTGGTTGTTATTACAAAATTTACTAGTTATACTAATATCTAGCGGGGGCTGCTATTTTTTTCTTGCTATACCGGATAGTGTTTACATAAATGATGAAAAACGCTATTAGACAAAGACAGATATTTCGGCCCCTTCTTAAGGTCACGATGCCACCGCTCCACCACACCGTTTGCAGCAGGGTGATACGCTGTTGTTAGCACCCTTTTACAACCTATAAGTTATAATAGTTCGAGAAACATGCTGGACTCAAATTGCCTGCCTTGATCCGTTGTTATGATAACAGGTGCACCTAAGCGTGACACCCACGTATCATAGCGCGTGAGACAGTGGGAGCCGATGCGTCGTAAACGGGCACCGCCTCCAGCCACCTACTATACCTATCTATCATAGTCACAAGGTACTTGCAACCATCGCTAATTGACAACGGACCTACCAAGTCGACATGAACGTGGGCGAACCTCGCATCAGGCTCATTGAATTTCATAGGTAAAAACTTGTTTTCTCAGTAATCTTGGATCTTTGGCACTCTATGCATGCTCTACACCAAGATGTTATCTGCCTGTTCATGTTCGGCCACACATACTGCTTCCTAATTATCCTACTAGTTGACCTAGCAGACGGATGCGCTTTATTGTGTAAGAGTTCAAAGATGACATTTCTCAGCGCCTCTGGTATATATGGCCTGAGTACGTCTTGTGCGATTTCACAATAAAATGGCGTGTTTTCTACACCATACTGCAACTTTACCAGCCTTAATTGATGCTGCGGGTTATTAATGATCTCCTGCAGCTGTTGATCATCTTTCTGATATCTAGCTATTTCATCTAGTGAAAATATTGTCAGAAATCTAAAATCGTCGACTCTTAATAGCGCGTCTGCTACTACGTTATTTTCGCCTGGTAAGTAACAGATTTTTACATTAAATTCTGCGATGTATGCTAACTTTCTTGCTTGTAATGTCGTGCAGCTATCTAAACTTTTATTTAACGCATGAGTCAACGGTCCATGGTCAGTATATACTTTGAATGTTCTGCTCTTCAAATAGTAGTTGAAATATCTAATGGCTTCATAAATGGCCATCAATTCGCGATCATACATAGAGTATCTCGACTATACGGGGGTGAATTTTTTTAGGAAAAACGCTAGTGGTTTCCACAACTTATCTACTTTTTGTTCTAACGTTGCGCCCATAGCAAAATTTAACGCGTCCGTAACTAACTTGACTTCTGCATTCTTAGACGGAAACGCGAGGTACGCAATATTTGCTAATTCTTCTTTAATAGTCTTGAAGACTTGTTCTGCATCTTCGGTTCATTCCACAGGACATTTATCTTTCTTCTTTATATCGTTGATCATAGCAGCTAGATGTCTCTGTATTTCAGCGGATTTTGGCAGGCTTTTTCTGTAAAAGTGCACCATTCCCGAGAATCGACGCATCTCGTCTTTAGTCTCGGGCTTCTTCAAGGCTTTTATGGCTTCGACCTTATACGGATCTGGTTTGAATCTGTTTTTGTCGATTAAATGGCCTAAGAAGATGAGTTCACTAACGGCAAACTGACATTTCTCGATGTTCAATTTGAGACGGAACTTCTTCCATCTCTCTAGGACGACCTTAAGATGTTCTTGGTGCTCCTCGTCTGATAAAGATGCAACCAAGATATCATCTACGAATGCGAACACAAAGTCCAGGTCGCCCACTGGTTTATGTAACGCCGGAATGTCTGGGAAGCATTCCTAAATCCGAATGTCATCACTATGAACTCGTAAAGTCCGAATGGAGTTGTCACTGCCGTCTTTGGTACATCCTCTAGGTATATCGGTATCTGCAAGAATGCTTTTTCCAAGTCGAGTGCGGAAAAAATAGTTTTATCTTCTAAATTCGACGCGAAATCGGGGATTGGATACTTATCCGGTACTGTGACCGTATTCAACCTCCTATAATCGCCACATATCCTCTACTCACCGTTCTTTTTTGGAACCATTTAGATGGGTTTAGCCCAAGGGCTTTTCGAAGGTTGACAAATGCCTTCTTTACACTATCTCTCAAACTTCCTTTAGGCTGCTTGTAGCCTATCAGGCGCCAGACGCCGTGGTTTCTGTGCGACTAGTGGCCCTACTGTTTTAATGTGGTGATACACGTCTATGTTTCTTTTTGTTTTATGTTTTTCAAGCCCTATGACGGATGGGGATTTCTTAATTATTATTTAGGCGTATCTATTCTCTGGGTTAACTAACGACACCTGAACATATGCTACTTTCTTAGCGGTGCCTGCGACTGACTCACCAGTCCCTGCGTCTACCAGCTTTCGTCGGGTTAGACCTGGAAGTAAGTGGTAGTGCTTGATGACGCCGCCGCCTAATATCGCATATGGCACATCCGCGACAATGAGTGTCCATCTGATTTTCTTTTTGAACCCGAAGTCTAATTCGCTATAAGTAATTCCGTGCGTATCTATTTGCGTATTATTTGCTGCGTATAACTTCACGCGCGTTGCTTTTTTTTACTATTTTTTCTTTTCGGAACTAATGATACTTCCGCACCCGTATCTACTAAAAATGCTTCATCAGTTGCCTTATCAATAATGTGGAGACGTATGCTCTCTGTGTCCGACGAGGTTGCCCCCTCTACTCGCCGGATCAGGAGTTTAAATGTACCCAATCTTTGCTATGATTTCTGTTATTCTTCGTTTGATTGCTTTCTTTCCTAACGCTGTTGCTTCTTTCTATACCTCGAGCTGGCGATTGAGACCTGTATCTGTTCTCGTGTCTTTTCTCAAAATTAATCCGATTGCATGGTTTAAGACACCTTTACGCGCTGATAACGTATTTCGTATGGTATACACAATAACGTTTATTACTATTTACATTGTTTCTATACGCGTTCTCATGTTTACTATACCACGACTGTTTCCCATTCCTCAGTCCATTTCCTACTTTACCGAGTGTCTTCTTAATAGCAGGCCGGAGTAGAACCTGATACCGACCGAGTAACAATTGAGTTGTTTGTTATTTACTCAAGTATTAATCAGTGTATCTTCAAAATAAAGGTTGATCGCAATAGATATTATTATTATGAATATCTATGCACAAGAAAAAAAATCTACCGATTTGTTTTTGAGAAAAGTAAGGAACGCCGAAGTAAAAGATTATGTTTATAATATTTTCGCGTTCCTTACTTTTCTCAAAAACAAAGCGATAGATTTTTTTTTTCTTGTGCATAAATATTTGTAATAATAATATCTATTGCGCTTAACCTTCAATTTGCAGATACACCGATTAATACTTGAGTAAATAACAAAAATGCCAATTAGACAAGGACAGCGAATCCGGGCTGCTCTTAACAATAGCTTCGATGTGTGCGTCGATTTCTACATTACCTACATGCGGCTTGTCATATTCTATTCTATTGACCGTATCATGATTTATCATACCAATGTTAACTGTTTTACCGACATCTTCCTCGCACTTGTTCTTGTATACTTCGTCCGCGTTTTTTACGACGGTTTTTTCGTTTGCTTAATTTATTTCTCCCACTAGATGCGATTTAATACTTGGTGGAAGATTATATTTCCACGCTTTTCAAATAGTTTCTCTTTTTATATTTTCGCCGGCCACGTCAAGCATCTCTTTTAAAAAATGGATGGCTTTTCTCCCTGCGCCCAACATTTCATGAATAACTTATTAAATCTCTCCTCCTGGGACTGACCATACGTGTCTATAAGATATTTTCTTAAACCGTTATATTTAAACCCGGTTTTAATGTTTATATTAAACTCGATGTCTCACGTCTCTATCCAAATTATTCATAAGTAACACAAACGCTACGCTCTCGTCCGTGACATTTTGTAACTTTGCTTGTGTTTTGAATAAGTCGAACCATGTTTCCGGGTCGTGTTTTCAGAAGGAAAAATCAATTTGTCGGATCTGTATAAACTTTACATTATACTATAAAGTTGCGCGTTATTGAAATCATTATAATCTACACGTGTCGGTATTGGTTCGCGATTACACGCATCTTGCGCCCCTACTCTCGCGTCTTGCTTATTTAGGTTTACCTCTAACGACTCTATTCTTTTAATTAAAACTCCTAATTCCGTCTCGTAACTTTTTTTTCATTTCCAACTTCTGATTCTTGTAAAAATCTTTTATTCTTTGTGCCTCGCTAGCTCTTCATGCATTGCTATGATTACTAATTTCCTAACGCGCGAGCATTCTATTGTTATCTATTTGATTTCTGTACGCGTCGCGTTCATTTCTTTTTTCGTTATCCTTCAGTGTACTGCTCGGTACAGTAAATTAAATTTTTTCTATTACGTTATCTACCATACTATTCGTGGGCACGCCGCCGGTTGCCATTTTGTGATCGGAGGTTATGTACAATAGTTAACGGTAAGTCTACGCTATAAATATTAACTGACCTTGATCGATATCAATCAGTCTTATGTTGAATAAATTAAATAAATACACGAAATAAATGAATAAATTAATATACTAAAATACATAAATAAATAAGTTACGTTACACGTACAATCAAATAAATAAACACGCAGATACGAACTTTTAAATAAATAATAAAATAAACAATTCCATTATTGTTCAAGATTATCATTCAAGGTCAATTGCGATAGGTGTATAGAGCCTATGCGAAAATGAAAACACAAGTAAAATCACGCCGTTACAATTATTTACAATTTACAGTTTCACAAGGTTAAAACTTAAAAATTATTATATATTAGTCTTGTGTGCGCGATACGCGA